>OY726521.1:101952153-102552153 GCA_963383655.1 Bathymodiolus septemdierum
TAATGGGAAAGTGAGACAACCACCATCACTTGTATCCTTCTATATTAATAATGGGAAAGTGGGACAACCACCATCACTTGTGTCATCTTATATTAATAATGGGAAAGTGGGACAACAACCATCACTTGTGTCATCCTATATTAATAATGGGAAAGTGGGACAACAACCATCACTTGTGTCATCTTATTTTAATAATGGGAAAGTGAGACAACCACCATCACTTGTGTCATCTTATATTAATAATGGGAAAGTGAGACAACCATCATCACTTGTGTCATCTTATATTAATAATGGGAAGGTGAGACAACAACCATCACTTGTGTCATCTTATATTAATAATGGGAAAGTGAGACAACCACCATCACTTGTGTCATCCTATATTAATAATGGGAAAGTGAGACAACCATCATCACTTGTGTCATCTTATATTAATAATGGGAAAGTGAGACAACCACCATCACTTGTGTCATCTTATATTAATAATGGGAAAGTGAGACAACCACCATCACTTGTGTCATCCTATATTAATAATGGGAAAGTGGGACAACAACCATCACTTGTGTCATCTTATTTTAATAATGGGAAAGTGAGACAACCACCATCACTTGTGTCATCTTATATTAATAATGGGAAAGTGAGACAACCACCATCACTTGTGTCATCTTATATTAATAATGGGAAAGTGAGACAACCACCATCACTTGTGTCATCTTATATTAATAATGGAACATTGAGACAACCGCCATCATTTGTGTCATCTTATATTAATAATGGGAAAGTGAGACAACCGCCATCACTTGTGTCATCCTATATTAATAATGGGAAGGTGAGACAACCATCATCACTTGTATCATTCTATATTAATAATGGAAAAGTGAGACAACCGCCATCACTTGTGTCATTCTATATTAATAATAGGAAAGTGAGACAACCGCCATCACTTGTGTCATCCTATATTAATAATGGGAAAGTGAGACAACCACCATCACTTGTATCATTCTATATTAATAATGGAAAAGTGAGACAACCGCCATCACTTGTGTCATTCTATATTAATAATGGGAAAGTGAGACAACTGCCATCACTTGTGTCATCTTATATTAATAATGGGAAGGTGAGACAACCACCATCAATTGTGTCATCTTATGTTAATAATGGGAAAGTGAGACAACCACCATCATTTGTGTCATCTTATATTAATAATGGGAAAGTGAGACAACCACCATCACTTGTGTCATCTTATATTAATAATGGGAAAGTGAGACAACCATCATCACTTGTGTCATCTTATATTAATAATGGGAAAGTGAGACAACCACCATCACTTGTGTCATCCTATATTAATAATGGGAAAGTGAGACAACCACCATCACTTGTGTCATCCTATATTAATAATGGGAAAGTGGGACAACCACCATCACTTGTGTCATCTTATATTAATAATGGGAAAGTGAGACAACCACCATCACTTGTGTCATCCTATATTAATAATGGGAAAGTGAGACAACCACCATCACTTGTGTCATCCTATATTAATAATGGGAAAGTGGGACAACCGCCATCATTTGTGTCATCCTATATTAATAATGGGAAAGTGAGACAACCACCATCACTTGCATCCTTCTATATTAATAATGGGAAAGTGAGACAACCACCATCACTTGTGTCATCCTATATTAATAATGGGGAAGTGAGACAACCACCATCACTTGTGTCATCTTATATTATTAATGGGAAAGTGAGACAACCACCATCACTTGTGTCATCTTATATTAATAATGGGAAAGTGAGACAACCACCATCACTTGTGTCATCTTAAATTAATAATGGGAAAGTGAGACAACCACCATCACTTGTGTCATCTTATATTAATAATGGGAAAGTGAGACAACCACCATCACTTGTGTCATCTTATATTAATAATGGGAAAGTGAGACAACCATCATCACTTGTGTCATCTTATATTAATAATGGGAAAGTGAGACAACCACCATCACTTGTGTCATCTTATATTGATAATGGGAAAGTGAGACAACTGCCATCACTTGTGTCATCTTATATTAATAATGGGAAAGTGAGACAACCATCATCACTTGTGTCATCTTATATTAATAATGGGAAAGTGAGACAAACACCATCACTTGTGTCATCTTATATTAATAATGGGAAAGTGAGACAACCACCATCACTTGTGTCATCTTATATTAATAATGGGAAAGTGAGACAACCACCATCACTTGTGTCATCTTATATTAATAATGGGAAAGTGAGACAACCACCATCACTTGTGTCATCTTATATTAATAATGGGAAAGTGAGACAACCATCATCACTTGTGTCATCCTATATTAATAATGGGAAAGTGAGACAACCACCATCACTTGTGTCATCTTATATTAATAATGGGAAAGTGTGACAACCACCATCACTTGTGTCATCTTATATTAATAATGGGAAAGTGAGACAACCACCATCACTTGTGTCATCTTATATTAATAATGGGAAAGTGAGACAACCACCATCACTTGTGTCATCCTATATTAATAATGGGAAAGTGAGAAAATCACCATCACTTGTGTCATCCTATATTAATAATGGGAAAGTGAGACAACCATCATCACTTGTGTCATCTTATATTAATAATGGGAAAGTGAGACAAACACCATCACTTGTGTCATCTTATATTAATAATGGGAAAGTGAGACAACCACCATCACTTGTGTCATCTTATATTAATAATGGGAAAGTGAGACAACCATCATCACTTGTGTCATCTTATATTAATAATGGGAAAGTGAGACAACCGCCATCACTTGTGTCATCTTATATTAATAATGGGAAAGTGAGACAACCATCATCACTTGTGTCATCTTATATTAATAATGGGAAAGTGAGACAAACACCATCACTTGTGTCATCTTATATTAATAATGGGAAAGTGAGACAACCGCCATCACTTGTGTCATCTTATATTAATAATGGGAAAGTGAGACAACCACCATCACTTGTGTCATCCTATATTAATAATGGGAAAGTGAGACAACCACCATCACTTGTGTCATCTTATATTAATAATGGGAAAGTGAGACAACCGCCATCACTTGTATCCTTCTATATTAATAATGGAAAAGTGAGACAACCGCCATCACTTGTGTCATCCTATATTAATAATGGGAAAGTGAGACAACCGCCATCACTTGTATCCTTCTATATTAATAATGGAAAAGTGAGACAACCGCCATCACTTGTGTCATCCTATATTAATAATGGGAAAGTGAGACAACCACCATCACTTGTATCCTTCTATATTAATAATGGGAAAGTGGGACAACCACCATCACTTGTGTCATCTTATATTAATAATGGGAAAGTGGGACAACAACCATCACTTGTGTCATCCTATATTAATAATGGGAAAGTGGGACAACAACCATCACTTGTGTCATCTTATTTTAATAATGGGAAAGTGAGACAACCACCATCACTTGTGTCATCTTATATTAATAATGGGAAAGTGAGACAACCATCATCACTTGTGTCATCTTATATTAATAATGGGAAGGTGAGACAACAACCATCACTTGTGTCATCTTATATTAATAATGGGAAAGTGAGACAACCACCATCACTTGTGTCATCCTATATTAATAATGGGAAAGTGAGACAACCATCATCACTTGTGTCATCTTATATTAATAATGGGAAAGTGAGACAACCACCATCACTTGTGTCATCTTATATTAATAATGGGAAAGTGAGACAACCACCATCACTTGTGTCATCCTATATTAATAATGGGAAAGTGGGACAACAACCATCACTTGTGTCATCTTATTTTAATAATGGGAAAGTGAGACAACCACCATCACTTGTGTCATCTTATATTAATAATGGGAAAGTGAGACAACCACCATCACTTGTGTCATCTTATATTAATAATGGGAAAGTGAGACAACCACCATCACTTGTGTCATCTTATATTAATAATGGAACATTGAGACAACCGCCATCATTTGTGTCATCTTATATTAATAATGGGAAAGTGAGACAACCGCCATCACTTGTGTCATCCTATATTAATAATGGGAAGGTGAGACAACCATCATCACTTGTATCATTCTATATTAATAATGGAAAAGTGAGACAACCGCCATCACTTGTGTCATTCTATATTAATAATAGGAAAGTGAGACAACCGCCATCACTTGTGTCATCCTATATTAATAATGGGAAAGTGAGACAACCACCATCACTTGTATCATTCTATATTAATAATGGAAAAGTGAGACAACCGCCATCACTTGTGTTATTCTATATTAATAATGGGAAAGTGAGACAACCACCATCACTTGTGTCATCTTATATTAATAATGGGAAGGTGAGACAACCACCATCAATTGTGTCATCTTATGTTAATAATGGGAAAGTGAGACAACCACCATCATTTGTGTCATCTTATATTAATAATGGGAAAGTGAGACAACCACCATCACTTGTGTCATCTTATATTAATAATGGGAAAGTGAGACAACCATCATCACTTGTGTCATCTTATATTAATAATGGGAAAGTGAGACAACCACCATCACTTGTGTCATCCTATATTAATAATGGGAAAGTGAGACAACCACCATCACTTGTGTCATCCTATATTAATAATGGGAAAGTGGGACAACCACCATCACTTGTGTCATCTTATATTAATAATGGGAAAGTGAGACAACCACCATCACTTGTGTCATCCTATATTAATAATGGGAAAGTGAGACAACCACCATCACTTGTGTCATCCTATATTAATAATGGGAAAGTGGGACAACCGCCATCATTTGTGTCATCCTATATTAATAATGGGAAAGTGAGACAACCACCATCACTTGTGTCATCTTAAATTAATAATGGGAAAGTGAGACAACCATCATCACTTGTGTCATCTTATATTAATAATGGGAAAGTGAGACAACCACCATCACTTGTGTCATCTTAAATTAATAATGGGAAAGTGAGACAACCATCATCACTTGTGTCATCTTAAATTAATAATGGGAAAGTGAGACAACCATCATCACTTGTGTCATCTTATATTAATAATGGGAAAGTGAGACAAACACCATCACTTGTGTCATCTTATATTAATAATGGGAAAGTGAGACAACCACCATCACTTGTGTCATCTTATATTAATAATGGGAAAGTGAGACAACCACCATCACTTGTGTCATCTTATATTAATAATGGGAAAGTGAGACAACCACCATCACTTGTGTCATCTTATATTAATAATGGGAAAGTGAGACAACCACCATCACTTGTGTCATCTTATATTAATAATGGGAAAGTGAGACAACCACCATCACTTGTGTCATCCTATATTAATAATGGGAAAGTGAGAAAATCACCATCACTTGTGTCATCCTATATTAATAATGGGAAAGTGAGACAACCATCATCACTTGTGTCATCCTATATTAATAATGGGAAAGTGAGACAACCACCATCACTTGTGTCATCTTATATTAATAATAGGAAAGTGTGACAACCACCATCACTTGTGTCATCTTATATTAATAATGGGAAAGTGAGACAACCATCATCACTTGTGTCATCCTATATTAATAATGGGAAAGTGAGACAACCATCATCACTTGTGTCATCCTATATTAATAATGGGAAAGTAAGACAACCACCATCACTTGTGTCATCTTATATTAATAATGGGAAAGTGAGACAACCATCATCACTTGTGTCATCTTATATTAATAATGGGAAAGTGAGACAACCACCATCACTTGTGTCATCTTATATTAATAATGGGAAAGTGAGACAACCACCATCACTTGTGTCATCTTATATTAATAATGGGAAAGTGAGACAACCACCATCACTTGTGTCATCTTATATTAATAATGGGAAAGTGAGACAACCATCATCACTTGTGTCATCTTATATTAATAATGGAAGTGAGACAACCACCATCACTTGTGTCATCTTATATTAATAATGGGAAAGTGAGACAACCATCATCACTTGTGTCATCCTATATTAATAATGGGAAAGTGAGACAACCACCATCACTTGTGTCATCCTATATTAATAATGGGAAAGTGAGACAACCACCATCACTTGTGTCATCTTATATTAATAATGGGAAAGTGAGACAACCACCATCACTTGTGTCATCTTATTTTAATAATGGGAAAGTGAGACAACCACCATCACTTGTGTCATCTTATATTAATAATGGGAAAGTGAGACAACCGCCATCACTTGTGTCATCTTATATTAATAATGGGAAAGTGAGACAACCACCATCACTTGTGTCATCTTATATTAATAATGGGAAAGTGAGACAACCACCATCACTTGTGTCATCTTATATTAATAATGGGAAAGTGAGACAAACACCATCACTTGTGTCATCTTATATTAATAATGGGAAAGTGAGACAACCATCATCACTTGTGTCATCTTATATTAATAATGGGAAAGTGAGACAACCACCATCACTTGTGTCATCTTATATTAATAATGGGAAAGTGAGACAAACACCATCACTTGTGTCATCTTATATTAATAATGGGAAAGTGAGACAACCACCATCACTTGTGTCATCTTATTTTAATAATGGGAAAGTGAGACAACCATCATCACTTGTGTCATCTTATATTAATAATGGGAAAGTGAGACAAACACCATCACTTGTGTCATCTTATATTAATAATGGGAAAGTGAGACAACCACCATCACTTGTGTCATCTTATATTAATAATGGGAAAGTGAGACAACCGCCATCACTTATGTCATCTTATATTAATAATGGGAAAGTGAGACAACCACCATCACTTGTGTCATCTTATATTAATAATGGGAAAGTGAGACAACCGCCATCACTTATGTCATCTTATATTAATAATGGGAAAGTGAGACAACCACCATCACTTGTGTCATCTTATATTAATAATGGGAAAGTGAGACAACTGCCATCACTTGTATCCTTCTATATTAATAATGGAAAAGTGAGACAACCGCCATCACTTGTGTCATCCTATATTAATAATGGGAAAGTGAGACAACCGCCATCACTTGTATCCTTCTATATTAATAATGGAAAAGTGAGACAACCGCCATCACTTGTGTCATCCTATATTAATAATGGGAAAGTGAGACAACCACCATCACTTGTATCCTTCTATATTAATAATGGGAAAGTGGGACAACCACCATCACTTGTGTCATCTTATATTAATAATGGGAAAGTGGGACAACAACCATCACTTGTGTCATCCTATATTAATAATGGGAAAGTGGGACAACAACCATCACTTGTGTCATCTTATTTTAATAATGGGAAAGTGAGACAACCACCATCACTTGTGTCATCTTATATTAATAATGGGAAAGTGAGACAACCACCATCACTTGTGTCATCTTATATTAATAATGGGAAAGTGAGACAACCACCATCACTTGTGTCATCTTATATTAATAATGGAACATTGAGACAACCGCCATCACTTGTGTCATCTTATATTAATAATGGGAAAGTGAGACAACCACCATCACTTGTGTCATCTTATTTTAATAATGGGAAAGTGAGACAACCACCATCACTTGTGTCATCTTATATTAATAATGGGAAAGTGAGACAACCATCATCACTTGTGTCATCTTATATTAATAATGGGAAGGTGAGACAACAACCATCACTTGTGTCATCTTATATTAATAATGGGAAAGTGAGACAACCACCATCACTTGTGTCATCCTATATTAATAATGGGAAAGTGAGACAACCATCATCACTTGTGTCATCTTATATTAATAATGGGAAAGTGAGACAACCACCATCACTTGTGTCATCTTATATTAATAATGGGAAAGTGAGACAACCACCATCACTTGTGTCATCCTATATTAATAATGGGAAAGTGGGACAACAACCATCACTTGTGTCATCTTATTTTAATAATGGGAAAGTGAGACAACCACCATCACTTGTGTCATCTTATATTAATAATGGGAAAGTGAGACAACCACCATCACTTGTGTCATCTTATATTAATAATGGGAAAGTGAGACAACCACCATCACTTGTGTCATCTTATATTAATAATGGAACATTGAGACAACCGCCATCACTTGTGTCATCTTATATTAATAATGGGAAAGTGAGACAACCGCCATCACTTGTGTCATCCTATATTAATAATGGGAAGGTGAGACAACCATCATCACTTGTATCATTCTATATTAATAATGGAAAAGTGAGACAACCGCCATCACTTGTGTCATTCTATATTAATAATAGGAAAGTGAGACAACCGCCATCACTTGTGTCATCCTATATTAATAATGGGAAAGTGAGACAACCACCATCACTTGTATCATTCTATATTAATAATGGAAAAGTGAGACAACCGCCATCACTTGTGTCATTCTATATTAATAATGGGAAAGTGAGACAACTGCCATCACTTGTGTCATCTTATATTAATAATGGGAAGGTGAGACAACCACCATCAATTGTGTCATCTTATGTTAATAATGGGAAAGTGAGACAACCACCATCATTTGTGTCATCTTATATTAATAATGGGAAAGTGAGACAACCACCATCACTTGTGTCATCTTATATTAATAATGGGAAAGTGAGACAACCATCATCACTTGTGTCATCTTATATTAATAATGGGAAAGTGAGACAACCACCATCACTTGTGTCATCCTATATTAATAATGGGAAAGTGAGACAACCACCATCACTTGTGTCATCCTATATTAATAATGGGAAAGTGGGACAACCACCATCACTTGTGTCATCTTATATTAATAATGGGAAAGTGAGACAACCACCATCACTTGTGTCATCTTATATTAATAATGGGAAAGTGAGACAACCACCATCACTTGTGTCATCCTATATTAATAATGGGAAAGTGAGACAACCACCATCACTTGTGTCATCCTATATTAATAATGGGAAAGTGAGACAACCACCATCACTTGTGTCATCTTATATTAATAATGGGAAAGTGAGACAACCACCATCACTTGTGTCATCTTATATTAATAATGGGAAAGTGAGACAACCACCATCACTTGTGTCATCTTATATTAATAATGGGAAAGTGAGACAACCATCATCACTTGTGTCATCTTATATTAATAATGGGAAAGTGAGACAACCACCATCACTTGTGTCATCCTATATTAATAATGGGAAAGTGAGACAACCACCATCACTTGTGTCATCTTATATTAATAATGGGAAAGTGAGACAACCACCATCACTTGTGTCATCTTATATTAATAATGGGAAAGTGAGACAACCACCATCACTTGTGTCATCTTATATTAATAATGGGAAAGTGAGACAACCATCATCACTTGTGTCATCCTATATTAATAATGGGAAAGTGAGACAACCACCATCACTTGTGTCATCCTATATTAATAATGGGAAAGTGGTACAACCACCATCACTTGTGTCATCTTATTTTAATAATGGGAAAGTGTGACAACCGCCATCATTTGTGTCATCCTATATTAATAATGGGAAAGTGAGACAACCACCATCACTTGTGTCATCTTATATTAATAATGGAAAAGTGAGACAACCACCATCACTTGTGTCATCTTATATTAATAATGGGAAAGTGAGACAACCACCATCACTTGTGTCATCTTATATTAATAATGGGAAAGTGAGACAACCACCATCACTTGTGTCATCTTATATTAATAATGGGGAAGTGAGACAACCACCATCACTTGTGTCATCCTATATTAATAATGGGAAAGTGAGACAAACACCATCACTTGTGTCATCTTATTTTAATAATGGGAAAGTGTGACAACCGCCATCATTTGTGTCATCCTATATTAATAATGGGAAAGTGGTACAACCACCATCACTTGTGTCATCTTATTTTAATAATGGGAAAGTGTGACAACCGCCATCATTTGTGTCATCCTATATTAATAATGGGAAAGTGAGACAACCACCATCACTTGTGTCATCTTATATTAATAATGGAAAAGTGAGACAACCACCATCACTTGTGTCATCTTATATTAATAATGGGAAAGTGAGACAACCACCATCACTTGTGTCATCTTATATTAATAATGGGGAAGTGAGACAACCACCATCACTTGTGTCATCCTATATTAATAATGGGAAAGTGAGACAACCACCATCACTTGTGTCATCTTATATTAATAATGGGAAAGTGAGACAACCACCATCACTTGTGTCATCTTATATTAATAATGGGAAAGTGAGACAACCACCATCACTTGTGTCATCTTATATTAATAATGGGAAAGTGGGACAACAACCATCACTTGTGTCATCTTATATTAATAATGGGAAAAAGAGACAACCACCATCACTTGTGTCATCTTATATTAATAATGGGAAAGTCAGACAACCGCCATCACTTGTGTCATTCTATATTAATAATGGGGAAGTGAGACTTTGTCTTTGATTGGAATATACGTGAAGTGAGACAACCGCCATCACTTGTGTCATCTTATATTAAAAATGGGAAAGTGTTATAAAAATCAGTAAAAAGCCTCCAACTTAGGTATCAGGGGATTCTGCTCAAACAAATGGGATAATCAGGATATATTAAATCAGGGATGGGAAGTGTTGCCAGCCTACGAAAACATATTTCACTGCGATGCTGCGACAATTGACCCTGAAGGTGGGCCTCAAAATAGTAGTTCATAATTATATTCCATACAAATAAAGTTCATCCACAAAGCTAAGTATTTTTTTTTAAATGATTTCATATAAAAACGTAGATATCGAATTTAGCTATGCAGTGCTTTTCTCAAATAATGAAGTCTTAGTCTGCAAGATTTTGGATTACAATTATGACCCAATAAAATTCTTGCTGATGTCTGATATTACAACTTTAAAACAATGCAGTCGGTTCAGTTGTCAAAATAAAAATGAAAATATGAAGCTTAGTGCCCACGACAAGTTTCTGGAAAAATCCTCATCAGGTTCACTCAAAGTCGAAAGATTGGAAATCTAAATAATTTAATAGTATTTAGGAGCAATTGAGCCAAATGTCATAAACAAGACAGACAAAATCAGCTAAGGTCATATATGCATGAAGGAGGAGAACCTTATATTAGCTTTAAAAATAATTGGATTATTTAGGAACTATAAATTTCAGAAATAAATATATCTAGTTAACCATTTCAGTGCGGAAACACTGTCTACTGGGCGGATGATACCCTCGGGGATTAATAAACCACCATCACTGGTATCGACCCAGTGATGTTAATAAAACATAGATATCAAATGTAGTGTGCACGAAGTACAAATCTGTTACCTCATAGACTCCTGGCATTATATTGTGCAAGCAACGCTTCACATGGACTTGGAAACTTTGTTTTACTATTATGACTGAATTCAGAATTTGTAGGAAAATATTGGATGACCAACATTTGTTTGTAACTACATTTTGTGTACATTTGTATATGTTTGTCAACTTCTGACGAAAAATAAACAGGCTTTGTTTTCACAATCTGTTTGATATTTTATTAGGACACACCTCAGCCTTTCTTAAAATGATAGTAACCTGCTTGTTCATGTTGTATATAATTCCTACATCTTCACACCTTTGTAGTCGGTAAATAAACATTAGATAAAAGCGGAGGTGCAATCAAGAACATAGAAAACTAAAATGATGAGCAACACGAATCCCACCAAATACCAGGGGTGAACACTGCTGCCCACGAAAGGTAAACAACTGCTGTTTCTTATAAGATACCCGCCGTGCTACCCATACATACAGTCTATCCCGGTAAAGCTCTTGGTAGTGATAGAAGAAGGAAAAACCAACGTAAAAGTAAAAGATCCATTGTCATTTGAGATATGGATAATACTTAACAGTTGACCAGATCGTAACGACGACCGCATAATGTTTGCAGCGATTACTTCAACTTAGGAGCAATGCAGGCTTGTTTAAGTAGCTTTTGCGCCATCAGCTGAGCTCTGCCCAAAATATCACTGTACTGTGCATAAGCTCTAGAATAACGTATGAGCTATAAAATGTAAAGTGCATATGCTGGTGATGCTGGAATATTGCTACTGATAAAAGGGAATCTGACAATTGAAAAATGAAGTCATTACGTTTGTCGTTTTGTTTTTAATCTTCCTCTGTGTCGTTTTCAAGGTAAAAGTCAAGGTAAGAGGCAGATCTTTGAGTGTCAGTAGTATTATTTACTTCATGCGGATTTGGATAGATTCGATGCAGATAATAGCCGAATCGAGAACTGGTCAGTGACAGAATACCATCTACGTAGCAGAAAATGGAATTAAAGGTCTGGGCTTATTTTTTATCTTCATTCTTGAGAAGCCTTTGATGAAAGTCTGCTTCATAAGCGTGTAGAAACAAATCGGTGAATAGCGGACCATAATTCGTACTCATTGTAATACCAATCGTTCATTGAAAGAGAGGTTGTAGAGTAGTTGCTATTGAAATTTCCTAAAGCAACAACCATCTCTACCTCCCATTAACTCAAGACTTATTATGTGAGAGTTGATATTTTACTCACTTCGTGATTCACAAAGAGGGAGTTTTGTGCCCATTAAACTAATTTTATATATATGTATGTTAGGAGTGGATGTTGCCTGTTTCTAAGATTATTCTGTTTGATCTTAGAATTGTTCCGACAATGTGTTATTATTTGTTTTTCATTTCATTATATATATTTTGCCATTTCTTAATTTTTTTCTGTGATCATGAATATGATCGAGAAGTGATCTATTTATATATAAAGATATCCGCATGTCATATAGATTGATCAGTCAAATATAAAACGTCGAGAATATGTCTCGACGTTTTATATTTGACTTCTCAATTTAGGATAATTTAGGAATTTTGTTCTGACATCCAATATTACTTCCTTCACCTACAGTTCTACTAATTTCCCATTGAAATCGGAAGAAAAGTATGAAGATAAAAACGGGGAAATCTGACGCCATAAATAGAAGAATGACTGACAACACAATGACCAAAAGAAAAATGACAAAAGGTCAAACAACGATCTGGAAAACATTACACATAAAACTAAAGATGGTACTTCAGTTAAATCGCGTAATCACTCACAATCACTCAAAAAATGTGAAAAAAAATAAAAATTCTGTGAATGATTCTTTTATTTTTCCATATGAATAACGAAGAAGACAGGTTTCTCTTGATCCAAGCTTTAGTTTTCATAGTTCTGTTTGTGTGTTTGCTATAGTTGTATTACTTATTACATTGTTCATTAATGTTAATATTTTATATCTGAATGATAACTACCTGCTGGACTAATGCTTGTATTGACGTTGCGTCTGCGAATGGTTAATGAATCTCTCTTATTTCGAATGTTATCTTCATCTGAAAATTAATGAAAATAAAAATACAATTCAGGGATTTCAAGAAAGACCGACACTCGGTGAATTGTCGCCCGTTTATGTTGAGAGAATTATATATTATATAACAATAAGAATCGGCCTCATGCTCTGAACAAAAAAATAAACAGGCTTTGTTTTCACAACCTGTTTGGTATTTTATTAGGACACACCTCAGACTTTCTTAAAATGATAGTATTACATAACATGCTTGTTCATGTTGCATAGAATTCATACACCTTCATGCCTCTGTAGTTAGTAAATAAACATTCAAGAAAAGCGGAATGGCAATCAAGAACACAGAAAACTAAAATGATGAGCAACACGAATCCCACCAAATACCAGGGGTGGACACTGCCGCCCACAATGGTAAACAACTCCTGCATCTTAAAAGATATCCGCCGTGTTACTCATACATACAGTCTATCCCGGTAAAGCTTTTGGTAGTGATAGAGGAAAGAAAAACCTACGTAAAAGTAAAAGATCCATTGTCATTTGAGATATGGATAATTCTTAACAGTTAACCAGATCGTAACGATGACCGTATAATGTTTGTAGCGATTACTACAACTTTGGAGCAACGTAGGCTTGTTTAAGTATTTTTGGCACTGGCAGCTGAGTTCTGCCCAAAACATCACTGTACTGTGCATAAACTCTAGAATAACGTACGAGTTATAAAATGTAAAGTGCATACGCTGGTGATGCTGGAATATTACTACTGATAAAAGGGAAGTTGACTATTGAAAAATGAAGTCGTCGTTTTGTTTTTAATTTTCCTGTGTCGTTTTCAAGGTAAAAGTCAAGGTAAGAGGCAGATCTTTTAGTGTCAGTAGTATCATTTACTTCATGCGAATTTGGATAGATTCGATGCAGATAATAGCCGAATTGAGAAATGTTAAGTGACAGAATATCATCTATATAGCGGAAGCTGGAAATAAAGGTCTTGGATAATTTTCTATCTTCATTCTTGAGGAGACTTGGAAGGAAGTCTGTCTAATAAGCATGTAGAAACAAATCGGCGAGTAGCGGAGCACAATTCGTACCCAATGTAATATCAATCATTTGTTGAAAGAGAGGTTGTAGAGTAGATGCTAATGAAGTTTTCAAAAGCAACAACCTTCTCTACCTCCCATTAACTTAAAGACTTATTATGTGAGGGCTGACATTTTACTCACTTGAAGATAAACACTTGTATGACCTCATCATTCACCAAGAAGGGGGTTTGTGACCATAAAACTAATGTTATATATATATACAAAATGAGAGTTTGTAGAGTAATTGATAATGTAGTTGTCTAAAGTACCAAACTCCTCTACCACCCTCTAACTCAAGATTTATTATGTGAGGGTTGACATTTTACTCACTTGAGGATAAATACTTGTATGACCTCATCATTCACCAAGAAGGGGGTTTGTGACCATAAAACTAATGTTATATATATATACAAAATGAGAGTTTGTAGAGTAATTGATAATGTAGTTGTCTAAAGTACCAAACTCCTCTACCACCCTCTAACTCAAGATTTATTATGTGAGGGTTGACATTTTACTCACTTGAGGATAAACACTTGTATGACCTCATCATTCACTAAGAAGGAGTTTTGTGATCATAAAACTAATTATATATATATACAAAATGTATGCATGTTAGGTGTATGGATGTTGCCTGTTTCTACGATTATTCTGTTTAATTTTGGAATTGTTTCGAGCTACTCGAGAAATTCAAAACACTGCATGTCTTTCTTCAACTTAAATATTTGTATGCCACTCTATAAACTGCTTTAATTGTTGCATCTATGAATGACATTCATGACTTGGGAATTAAAAAAAATTGAAGTTGGGGAACAGGGATGCAGCATATAAAGTCCCACTATGAAATAGGGACCAACCATTTAACTTGAAAAGGGGGGGGGGGGGGGGGGCTATGGTATTACGGTAAAATCACACTTTTCTGATTGTTTCCATGGAAACTTCTAGAATTATTCAGAAATAGAAGAAACTTTAACATTATTACTAACTATACAAATCATATATTCAATTATTTCCCATACAATATCATTCTTTGGTGAAAGAAAACAGTATGAAAGGAAATATTCAATTTTTTTCTATTTCGTTGCTATGGTAACCAAGCTTCTCTGTTAAATTTGTAAAAAAGTTTGAAAAATTTAAAGGATACAGATTTTGAGGGTCTGTATAAAGAGAACCATGCCCTATTATTTGCATTTATGGAAAAATAGCTGTTTGGAAATAGTATTTCATTTTTTTTCATTACTTGCCATGGTAAACACTCCTAGAAACGTGCTTAATTAGAAAAAAAAATTATGAAAATATGCTTGTATTAAATGGGACATCACGATCTCCAAGTATGCCAAGTTTCAAGAAATTATCTTTCATATTTTTGAAGTTATGGTCATTTTTCTGCTATATTTTGTATTTATGTCACCTTTTCGTTGCCATATTTGCATATAAAAACATTACATTGAATATGTCCAGAATCATCAAGAATAGCGGACCTTAAAATTCAATATCTCAGAAACTACAAAACCAATTTTGACTAAATAAATTGCATTAACTTTGTTTTTCATAGTACTTTCACTTGTAAACAAAATAATTAATAATTGCTATACTAAGAAAATTGGATGCACCAGGTTACCTATTATCATATTACTTTGTCTGAAGTCTACGTGAACAGTTGTTGATGTTGTATCTGCAATAAAAGAAAGAAGAAAAATGAAAAAATTGGCATTGTAGTTGTCTAAAGTACCAAACTGTTCTACCACCCTCTAACTTAAGACTTATTATATCAGGGTTGACATTTCACTCACTTGTGGATAAACACTTACATGACCTCATCATTCACCAAGAGGGGGTTTTGTACCCATAAAACTAATTATATATATATGCATGTTGGATTGTGGAACTGTTCCGATAGTGTGATATGTTTTGCTTTTTATTTTATTTAATCACATCACTTCACTTCTCATAACCTATATCTACTAGGAACACTATTAATTTGTTTTAGTGTGTTTTTCCATGTAGACTGTTAATTTCTCCTAAATATTACCGAACTCCGAACATCTAACAAAGGGAAAGTCAAAACTCATAAGTATATAAACAGACAAAATGATGTGCTATTTTTTGTTTTTCATTTCATGATATTTATTTTGCCATTTCTTAATTTTTGTGTGTGACTAGTTGATGATGATATGTTTACATTTCCCTGTTTCCCTCCCTGTTTATCTTGAGGCAAGCCTTTGGTCTCATAGTTCCGTTTGTATTTATGTTATATTTGTGTCACTTATTGCTTTGTTCCTTCAATGTTAGTACTCTCAACTTATATAAAAACATATTACCTGAACTTTGTCTTAGATTGGAGTATACGTGAGTAGTTTGTAATAATGGATCTGTCACATTTTGGCTGTTAACTTCATCTGAAAATCAAATGAAAATCATATATCCCCATGTGACAATAAGTCGGCCAGTCATTGGAAAATATTTGATTATTTTTGGAACTTTTCTGACCCTATCGTTGAAGTTAATGCAGTGGTATGTCACTTCCGTCAGCCGTGGGTCCTTATACGAAAAATTTGGCAATAAATGTGTGAAAATCTTAAAATTCTGGAGAACTGAGATATCGTATGCACAAAGCAAAAACAGCGACAAAAAGATGCGTCTTTTAGGAATGGATACATGTCCTAGTTTGAATGACATAATGGAAATAAGGTGCAATACATGTACTCGAAGCAAGTAGGGGTACGATTTTTAAACCTGCCGAGTTGCATGCCTTGTGTATTATTAGTATCTATATAGGTTCGACACATGCAATTTGATGTTAACATAAGATTGTATGAATATTGACATGAACAAGTTAAAATAAGGAAAAAGAGATGAAATAATAAAGAAATAAAGAAATGTTATTGAAAATAAATTTGTAAACAGAAAGTTAGAAAAAGGGGGAGGGGGGAGGGGGGGGGGTGATACCTACCGTGCCACGAGTGCCTGTGCTCTATCACCTTCTAACTCAAGACTTATTATATGAGGGTTGACATTTCACTCACTTGTGGATAAACACTTACATGACCTCATCATTCACCAAGAAGGAGTTTTGTACCCATAAAACTAATTATATATATATATATATGCATGTTGGATTGTGGAACTGTTCCGATAGTGTGATATGTTTTGCTTTTTATTTTATTTAATCACATCACTTCTCATAACCTATATCTACTAGGAACACTATTAATTTGTTTTAGTGTGTTTTTCCATGTAGACTGTTAATTTCTCCTAAATATTAGCAAGAGTAATACAATTTACTATAATAAAGAAACATTCTCATACTGTGCATAGCAAGACACGGTATTACATCAGGTAATTGGTCAACAATTGAGGTCCTGACCCTCAAATGGAAGTCCATTGTATTGTATGTTATTCTTCAATTTACGACTTGTGATTAAAATATAATACCTGAGCCTTGTCTCTGGTTGACGCCTCTGTGAAAAAATGGTAATGATGAACCTGTTATAAACAAAAGACGAAAAATTATAAAAAAAAAAACACCCCATTAAAATAGTAAAATAAATAACATATTATCGAAAACGAGGCAGTCCAGTCCCGGTCCATATAACGTTATATTGATCATCTGCGCTAACAAAGACAAATAGGGAAAATCAAAGCGTAAAGTATAATAAGTAAGGGTAATAACAAAATTACCGAACTCCGAACAATCTAACAAAGGGAAAGTCAAAACTCATAAGTATATAAACAGACAAAATCAGTCAACAACCGGAAAACTGTGAAAACCATAATGCCCCTGACTTGGTACAGGCATTTCTAAAGAAATGGTGGGTTGAATCAGATTGTAAAGTGCCAAACCTCCCCCTTTCATTATATATATTAAGTCTATTTGTACCATCTACACACGCTTATACACATGTCTTATGTCTATCTCTAGATTTGCCTTACGAGAAAAGGTAACACTACGATTATTGAAGCTCCTGTTTTAGGGAGTGGATGTGGTCAAGTGGTCTATGGCGCTGGACGTAAGGCTAAGCGAATGGTGCTGCAGTGTATCAATGGTGTGAGTTCAAATCCCGTCGAGGGAAGAACAAAAATTTGACAGCTCAAAAATCTGATTCTAACACTGTTTGGTTTAATTTTCAAACGTCATAAATATATAAAACATCAATTTTACTTTTAACGGAAATCACTATCTTCAAATAAATGGGACAGCTATGGGAACCAAAATGGCACCCTCCTATGCCAACATTTTTATGGGGGACCTAGAAGAAACAACCTCTTTCATGGTTCCGATTTATAGATGACGTTGACATGAAGTGGACACATAGCGATAAAGAGCTTGATGAATTTTTGGAACATGCCAACAGTATCCATCCGTCTATAAAATTCACACACGAAGTGTCGAAAACCAAAATGTCCTTCCTTGATACTACCACCTCGGTCAAGGAGGGCAACATGACAACTGATTTATACTCTAAGCCCACAGACAAACATCAATACCTTTCACCCAGTAGTTGCCATCCTAAGCACTGTTTTAAGAATATCCCATTCAACCAAGCCATTAGGGTAAAACGAATATGCTCCACTGTTGAAACCACCAAGCAAAGACTAGGAGATTTACGCCATCATTTGAAGAAACAGGGATATAATGACAAAGTTATAGAGAGTGGGTTTTCAAAAGCCAGTGAAATTGTACAAAGAAAAAAAGATCAACAAACGGGTTCCCCTTGTTCTCACTTACCATCCCTCTTTAGAGAAAATTGCAGGCATTGTCCGTCATCATTGGAAAGAAATTGAAAAAAGTGAAACGCTGGCCAAGTTGTTCTCTGAACCACCCGTTGTAGCGTTCCGGCGACCTAAAAGCATTAAGGATACACTGGTCAGAGCTGTGGTATCTAGATCTTCATCGACAGTCGGCCAGTGTAAACCATGTGGTGACAAGCGTTGCAAGTGCTGTCTCCAATTGCAACACACACAAGTGTTCCATAGCAAGACGACAGGAAAGGAGTATAAGATATTTTGCAATGTCAATTTCAAAACACCTAATGTGGTTTGCCTCCTTGACTCACGTCTGCGGGTCGCAATATGTAGGAGAAAGTGTCCAAACATTCAACAAAAGAATGAATGGACACAGAAGTGACCTTACGAAAAAGACACTCTTGCCCGCGAGTCAAAACTTTGTGTCGCCGGGGCACTCATTGGAAGACTTTGGCAGATCCAAAATTTATATCATTGACCACAATCCAAGTTGGAAAGAAAATCAAAGACAGAAAAAAGAGAGTTTTTGGATCCGCGAGTTACAAACATTACACCCGGAAAGCATAAACAAAAGGCCTAAATCTTTTGTTTTTTAACTTTTTAACCAGTGCCTGGTCCTTAGCTAGTTGGTAAACTTCATCATTACATTTTCTCATTCTGTTCATATTTATAAATTAGTGTGCAATATACTTGAATAATATAAAGCATAAAGTTCAAGATTATGATTTTTAGTAATTTACGTCACGATAACTGATGGTCACGTGACAATTTTTCAAATCAGATTACAGACGCTGATGAAGCTTGTCGGTCAAGCGAAATATCGGTTAATTTAATTATAATTATAGTCTTTTTGTAAACTTATAGTTATTTTTGTTACATTTTAACATCTTTTTTTTATATCGTGCTAACATTTTAGACGTTTATATATATATATATATATAATAAAAGTAGATATGAGCAAGAATATGGTATTTGAACCGTTTCTGATAACGATAGAAAACTGATAAAATTGGATATTTCTTTGATATATGTTGTAATTCTATGGCCAAATGGTTGGTTGGTGTGTTAGATGAATGGTGACCATTGATATATTGTAAATATTTTATGAATAAAAATTATTTTTAATGTCCATCTTCGTACTTTTATGCGCCGTTTCTTATCGTTATTTTCGTCTCCGAACTGCGTAACAGAGTTGGATTTCCACACGACTGTGACATACAAAAATGCAAGCTAGCCGTTAAAATATTGACAAACATTGATAATGAAGAATGGAGAGAAGACAATTTTGAGCAGAGTAAGTATTTCTGTTACAGGTGTCATATATTGCGTGTTACATTGGTTTCCGATTTCGTAACGCTATTTTAAGTTGTGTTATCTCCTTTTTGTAACAGTCGCCATAACAACGATAAGCATAAATAAACTCTTGTGAGATGTTTAAATAGATTAATCACAGATGTTTACATTTAAGCTTTTCATTTTCTATTTTTTTTATTCAATTATCCATCTGTTCCGTTAGGCGTTACATGTCATCCAAAAAGAAACGTTAATTTAAAGATTAAATAAATTGGTATGATTTACAATTTCCGCCCAATTGAACTTCCGCTCACAAGTGAACCACGTTTAATGGAAGTGTGATTTTCGGCACATTTATACAATTTTTGTATGATAATATTATAACTCTGATACAGTGCTTGTGGTATCATGTCGCATTAAAAAATATAAAAAAATATACTACTTTAATATTTAAAATGGTATATAAATGCATTAAATAACCAAGAAAAAACCCAAATGGTCTTAGATGGTGCCGTTTCATACATTTTTATCGTGACAGGAAACCAAATGTTTATCACCATAACTTGTAATAAACATTTGGTTTCCTGTCACGATAAAAATGTTTAGAAAGATGGGTAAATATTTTTTCCTTGATATCATTTGTTTCTCTTGTACAGGGTTGATATAATCATATTCCACGTGTGAAATATTTAAGTTTTAGTATTTAACCATTTGGATACCAAAAGAAACCAAAAGTTCAAATACCATATTCTTGCTCATATTTGTATTTATTAAATAACAATTTCCTGAAAAGTTAAGAGACAAGGAATATATGGAAATGTTTATTTCACCACCACATTACACGTAGCAGACGACATCAACTTTCCACTTCTTATCACCACTAATACTACACAAGGAACTAATTAAAATTAAATATGAATGATTGATTGAATCATTGTTGGTTGATTATCATCCAACATGAAATATTTCATACATATTCTCGAAGAACAAATACTATACAGTCTTACAGAACCAAGGGAGGAATAGAACAAACATGACAAAACTGAACCGTCTACATAAATGATCAAAGAACGTCTGGTTTTACATATTAGGAAATTGATTCAAATTATATTTTTATTTGGGGTTAGTAATCTTATGGTAGTTGGATTTACAACTAACTATGCAATCAATGCCTATCACCACTGATGTTGTCAGTTCAAATCTCGATTAGGGCGAGGTGTACAACATTATGTGATAAATTTTCCCCCACCAATTAAACTGACCGCCACGATATAACTGAAATATTGTTAAACACCATCAAACAAACAATATTTTTATTTGTATTAGGGACCAACCATTTAACTTGAAGGGGGGGGGGGGAGGGGGGAGGGGGGGGGGGTTATGGTTTTTTGTTTCGTTCAGAATTTTTTTTTCACACAACACAAGAATTAGAATATTTATTTTTTTGTCGCGAAATTTTTTTCCAGTATTCAACATTAGTTTATATGACAAAAACTCTGAATCAGATTATTTTTTTTTTCCTCCACCAAAATTCAGCAATATTGGGAATCAGAATATTTTTTTTAAAAAAAACCATAACCCCCCCTTCAAGTTAAATGGTCGTTCCCTTAAGTATATTATGCGAACCTGTGTTTCTTCTTCGGAAACCATTAATCTTCTCTTTCAATCTCCCCCACAACTCATAATTTTTCCTTGCAACAATTACAATAATCAGTACAATAACCAGAATAATTGAACTAATAATTAGTCTGAAAAACAAACAAAACAATTTTATTATTTTAAAATGTGTGTTTACAATATAATGTTTTAGTATGAGGTGATGTGTTTGTTACCTCAGAAACAACACACATTTTATTTTGCCATTTAAAAATGTGAAAATCAGAAAGGTGAAGCAGGGTTTGTATTGATTTTTCTTCACCAATTTTGTTAAATCGGGCGAGAAATTCATCTTTCATTGTCGTAAAATACACCACACACGTTTAATGACCTACTAAAATTCGAATTTACCAATCACAAAACGTCACGTAAAATGTTTTCCCACAATGCAATAACATATTTGAACGATACATTGGTATAGGAAGTATTCTGGATGAGTTTAATACATTTGTTGCTCTATTATGTGTCTTTACGTTCTTAGTTCCGTGTTACTCATCTTTTTAATTTTCTGTGTTGTGTTGTTTTGTGGTTTTTTTTTTGTATTTGTCTTCGTTCTGTATCTCAATATTGTTTATGTCTCTGGAATGTCCAATCTAGATTGCTCCTTCGCTATTCCCTGAATCAAGTACATCTCACCAAGCCACGTTAGCCGTGAGTGGCCCTCATTCTAGAGGTAAATGTATATACAACTGTCATACGATTGTGGTCAATTTATCACTTGCAAACAAGCGATACGAGTTGTTGTCTTCTCAATAATAGGAGTACCTCTACATTAGTGGACCCCACAAAAAGTACTAACCCTAACCGTCATATCCACATGGTAATGAATTAAAAGGTCATGGGTCATACAGGTTGATTATTACAACATCTGACTTCCGGGGTCCGCCAAAGTAGATTCTACCCCAATAATATATATTAGTTCCCATCTGATGGTGATATTTGGTTGTATTAAATGTTCATTAAGATGTTCATACATAAGATATACTCACACATACAAATATTTCCCACCAACAGAGTTATTACCATTTGTTGATTTATTCAAATTATCAACTGAAAAAAAAAAAGATTATAAGAAATAATTGAGTTGATGCTCTGTATCGCTTATTATAAATAGCATGACGTTAGTGGAGCAGGAACTGTTTACCCTTCCGGAGCACCTGAGTTCACCCCCGGTTTTTAGTAGGGTTTGTGTTACTCTATCTTTAGTTTCATGTGTAATGTTTTGTAGATCGTTGTTTGTCCTTTGTCCTGTTTCTTTTGGCCATTGTGTTGTCTGTCCTTCTATTTACCGATTCTGATTACTCTTTTGATATCTGCAAGCTCTTCTGTTCGCACCAAATAAACGTTAGAGAAAAGGGAAGGGGCAATCACAAATGGATAAATTCAGCGATATCAGACTTCAAGCTGCACTGACACTTTATTTAAAATGAACCCACAAGAAAACATCTACATCCAGACTGTTGCTTCAGTGAGCTAGCTCTCTTAGGATCCAATTGTGGGTCTTGTTCTAGTCAAAGCGGACATCATCATCTGTTAATTGAATATAACTTGTGCTAGTCATGATATAGCTGAAACACTGCTCATCTGGCGCTAAAAATAATTATTCAATGTTTTTGTTTATAAACGGATAGTCCCTCAACTCGAAGATAGCACAGCACAATTCGGAAGATTTCGTTCCTTCATCAAACCTCATCCGTATTACGATAGATTCTATTGGAACTACTTTCTGAAATCTCCTTTGTAGGAGGTATTTAATTTAATAATTTCATAATAATAAGCATGAATTGTCCTTTTTTCATTTTCCCCTTGATTCTCTTACCTTACCATATCTAGGGCAGTATATTAGGTAGATCCAAAGAAACATCAGTATAAGTAGAGTACTTTGAGTGCTATTAAAAAAAACTATGGGCTGCCGTATGACCACAGTCGCATATATATCAACAGCATTATATATACAAGCTGGTTTGCAATGCATTATAAGTGCATACATTGCTCAATATACTATTTATTTAAATTTAGCTTTAGCTTACCTATACTTAATAAAATTTCAACCGAGGCAGTTGCTGTATGGTGTTAAATATGTATTATTAAATGCATGTCATGGGTTGAAAATTATATATGCATTGTGCACTGTTTTGTTGAGTGATTTGCCATTTCTGGCGAAGAAATGTTATGTGTAGACACATACCAAACTCTTTATAATAGGCGAGGTATAAAAGGAGGACAGCCGATTTACCGGAGGTGTGCCGATTGCTGGAAAATATCTGGCTCTACATTCGTCTTACTAACATATCTTAGTTTCTTCTGTATTACTTTGTCGACCATTGTTTGTCTTCTGTTCTATTTTCTGTTGTTCACTTCCAATGCTGATTATCCTTTTGGTATCGCCAATCTTTTCTCAGTATCACTTATCTCTCAGGCATAGGTGACCTTGGCCGATTTTGGTTATCCTGTGTAGGCCCTTTGATTTTATTGCTCCCAAAGCTTTAAATCATTTGGTTTTCCAATCTTTCGATTTTGAGCGTACCTGATGAAGGTTATTCCAGAAACGAGTCGTGCGCACTAAATTTGATATCTACGTTTTTATTATTACACTTACCCTTATAAACATCTATGTACAAAATGTGCTTGTCGAGGTCGAATCCACAGGAACACTCGTAAGAGACATTCAAGTCTTTAACAGTTAGATTTAATATGGTAAGTCTGAATCCATGTTCTTCAATTGCTGTGTTGTATTTTGTTTGATCAGTTGAGAGCCCACTATCTGACATTAAAGGTTTATCATCAGGTCCACCATACCATCTCTTTATTTCATTTGCAGTGCAGTTATCCACTTTACAAAATAATGTCAAATCTTGTCCTAATTTTGGTGATGTATCGTGCACTGTCCATTGAACTATGATAATAATTGTAAAACATAATATATTATAATCGTGGTAATTTACACATGGAGGTAATAAATCATAAGCGAAAATTCGTTTGCGCGAAAAATGTTGTTACATAGGTTCAATTATTTTTTTTTAAAATAGATTGATTTCAGACTTGTTGACATTTAAGACCTTATATGTATATATATATCTTTCTTTTTAGGAATGGTGGTTGGGGACTGGGAGGTTTTTTCAATAATCAATTAAAATCAATAACAAAAATATATCGACTTCTTGCTACAACAACAAGCTATGATGTGGATGCGTGGTCACGTGGTACTAATCGAGTAATAATTAATATTCATAAGAACGGGACAATTATCGAAGGGTCATCGCATAAAAGCATTATTGTCATAACTTTGACTTATGCTCTTCCCATATTGAATCAAGTGATAAAGTAAATCAGATACTTATTTCACCCTATTTTCTGACGTGACAATAGTAAACCAATATCCCTCATTTTCCAAGAACATGCAGTAGATCTACATGTAGGATTGTTTTACTGATTCAGTATTGTTGTTGTTAATATGTTTTACTTCGTCAAACATAATTTACAGATCAATGGTTTCTGTGTATCTGATTTATTGATGACAATGTTAACATGTTTTACTGTGTCAAATGTAATTTACAGACCAATGGTTACTGTGTATTTGATTTATTGATGTTAACATGTTTTACTGTGTCAAATGTAATTTACAGACCAATGGTTACTGTGTATTTGATTTAGATGCTTTTCTTTTGCGAACAATGGTTTATTTTAAACCTTTTTAGAACCCCACCTTCGCATATTATGTAATAAAATGTGTTTTATAAATTTAAATAGCTGAAAATAAAACTCGACCACATATTTAAGTTGTTGTTTAGTAGCCCTTTATGCGAACGTAACTTGCTAAATTGTTCTTGGAAAATGAGGGATATTGGTTTACTATTGTCACGTCAGAAAATACGGTGAAATAAGTATCTGATTTACTTTATCATTTGATACAATATGGGAAGAGCATAAATATACAATACACTTTTTGCTATGAAAATACAGACTATATACTAGCATTGTGAAAACAAATAAAATAAGTTTTTTTTACATGTTTTAATATCCCGTGAGTATCATCCGTCAGTGGTTTATTAGATATATTTGTTATTGAAATTAACATTTCCTAAATAATCTTTTTTATTATTAAAACAAGTGTGAACACAGAAATGTGCGGTCCAAAAGGCAAGTGTGGATGTCAATATTTCATATTATTAACTTTAAAAAAAAAATCATGGACACAGGGGTCCTGGATTTTTTTAATAAAAAACTAATCCTGCATTATTTTTTTTGCTTAAAGTCCGGTCCTGTGTTTTTATTTCAAATTTTCATCATAGCCCCCTTCCCCCTCCCTAGGGATATAAAATTGTATCATTAATAATAAATTAATAAATAATAAATTCAGATTTTCTTTTTAAAATAAATCTCATTTACAAAACCACTGATATTTGTTCAATTTTTAACGCTGATTTAAGCTTTAGTCGCAACAAATATTTATTTTTCTCTTTAAACTGTCGAAACATAACATTTAACTGTAAAATTCACAAATAAATTTCACCCCTCCCCTTTTTCCCTTTTTTCTTGTTTAAATCGATGATCAACAATATTCCAGAATCAAACAAATGAATATATATAACATAGATTTCTTTTACATGCATCTTTTTACCATGCGGAGTCAGAGTGTTTTAAATCTGTCATCCAATCAGGACGCTCATTATTCTTGTCCAAGATAAAAATACATCGCTAAAATTACCTGTGGGTGTTTCCCCACTTCAACTCATAAATTTGCATAGAAATCGAAGATATTTCGTCATAAAACTTCACACATGGTTTTGTCTATCATATTTCTTGAAGACAAACATAAAATTTTATTGCATTTATCAATATCTTATGAGTATCAACAATTTTTTCAACACCGTATCTGTTTCTCGATACAGCCGCCCGATTAGTGACCCGTGACCCACTTTAGCATATTCTACCAGTTTTTTCTTAATAATGTTGCTTAACTAAGATTCTCCTCCCTCAGACATAGGTGACCTTACCAAATGTTGGCTATCCTGTTTATGTCTTTTTTGCTTGATTGCTCTCAAAAGTTTAAATTATTTGGCTTTCCAATCTTTCGGTTTTGAGAGTACCAGAAACGCGTCGTGCGCACTAAATTTGATATCTACGTTTTCATTAGTGATATTCGTGTTTTTCATTTTGTCAAATTACATATCTTAAAGTAGTTAGTTCATGTCTTATGTTTTATTTGTTATAATGTGTATTTATTTACGCATACTGTTGTCCTATGCCATATCCATAATCATATGATGTGTCACGCTCAACAGTAACAGGACGGGTGGTACTAGTACAGGAACTACTAAGCCTTACAGAACACATGTGTTCATCCCCGGTTTTTAGTGGGGTTCGTGTTGCCCAATCTTTAGTTCTCTGTGTAATGGTTTGTAGATCATTGTTCGTCTTTTGGCCATTGTATTGTCTGTCTTTTTCGATTGATGGCTTCTGATTACCACTTTGGTATCTTCAAACTTTTCTATTGGTGTGTGATATACAACATATAAACTTAAAACATAAAACTTAGCCTTCACCTGATTTATTTCATCAATATATTTTAAGTTCACATTTCTTAAAAAAATTAAATGTCATCTTATTTTGTATTATTCCTAGACGACCAAGGTGCATTGTTAACAGGTAATGATGAATAAATATATGATTGTTAAAATAAAAGGTATTATTCCACTCTACCTTCTGTTGAGGAAAGCGGTATCAGGATACATGTAATCATTAACAGCAACACTTCTGATATCATCTTGCTATTTTTTTAATTTACTGATATACTTCTGCAACAAATTATCTATATTTTATGATGGATGCATTTTCACAAAAAGCTACTCAAGCAAGGCTATGTTGCTCCTAGGTTGAAGTAATTGCCACTAAAATTATATGGTCGTCATCACCATCTGGTTGACCATTTCTAAATATATATATATCAAATGACATTGGATCTTTTACTTTTTATGTAGATGAATTCTTTCTACTATCACTGCCAAAATGCTTACCAGACTTGACTGTATATATGAGTAACACGGCGACTGACTTTTAAGAAGTAGGAACAGCTTTGCTTTGACGAGCACCTGCATTTAACACCGACTTTTGGTGTGGTCCCTGTTGATCATCATTTCAGTTTTTTGTGTCCTATTATGTGTCTTTACGATAAGAGTTGCGTATGGTGATGTTCGTTACGATTTCTGCATACATACAATGTCTGGTTCATCTTTACCTCCAGTTGTGTGTAGGAGCGCTCATGTCTTATTTACGTTATTTGTGTTTGTTACGCATAGTGGTGTCCAACACATATAGTGTTGTATTATTTATCTTGTTTGTCTTCGTCCTGTGTCTTGTGTACCCTATATTGCCAGTTTCACTGGATTATCCACTTTTGATTTCCCCTTCGGCATTCTCTAACATTTAATAAATAGCAACATTCGCTTTATTTTGGCAAATAACCTTAATATGATAAAGACAATGCTACTCTCAGTTTATTAAGATGATGCAATTTGAAAAAGTGTGGTCTATAAAAGTGCCATTGAACGTTGATTGCAGAGGTGGATATCAAACATTTCTATAAGAGGGTCCGTTTTTGTAAGTAAAATATCGGATTTCAAAACAATTTGTTTTAAGAAAAATCAAAAGATATTGAGGTGTAATTCAAAGTGAAAATTAGAAAACATGGTAAAAAGAAAAATGACAAGGAAGAGTTTGGAAATATTCTGTTAAAGACACGCTTTTATTTTACCAGTTTATAGCTCCGTGCTGCCCTCTTAATCCACATATGGGCTGTGCTAATGTTTCACTGAAATACAAATTTAATTGTTGTCTTCCTTTCCCTAAATGAATGTTAGTAGCTGGAACAAGGATATTACTAAGTTTAAATATTGCCTTCACAATAGTGACAAGGCCCTGTGATCTAGATATCACTTTAAATGGAAATAACCAAACCTAAAAATACACCATGGAACAAAGCATATTCTATATTGATCCCAGGGGCAGATCCAGGGTTGGGGTGCACCTGGTATGCCCCCCCCCCCTAAAATTGGAAAAAATATGATTTTTTGGCCCAAAATCGTGATTTTTCACACGAAATATCCCAAATAATTTTGCGCCTATCTCCGCTCGTCGCAATTTTTTTAAGTGCACCCCCCCCTAACTTGAAATCCTGGATCCACCCCTGGATCTTACATATCAGTAAACACATTTACAGATTATTATCATAATAATGCACGGCAGTATCATGATAGCTGATATTATAGCAATCATATCTTATTGAGGATTGATAACATTTCCATGAATTTGCTATTTGTAGGTCGAGTATAACTGAAACTGAAAGTAGAAATGAGCATAAATATATATATACGTCTGAAAATTAAACCAAACAGTGTTAGAATTGGATTTTAGAGCTGTCAAATTGTTGTTCTTCCCTCGACGGGATTTGAACCCACACCATTGATACACTGCAGCACCATTCGCTTAGCCTTACGTCCAGCGCCATAGACCACTCGACCACATCCACTTATATATATAAAATAAACTTTAAATATCAACATAATTAAGCTAACATAATTAAAATAAAATATATTTTACAATCTGACCTGTGTTTGATCTCTCGACATCCATTGCAGAGGCGGATCCAAGGGGGGCGCACCCGGCACGCCTTTAAAGCCAGGATAGTCCGAGATTCCTCTGTCGTTTAACGGCTTTTATAAAGTTGCTGCGGCTACAGCAACTTTATAAAAGCCGTTAAACGGCTACAGCAACTTTATAAAAGCCGTTAAACGACAGAGGAATCTCGGACTAAAGCCAGGATTGTGTCCCTTTAGCCGTCAGGCAGTCCCAACATGTATATACATAAATTGTAGTCAACTTTTAATTGTAAATAAGCCCCATTAATGCGCAGTCCAAAGTCATTGCATAATCTTCAACTTGATGAAGGAGGCAATTACATGGCAGAAACAGAAACAGAAGAAGAAAAGTATGAACATACCAAGACGTCCTTTTCAGTTATATGGTAAGACCAAATAATTATTGACAGCTATCTTTAGAGATAACCAGGAACCAGTTGTAGTCAGTCAATGACTTATGAAGGGTACTTTATAAATAGACACTCATCATTATTGGATAACAAAGCTCATGTCATATTTTTGTTCAAGCTGTGGAACGGAAGTAAACACGGGATCAATGTACACGAATTAAACTGTCTAAAATGTAAAATGATGGATGCAACGAAATCAACATGATGAGCCTTTTTAATACTATTCCAAGAACTAAACGTAGCCATGGTCATAAAAGAATTCAACATCCTAATGTTAAAAAGTCCTCTAAACCAAGAACGTTACAAGATACTTTTAATGATTTACTTTCTAATATACAGAAACCTCTTGGAATTCATCGTATTCGTACAATCTTATTTTCACTACCTGTAAACTACCTCAAAGATCTTAGGGATTTTGGACTTGACAAAGGAGGCGTAGATCCTTTTTCTCCTAAGTACAGATTGTCTAGTATTATATGTGACGTGGCGTCCTTTCGTCTTTTTAAACCAGTTCGATCTGAACCTCTTCATGATAACAACAGAAAATTCCTCCATATTCCGTTTGCTAACAAAGGAATCGATGCTATTAACATCAGCAACATTCTTAATAGAAAAGAGGTCGTAAAAGAAATTCCACCATATTTCAAAAATCAATCTGTTCCCATTGTCTCCTATAGCTACACTAACAGCATTGGCGTAAAATTTTCAACTACAAAGAAGCATTGCAAGATATTAACATAGAAGAGTACCTTAAGAACCCTCTGACTTGTGACTGCTCCCACTCTCCTTTTCAATACAACCCATCTGGACATGTAATCACTGGTGATCTGAATATCATTCAACATGAGAGTCTCCGAAAGGTGATTTCTCATGGTCCTAAATTCAGAGAACCTCAACACATCAATTGAAAACAAAATTTCAAGATAATTATGGATGCTGTTGAAGATTATGCCAGAAGGTGGATAAAGAGAGAAGTAGACCAAGATCCTGAGTTAGAGTCCTTGTCAGACTGGGTTAGAACAATTAGGTCTCTAGTACAAGGTCGGATTCACAAACTCAAAAATTGTGTTAATAGTCGACCTAAGTCTGTATTTAAAGACCAAGAAGCTGTTAAGTGTCTTTCCTCTCATCATGACAAATATGTTATCGTTCCTGCGGACAAGGCTTCCAACAATATCGTGTTTGTATGTAAATCATATTACTTCGAATGCCTAATCAAGGAATTAGGCATAAATAGCAACACCTCTAGTAATACCACATACAAACCAACTTCGTTCGACAAAGATGAAATCCTAGCTAACCACAGATCATTCATGACCTCTTTAAACATTCCCTCTGGTAAAGAGTCTGAGGATTTACCCTATTTATATTGGATACCTAAGCTCCATAAGACACCATACAAAGAAAGGTACATAGCGAGATCATCAACTTGTTCGACGAAAGAATTGTCTATTCACCTGACAAAGATTCTGTCTGCAGTAAAAGAGGGACAGCAGAAATATTGTGAAACTGTTTACTCGCGTAGTGGCATAAATCACATGTGGATTTTGAAAAACTCTAAAGATCTTTTGGATAACCTGAAATCAAGATCTTTCTCTCAGGTATCCTCCATCAAAACTTTTGATTTTTCAACTCTATATACCACCCTACCGCATGACAAATTAAAAACCCGCTTAAAAGAAACAATTCATAAAGCTTTTAGTCATAGAAACTATGGCTCAAAATGTGTTGTGTTAGGCTACAATTCCACATATTTTTCAAACAAAATTCATAAAGGTAAAACATGCTACTCCGAGGAACAAGTGATCAGTATGCTGGAGTTCCTCATCGATAACATATTTGTCTCCTTTGGAGGGACACTGTTTCAGCAGGTCGTCGGCATACCAATGGGTACGAATTGTGCCCCTCTTCTAGCCGATTTATTTTTATACTCGTATGAGTCGGAGTTTCTTCAAAAGCTTGTAAAAGATAAGAAGATTCACGAGGCTAGAGCCTTTAATTTCACATACAGGTATATTGATGACGTTTTATCTATCAATAATTCTAGATTTGCAGAATTTCTTCCATTGATATATCCTCCAGAGCTGGAAGTTAAAGAGACCACCAATACAGCTTCGTTCGCATCATTTTTGGACTTATACCTCGAATTTGACGACAGTGGTCAACTCAGTACTAAAATTTATGATAAGCGGGACGACTTCAATTTTAATATCATAAATTTTCCAAATATGTGCAACAATATACCAGATTCTCCTGCATATGGTGTTTACATCTCGCAATTGATTTGCTATGCAAGGGCCAGTAGCAATTATTCTGATTTCCTGAAACGTCATCTTCATCTGAGAAACAGGCTACTGGACCAGGGCTATTAAAAGATTCGCCTTATTCGATCTCTTAAAAAGTTTATATTCCGATACCAATATCCTGTCGAAATATATTCCGTCTCTGCAGAAAAAATTATAAGCGATGCATTTTCATATAGTGAAAATGTATAAAGATAAAGAAGTCAAAAATGTCAAGAATGTTTTTGTCAATGTGTGACGTAAAAATATTTTTGACATTTGCGTCACCGAATATGGTACTGCTTTGACAACTATTTTACCTATTTTGTTCCTGTATTTAAATACTGTTACAGTGACAGCCGGAACCTTTGAACCGTCATGAGAGCGGGAGGTTTGGCGCCTTAAAATCTGATTCAATCCACTATTTCTTTAGAAATGCCTGTACCAAGTCAGGGTCATTACGGTTTTCACAGTTTTCCGGTTGTTGACTGATTTTGTCTGTTTATATAATTATAAGTTTTGACTTTCCCTTTGTAAGATTGTTCGGAGTTCGGTAATTTTGTTATTACCTTTATATAGTCATCGGTGTCACTGTGTTGTCAGTTACACTTGAAAATGGGGAATTAACCACAGGCACTCGAATTCCGGACCCCCTTTTTCCTCATTTGGTCCCTCCCACGATTATGGTATTGATCTTTGTCTGGAAGTATATCTTTGAACCATTTATCCATATTTTACAACATTTCGTGTTACAACTCTCTCGTTCTACTAACTTTTGATTCAGAACCAGCATGTAGACAGGTAGCTACACTCTTGACACATGATCCTGATTCAGAACTAGCAGGTAGACAGGTAGCTACACTCTTGACACATGATTCTGATTCAGAACCAGCAGGTAGACAGGTAGCTACACTCTTGACACATGATCCTGATTCAGAACCAGCAGGTAGACAGGTAGCTACACTCTTGACACATGATCCTGATTAAGAACCAGCAGGTAGACAGGTATATACACTCTTGACACATGATCCTGATTCAGAACCAGCAGGTAGACAGGTAGCTACACACTTGATACATGATCCTGATTCAGAACCAGCAGGTAGACAGGTAGCTACACTCTTGACACATGATCCTGATTCAGAACCAGCAGGTAGACAGGTAGCTACACTCTTGACACATGATCCTGATTCAGAACCAGCAGGTAGACAGGTAGCTACTTTCTTGACACATGATCCTGATTCAGAACCCGCAGGTAGACAGGTAGCTACACTCTTGACGCATGATCCTGATTCAGAACCAGCAGGTAGACAGGTAGCTACACTCTTGACACATGATCCTGATTCAGAACCAACAGGTAGACAGGTAGCTACACTCTTGACACATGATCCTGCTTCCGAAGCAGCAGGTAGACAGGTAGCTACACTCTTGACACATCATCCTGATTCAGAACCAGCAGGTAGACAGGTAGCTACGCTCTTGACACATGATCCTGATTCAGAACCAGCAGGTAGACAGGTAGCTACACTCTTGACACATGATCCTGATTCAGAACCAGCAGGTAGACAGGTTGCTACACTCTTGACACATGATCCTGATTCAGAACCAGCAGGTAGACAGGTAGCTACACTCTTGACACATGATCCTGATTAAGAATCAGCAGGTAGACAGGTAGCTACACTCTTGACACGTGATGCTGATTCAGAACCAGCAGGTAGACAGGTAGCTACACTATTGACACATGATCCTGATTCAGAACCAGCAGGTAGACATGTAGCTACACCCTTGACACATTCTCCTGATTTAGAACCAGCAGGTAGACAGGTAGCTACACTTTTGACACATGATCCTGATTCAGAACCAGCAGGTAGACAGGTAGCTACTTTCTTGACACATGATCCTGATTCAGAACCAGCAGGTAGAGAGGTAGCTACATTCTTGACACATGATCCTGATTCAGAACCAGCAGGTAGACAGGTAGCTACACCCTTGACACATGATCCTGATTCAGACCCAGCAGGTAGACAGGTAGCTACACTCTTGACACATGATCCTGATTCAGAACCAGCAGGTAGTGAGGTAGCTACACTCTTGACACATAATCCTGATTCAGAACCAGCAGGTAGACAGGTAGCTACACTCTTGACACATGATCCTGATTCAGAACCAGCAGGTAAACAGGTAGCTACACTCTTGATACATGATCCTGATTCAGAACCAGCAGGTAGACAGCTAGCTACACTCTTGACACATGATCCTGATTCAGAACCAGCAGGTAGACAGGCAGCTACACTCTTGACACATGATCCTGATTCAGAACCAGCAGGTAGACAGGTAGCTACTTTCCTGACACATGATCCTGATTCAGAACCAGCAGGTAGACAGGTAGCTACACTCTTGACACATGATCCTGATTCAGAACTAGCAGGTAGACAGGTAGCTACACTCTTGACACATGATTCTGATTCAGAACCAGCAGGTAGACAGGTAGCTACACTCTTGACACATGATCCTGATTCAGAACCAGCAGGTAGACAGGTAGCTACACTCTTGACACATGATCCTGATTAAGAACCAGCAGGTAGACAGGTAGATACACTCTTGACACATGATCCTGATTCAGAACCAGCAGGTAGACAGGTAGCTACACACTTGATACATGATCCTGATTCAGAACCAGCAGGTAGACAGGTAGTTACACTCTTGACACATGATCCTGATTCAGAACCAGCAGGTAGACAGGTAGCTACACTCTTGACACATGATCCTGATTCAGAACCAGCAGGTAGACAGGTAGCTACTTTCTTGACACATGATCCTGATTCAGAACCAGCAGGTAGACAGGTAGCTACACTCTTGACACATGATCCTGATTCAGAACCAGCAGGTAGACTGGTAGCTACACTCTTGACACATAATCCTGAGTAAGAACCAACAGGTAGACAGGTAGCTACACTCTTGACACATGATCCTGCTTCCGAAGCAGCAGGTAGACAGGTAGCTACACTCTTGACACATCATCCTGATTCAGAACCAGCAGGTAGACAGGTAGCTACGCTCTTGACACATGATCCTGATTCAGAACCAGCAGGTAGACAGGTAGCTACGCTCTTGACACATGATCCTGATTCAGAACCAGCAGGTAGACAGGTAGCTACACTCTTGACACATGATCCTGATTCAGAACCAGCAGGTAGACAGGTAGCTACACTCTTGACACATGATCCTGATTAAGAACCAGCAGGTAGACAGGTAGCTACACCCTTGACACATGATGCTGATTCAGAACCAGCAGGTAGACAGGTAGCTACACTATTGACACATGGTCCTGATTCAGAACCAGCAGGTAGACAGGTAGCTACACCCTTGACACATGCTCCTGATTCAGAACCAGCAGGTAGACAGGTAGCTACACTTTTGACACATGATCCTGATTCAGAACCAGCAGGTAGACAGGTAGCTACTTTCTTGACACATGATCCTGATTCAGAACCAGCAGGTAGAGAGGTAGCTACATTCTTGACACATGATCCTGATTCAGAACCAGCAGGTAGACAGGTAGCTACACCCTTGACACATGATCCTGATTCAGAACCAGCAGGTAGACAGGTAGCTACACTCTTGACACATGATCCTGATTCAGAACCAGCAGGTAGTGAGGTAGCTACACTCTTGACACATAATCCTGATTCAGAACCAGCAGGTAGACAGGTAGCTACACTCTTGACACATGATCCTGATTCAGAACCAGCAGGTAAACAGGTAGCTACACTCTTGATACATGATCCTGATTCAGAACCAGCAGGTAGACAGGTAGCTACACTCTTGACACATGATCCTGATTCAGAACCAGCAGGTAGACAGGTAGCTACACTATTGACACATGATCCTGATTCAGAACCAGCAGGTAGACAGGTAGCTACTTTCTTGACACATGATCCTGATTCAGAACCAGCAGGTAGACAGGTAGCTACACTCTTGATACATGATCCTGATTCAGAACCAGCAGGTAGACAGGTAGCTACACATTTGACACATCATCCTGATTCACAACCAGCAGGTAGACAGGTAGCTACACTCTTGACACATGATCCTGATTAAGAACCAGCAGGTAGACAGGTAGCTACACTCCTGACACATGATGCTGATTCAGAACCAGCAGGTAGACAGGTAGCTACACTATTGACACATGATCCTGATTAAGAACCAGCAGGTAGACAGGTAGCTACACCCTTGACACATGCTCCTGATTCAGAACCAGCAGGTAGACAGGTAGCTACTTTCTTGACACATGATCCTGATTCAGAACCAGCAGGTAGAGAGGTAGCTACATTCTTGACACATGATCCTGATTCAGAACCAGCAGGTAGACAGGTAGTTACACCCTTGACACATGATCCTGATTCAGAACCAGCAGGTAGACAGGTAGCTACACTCTTAACACATGATCCTGATTCAGAACCAGCAGGTAGTGAGGTAGCTACACTCTTGACACATAATCCTGATTCAGAACCAGCAGGTAGACAGGTAGCTACACTCTTGACACATGATCCTGATTCAGAACCAGCAGGTAAACAGGTAGCTACACTCTTGATACATGATCCTGATTCAGAACCAGCAGGTAGACAGGTAGCTACACTCTTGACACATGATCCTGATTCAGAACCAGCAGGTAGACAGGTAGCTACACTCTTGACACATGATCCTGATTCAGAACCAGCAGGTAGACAGGTAGCTACTTTCTTGACACATGATCCCGATTCAGAACCAGCAGGTAGACAGGTAGCTACACTATTGACACATGATCCCGATTCAGAACCAGCAGGTAGACAGGTAACTACACTCTTGACACATGGTCCTGATTACGAACCAGCAGGTAGACAGGTAGCTACACTCTTGACACATGATCCTGCTTCCGAACCAGCAGGTAGACAGGTAGCTACACTCTTGACACATGATCCTGATTCAGAACCAGCAGGTAGACAGGTAGCTACGCTCTTGACATCATCCTGATTCAGAACCAACAGGTAGACAGGTAGCTACACTCTTGACACATGATTCTGATTCAGAACCAGCAGGTAGACAGGTAGCTACACTCTTGACACATGATCCTGATTCAGAACCAGCAGGTAGACAGGTAGCTACACTCTTGACACATGATCCTGATTCAGAACCAGCAGGTAGACAGGTAGCTACACTCTTGACACATGATGCTGATTCAGAACCAGCAGGTAGACAGGTAGCTACACTCTTGACACATGATCCTGCTTCCGAACCAGCAGGTAGACAGGTAGCTACACTTTTGACACATCATCCTGATTCAGAACCAGCAGGTAGACAGGTAGCTACTTTCTTGACACATGATCCTGATTCAGAACCAGCAGGTAGAGAGTTAGCTACATTCTTGACACATGATCCTGATTCAGAACCAGCAGGTAGACAGGTAGCTACACCCTTGACACATGATGCTGATTCAGAACCAGCAGGTAGACAGGTAGCTACACTCTTGACACATGATCCTGATTCAGAACCAGCAGGTAGTGAGGTAGCTACACTCTTGACACATAATCCTGATTCAGAACCAGCAGGTAGACAGGTAGCTACACTCTTGACACATCATCCTGATTCAGAATCAGCAGATAGACAGGTAGCTACACTCTTGACACATGATCCTGATTCAGAACCAGCAGGTAGACAGGTAGCTACACTCTTGACACATGATCCTGATTCAGAACCAGCAGGTAGACAGGTAGCTACACCCTTGACACATGATCCTGATTCAGAACCAGCAGATAGACAGGTAGCTACTTTCTTGACACATGATCCTGATTCAGAACCAGCAGGTAGAGAGGTAGCTACATTCTTGACACATGATCCTGATTCAGAACCAGCAGGTAGACAGGTAGCTACACCCTTGACACATGATCCTGATTCAGAACCAGCAGGTAGACAGGTAGCTACACTCTTGACACATGATCCTGATTCAGAACCAGCAGGTAGTGAGGTAGCTGCACTCTTGACACATAATCCTGATTCAGAACCAGCAGGTAGACAGGTAGCTACACTCTTGACACATGATCCTGATTCAGAACCAGCAGGTGAACTGGTAGCTACACTCTTGATACATGATCCTGATTCAGAACCAGCAGGTAGACAGGTAGCTACACTCTTGACACATGATCCTGATTCAGAACCAGCAGGTAGACAGGTAGCTACACTCTTGACACATGATCCTGATTCAGAACCAGCAGGTAGACAGGTAGCTACTTTCTTGACACATGATCCTGATTCAGAACCAGCAGGTAGACAGGTAGCTACACTCTTGACACATGATCCTGATTACGAACCAGCAGGTAGACAGGTAGCTACACCCTTGACACATGATCCTGCTTCCGAACCAGCAGGTAGACAGGTAGCTACACTCTTGACACATCATCCTGATTCAGAACCAGCAGGTAGACAGGTAACTCCGCTCTTGACACATCATCCTGATTCAGAACCAGCAGGTAGACAGGTAGCTACACTCTTGACACATGATCCTGATTCAGAACCAGCAGGTAGACAGGTAGCTACACTCTTGACACATGATCCTGATTCAGAACCAGCAGGTAGACAGGTAGCTACACTCTTGACACATGATCCTGATTCAGAACCAGCAGGTAGACAGGTAGCTACACTCTTGACACATGATCCTGATTCAGAACCAGCAGGTAGACAGGTAGCTACACTCTTGACACATGATGCTGATTCAGAACCAGCAGGTAGACAGGTAGCTACACTCTTGACACATGATCCTGATTCAGAACCAGCAGGTAGACAGGTAGCTACACTTTTGACACATCATCCTGATTCAGAACCAGCAGGTAGACAGGTAGCTACTTTCTTGACACATCATCCTGATTCAGAACCAGCAGGTAGAGAGGTAGCTACATTCTTGACACATGATCCTGATTCAGAACCAGCAGGTAGACAGGTAGCTACACCCTTGACACATGGTCCTGATTCAGAACCAGCAGGTAGACAGGTAGCTACACTCTTGACACATGATCCTGACTCAGAACCAGCAGGTAGTGAGGTAGCTACACTCTTGACACATAATCCTGATTCAGAATCAGCAGGTAGACAGGTAGCTACACTCTTGACACATGATCCTGATTCAGAACCAGCAGATAGACAGGTAGCTACACTCTTGACACATGATCCTGATTCAGAACCAGCAGGTAGACAGGTAGCTACACCCTTGACACATGATCCTGATTACGAACCAGCAGGTAGACAGGTAGCTACACTCTTGACACATCATCCTGCTTCCGAATCAGCAGGTAGACAGGTAGCTACACTCTTGACACATCATCCTGATTCAGAACCAGCAGGTAGACAGGTAGCTACGCTCTTGACACATGATCCTGATTCAGAACCAGCAGGTAGACAGGTAGCTACACTCTTGACACATCATCCTGATTCAGAACCAGCAGGTAGACAGGTAGCTACACTCTTGACACATGATCCTGATTCAGAACCAGCAGGTAGACAGGTAGCTACACTTTTGACACATCATCCTGATTCAGAACCAGCAGGTAGACAGATAGCTACTTTCTTGACACATGATCCTGATTCAGAACCAGCAGGTAGACAGGTAGCTACACTCTTGACACATGATCCTGATTCAGAACTAGCAGGTAGACAGGTAGCTACACTCTTGACACATGATTCTGATTCAGAACCAGCAGGTAGACAGGTAGCTACACTCTTGACACATGATCCTGATTAAGAACCAGCAGGTAGACAGGTAGATACACTCTTGACACATGATCCTGATTCAGAACCAGCAGGTAGACAGGTAGCTACACTCTTGACACATGATCCTGATTAAGAACCAGCAGGTAGACAGGTAGCTACACTCTTGACACATGATGCTGATTCAGAACCAGCAGGTAGACAGGTAGCTACACTCTTGACACATGATCCTGATTCAGAACCAGCAGGTAGACAGGTAGCTACACTTTTGACACATCATCCTGATTCAGAACCAGCAGGTAGACAGGTAGCTACTTTCTTGACACATGATCCTGATTCAGAAGCAGCAGGTAGAGAGGTAGCTACATTCTTGACACATGATCCTGATTCAGAACCAGCAGGTAGACAGGTAGCTACACCCTTGACACATGGTCCTGATTAAGAACCAGCAGGTAGACAGGTAGCTACACTCTTGACACATGATCCTGATTCAGAACCAGCAGGTAGTGAGGTAGCTACACTCTTGACACATAATCCTGATTCAGAACCAGCAGGTAGACAGGTAGCTACACTCTTGACACATGATCCTGATTCAGAACCAGCAGATAGACAGGTAGCTACACTCTTGACACATGATCCTGATTCAGAACCAGCAGGTAGACAGGTAGCTACACTCTTGACACATGATCCTGATTACGAACCAGCAGGTAGACAGGTAGCTACACTCTTGACACATCATCCTGCTTCCGAACCAGCAGGTAGACAGGTAGCTACACTCTTGACACATCATCCTGATTCAGAACCAGCAGGTAGACAGGTAGCTACACTCTTGACACATCATCCTGATTCAGAACCAGCAGGTAGACAGGTAGCTACACTCTTGACACATCATCCTGATTCAGAACCAGCAGGTAGACAGGTAGCTACACTCTTAACACGTGATCCTGATTCAGAACCAGCAGGTAGACAGGTAGCTACACTCTTGACACATGATCCTGATTAAGAACCAGCAGATAGACAGGTAGCTACACTCTTGACACATGATCCTGATTCAGAACCAGCAGGTAGACAGGTAGCTACACTCTTGACACATGATCCTGATTCAGAACCAGCAGGTAGACAGGTAGCTACACTCTTGACACATGATCCTGATTCAGAACCAGCAGATAGACAGGTAGCTACTTTCTTGACACATGATCCTGATTCAGAACCAGCAGGTAGAGAGGTAGCTACATTCTTGACACATGATCCTGATTCAGAACCAGCAGGTAGACAGGTAGCTACACCCTTGACACATGATCCTGATTCAGAACCAGCAGGTAGACAGGTAGCTACACTCTTGACACATGATCCTGATTCAGAACCAGCAGGTAGTGAGGTAGCTGCACTCTTGACACATAATCCTGATTCAGAACCAGCAGGTAGACAGGTAGCTACACTCTTGACACATGATCCTGATTCAGAACCAGCAGGTGAACTGGTAGCTACACTCTTGATACATGATCCTGATTCAGAACCAGCAGGTAGACAGGTAGCTACACTCTTGACACATGATCCTGATTCAGAACCAGCAGGTAGACAGGTAGCTACACTCTTGACACATGATCTGATTCAGAACCAGCAGGTAGACAGGTAGCTACTTTCTTGACACATGATCCTGATTCAGAACCAGCAGGTAGACAGGTAGCTACACTCTTGACACATGATCCCGATTCAGAACCAGCAGGTAGACAGGTAGCTACACTCTTGACACATGATCCTGATTACGAACCAGCAGGTAGACAGGTAGCTACACCCTTGACACATGATCCTGCTTCCGAACCAGCAGGTAGACAGGTAGCTACACTCTTGACACATCATCCTGATTCAGAACCAGCAGGTAGACAGGTAGCTCCGCTCTTGACACATCATCCTGATTCAGAACCAGCAGGTAGACAGGTAGCTACACTCTTGACACATGATCCTGATTCAGAACCAGCAGGTAGACAGGTAGCTACACTCTTGACACATGATCCTGATTCAGAACCAGCAGGTAGACAGGTAGCTACACTCTTGACACATGATCCTGATTCAGAACCAGCAGGTAGACAGGTAGCTACACTCTTGACACATGATCCTGATTCAGAACCAGCAGGTAGACAGGTAGCTACACTCTTGACACATGATGCTGATTCAGAACCAGCAGGTAGACAGGTAGCTACACTCTTGACACATGATCCTGATTCAGAACCAGCAGGTAGACAGGTAGCTACACTTTTGACACATCATCCTGATTCAGAACCAGCAGGTAGACAGGTAGCTACTTTCTTGACACATCATCCTGATTCAGAACCAGCAGGTAGAGAGGTAGCTACATTCTTGACACATGATCCTGATTCAGAACCAGCAGGTAGACAGGTAGCTACACCCTTGACACATGATCCTGATTCAGAACCAGCAGGTAGACAGGTAGCTACACTCTTGACACATGATCCTGACTCAGAACCAGCGGGTTGTGAGGTAGCTACACTCTTGACACATAATCCTGATTCAGAACCAGCAGGTAGACAGGTAGCTACACTCTTGACACATGATCCTGATTCAGAACCAGCAGATAGACAGGTAGCTACACTCTTGACACATGATCCTGATTCAGAACCAGCAGGTAGACAGGTAGCTACACTCTTGACACATGATCCTGATTACGAACCAGCAGGTAGACAGGTAGCTACACTCTTGACACATCATCCTGCTTCCGAACCAGCAGGTAGACAGGTAGCTACACTCTTGACACATCATCCTGATTCAGAACCAGCAGGTAAACAGGTAGCTACACTCTTGACACATGATCCTGATTCAGAACCAGCAGATAGACAGGTAGCTACTTTCTTGACACATGATCCTGATTCAGAACCAGCAGGGAGAGAGGTAGCTACATTCTTGACACATGATCCTGATTCAGAACCAGCAGGTAGACAGGTAGCTACACCCTTGACACATGATCCTGATTCAGAACCAGCAGGTAGACAGGTAGCTACACTCTTGACACATGATCCTGATTCAGAACCAGCAGGTAGTGAGGTAGCTGCACTCTTGACACATAATCCTGATTCAGAACCAGCAGGTAGACAGGTAGCTACACTCTTGACACATGATCCTGATTCAGAACCAGCAGGTGAACTGGTAGCTACACTCTTGATACATGATCCTGATTCAGAACCAGCAGGTAGACAGGTAGCTACACTCTTGACACATGATCCTGATTCAGAACCAGCAGGTAGACAGGTAGCTACACTCTTGACACATGATCCTGATTCAGAACCAGCAGGTAGACAGGTAGCTACTTTCTTGACACATGATCCTGATTCAGAACCAGCAGGTAGACAGGTAGCTACACTCTTGACACATGATCCCGATTCAGAACCAGCAGGTAGACAGGTAGCTACACTCTTGACACATGATCCTGATTACGAACCAGCAGGTAGACAGGTAGCTACACCCTTGACACATGATCATGCTTCCGAACCAGCAGGTAGACAGGTAGCTACACTCTTGACACATCATCCTGATTCAGAACCAGCAGGTAGACAGGTAACTCCGCTCTTGACACATCATCCTGATTCAGAACCAGCAGGTAGACAGGTAGCTACACTCTTGACACATGATCCTGATTCAGAACCAGCAGGTAGACAGGTAGCTACACACTTGACACATGATCCTGATTCAGAACCAGCAGGTAGACAGGTAGCTACACTCTTGACACATGATCCTGATTCAGAACCAGCAGGTAGACAGGTAGCTACACTCTTGACACATGATCCTGATTCAGAACCAGCAGGTAGACAGGTAGCTACACTCTTGACACATGATGCTGATTCAGAACCAGCAGGTAGACAGGTAGCTACACTCTTGACACATGATCCTGATTCAGAACCAGCAGGTAGACAGGTAGCTACACTTTTGACACATGATCCTGATTCAGAACCAGCAGGTAGACAGGTAGCTACTTTCTTGACACATCATCCTGATTCAGAACCAGCAGGTAGACAGATAGCTACACTCTTGACACATGATCCTGATTCAGAACCAGCAGGTAGACAGGTAGCTACACTCTTGACACATGATCCTGATTCAGAACTAGCAGGTAGACAGGTAGCTACACTCTTGACACATGATTCTGATTCAGAACCAGCAGGTAGACAGGTAGCTACACTCTTGACACATGATCCTGATTCAGAACCAGCAGGTAGACAGGTAGCTACACTCTTGACACATGATCCTGATTCAGAACAAGCAGGTAGACAGGTAGCTACACTTTTGACACATGATCCTGATTCAGAACCAGCAGGTAGACAGGTAGCTACTTTCTTGACACATGATCCTGATTCAGAACCAGCAGGTAGACAGGTAGCTACACTCTTGACACATGATCCTGATTCAGAACCAGCAGGTAGACAGGTAGCTACACTCTTGACACATGATCCTGATTCAGAACCAGCAGGTAGACAGGTAGCTACACTCTTGACACATGATCCTGATTCAGAACCAGCAGGTAGACAGGTAGCTACACTCTTGACACATGATGCTGATTCAGAACCAGCAGGTAGACAGGTAGCTACACTCTTGACACATGATCCTGATTCAGAACCAGCAGGTAGACAGGTAGCTACACTTTTGACACATGATCCTGATTCAGAACCAGCAGGTAGACAGGTAGCTACTTTCTTGACACATCATCCTGATTCAGAACCAGCAGGTAGAGAGGTAGCTACATTCTTGACACATGATCCTGATTCAGAACCAGCAGGTAGACAGGTAGCTACACCCTTGACACATGATCCTGATTCAGAACCAGCAGGTAGACAGGTAGCTACACTCTTGACACATGATCCTGACTCAGAACCAGCAGGTAGTGAGGTAGCTACACTCTTGACACATAATCCTGATTCAGAACCAGCAGGTAGACAGGTAGCTACACTCTTGACACATGATCCTGATTCAGAACCAGCAGATAGACAGGTAGCTACACTCTTGACACATGATCCTGATTCAGAACCAGCAGGTAGACAGGTAGCTACACTCTTGACACATGATCCTGATTACGAACCAGCAGGTAGACAGGTAGCTACACTCTTGACACATCATCCTGCTTCCGAACCAGCAGGTAGACAGGTAGCTACACTCTTGACACATCATCCTGATTCAGAACCAGCAGGTAAACAGGTAGCTACACTCTTGACACATGATCCTGATTCAGAACCAGCAGATAGACAGGTAGCTACTTTCTTGACACATGATCCTGATTCAGAACCAGCAGGTAGAGAGGTAGCTACATTCTTGACACATGATCCTGATTCAGAACCAGCAGGTAGACAGGTAGCTACACCCTTGACACATGATCCTGATTCAGAACCAGCAGGTAGACAGGTAGCTACACTCTTGACACATGATCCTGATTCAGAACCAGCAGGTAGTGAGGTAGCTGCACTCTTGACACATAATCCTGATTCAGAACCAGCAGGTAGACAGGTAGCTACACTCTTGACACATGATCCTGATTCAGAACCAGCAGGTGAACTGGTAGCTACACTCTTGATACATGATCCTGATTCAGAACCAGCAGGTAGACAGGTAGCTACACTCTTGACACATGATCCTGATTCAGAACCAGCAGGTAGACAGGTAGCTACACTCTTGACACATGATCCTGATTCAGAACCAGCAGGTAGACAGGTAGCTACTTTCTTGACACATGATCCTGATTCAGAACCAGCAGGTAGACAGGTAGCTACACTCTTGACACATGATCCCGATTCAGAACCAGCAGGTAGACAGGTAGCTACACTCTTGACACATGATCCTGATTACTAACCAGCAGGTAGACAGGTAGCTACACCCTTGACACATGATCCTGCTTCCGAACCAGCAGGTAGACAGGTAGCTACACTCTTGACACATCATCCTGATTCAGAACCAGCAGGTAGACAGGTAACTCCGCTCTTGACACATCATCCTGATTCAGAACCAGCAGGTAGACAGGTAGCTACACTCTTGACACATGATCCTGATTCAGAACCAGCAGGTAGACAGGTAGCTACACTCTTGACACATGATCCTGATTCAGAACCAGCAGGTAGACAGGTAGCTACACTCTTGACACATGATCCTGATTCAGAACCAGCAGGTAGACAGGTAGCTACACTCTTGACACATGATCCTGATTCAGAACCAGCAGGTAGACAGGTAGCTACACTCTTGACACATGATGCTGATTCAGAACCAGCAGGTAGACAGGTAGCTACACTCTTGACACATGATCCTGATTCAGAACCAGCAGGTAGACAGGTAGCTACACTTTTGACACATCATCCTGATTCAGAACCAGCAGGTAGACAGGTAGCTACTTTCTTGACACATCATCCTGATTCAGAACCAGCAGGTAGAGAGGTAGCTACATTCTTGACACATGATCCTGATTCAGAACCAGCAGGTAGACAGGTAGCTACACCCTTGACACATGGTCCTGATTCAGAACCAGCAGGTAGACAGGTAGCTACACTCTTGACACATGATCCTGACTCAGAACCAGCAGGTAGTGAGGTAGCTACACTCTTGACACATAATCCTGATTCAGAACCAGCAGGTAGACAGGTAGCTACACTCTTGACACATGATCCTGATTCAGAACCAACAGATAGACAGGTAGCTACACTCTTGACACATGATCCTGATTCAGAACCAGCAGGTAGACAGGTAGCTACACTCTTGACACATGATCCTGATTCAGAACCAGCAGGTAGACAGGTAGCTACACTCTTGACACATCATCCTGCTTCCGAACCAGCAGATAGAAAGGTAGCTACACTCTTGACACATCATCCTGATTCAGAACCAGCAGGTAGACAGGTAGCTACGCTCTTGACACATGATCCTGATTCAGAACCAGCAGGTAGACAGGTAGCTACACTCTTGACACATCATCCTGATTCAGAACCAGCAGGTAGACAGGTAGCTACACTCTTGACACATGATCCTGATTCAGAACCAGCAGGTAGACAGGTAGCTACACTCTTGACACATGATCCTGATTCAGAACCATCAGGTAGACAGGTAGCTACACTCTTGACACATGATCCTGATTAAGAACCAGCAGGTAGACAGGTAGCTACACTCTTGACACATGATCCTGATTCAGAACCAGCAGGTAGACAGGTAGCTACACTCTTGACACATGATCCTGATTCAGAACCAGCAGGTAGACAGGTAGCTACACTTTTGACACATCATCCTGATTCAGAACCAGCAGGTAGACAGATAGCTACTTTCTTGACACATGATCCTGATTCAGAACCAGCAGGTAGACAGGTAGCTACACTCTTGACACATGATCCTGATTCAGAACTAGCAGGTAGACAGGTAGCTACACTCTTGACACATGATTCTGATTCAGAACCAGCAGGTAGACAGGTAGCTACACTCTTGACACATGATCCTGATTCAGAACCAGCAGGTAGACAGGTAGCTACACTCTTGACACATGATCCTGATTAAGAACCAGCAGGTAGACAGGTAGATACACTCTTGACACATGATCCTGATTCAGAACCAGCAGGTAGACAGGTAGCTACACTCTTGACACATGATCCTGATTAAGAACCAGCAGGTAGACAGGTAGCTACACTCTTGACACATGATGCTGATTCAGAACCAGCAGGTAGACAGGTAGCTACACTCTTGACACATGATCCTGATTCAGAAGCAGCAGGTAGACAGGTAGCTACACTTTTGACACATCATCCTGATTCAGAACCAGCAGGTAGACAGGTATCTACTTTCTTGACACATGATCCTGATTCAGAACCAGCAGGTAGAGAGGTAGCTACATTCTTGACACATGATCCTGATTCAGAACCAGCAGGTAGACAGGTAGCTACACCCTTGACACATGGTCCTGATTCAGAACCAGCAGGTAGACAGGTAGCTACACTCTTGACACATGATCCTGATTCAGAACCAGCAGGTAGTGAGGTAGCTACACTCTTGACACATAATCCTGATTCAGAACCAGCAGGTAGACAGGTAGCTACACTCTTGACACATGATCCTGATTCAGAACCAGCAGATAGACAGGTAGCTACACTCTTGACACATGATCCTGATTCAGAACCAGCAGGTAGACAGGTAGCTACACTCTTGACACATGATCCTGATTACGAACCAGCAGGTAGACAGGTAGCTACACTCTTGACACATCATCCTGCTTCCGAACCAGCAGGTAGACAGGTAGCTACACTCTTGACACATCATCCTGATTAAGAACCAGCAGGTAGACAGGTAGCTACACTCTTGACACATGATGCTGATTCAGAACCAGCAGGTAGACAGGTAGCTACACTCTTGACACATGATCCTGATTCAGAACCAGCAGGTAGACAGGTAGCTACACTTTTGACACATCATCCTGATTCAGAACCAGCAGGTAGACAGATAGCTACTTTCTTGACACATGATCCTGATTCAGAACCAGCAGGTAGACAGGTAGCTACACTCTTGACACATGATCCTGATTCAGAACTAGCAGGTAGACAGGTAGCTACACTCTTGACACATGATTCTGATTCAGAACCAGCAGGTAGACAGGTAGCTACACTCTTGACACATGATCCTGATTCAGAACCAGCAGGTAGACAGGTAGCTACACTCTTGACACATGATCCTGATTAAGAACCAGCAGGTAGACAGGTAGATACACTCTTGGCACATGATCCTGATTCAGAACCAGCAGGTAGACAGGTAGCTACACTCTTGACACATGATCCTGATTAAGAACCAGCAGGTAGACAGGTAGCTACACTCTTGACACATGATGCTGATTCAGAACCAGCAGGTAGACAGGTAGCTACACTCTTGACACATGATCCTGATTCAGAACCAGCAGGTAGACAGGTAGCTACACTTTTGACACATCATCCTGATTCAGAACCAGCAGGTAGACAGGTAGCTACTTTCTTGACACATGATCCTGATTCAGAAGCAGCAGGTAGAGAGGTAGCTACATTCTTGACACATGATCCTGATTCAGAACCAGCAGGTAGACAGGTAGCTACACCCTTGACACATGGTCCTGATTAAGAACCAGCAGGTAGACAGGTAGCTACACTCTTGACACATGATCCTGATTCAGAACCAGCAGGTAGTGAGGTAGCTACACTCTTGACACATAATCCTGATTCAGAACCAGCAGGTAGACAGGTAGCTACACTCTTGACACATGATCCTGATTCAGAACCAGCAGATAGACAGGTAGCTACACTCTTGACACATGATCCTGATTCAGAACCAGCAGGTAGACAGGTAGCTACACTCTTGACACATGATCCTGATTACGAACCAGCAGGTAGACAGGTAGCTACACTCTTGACACATCATCCTGCTTCCGAACCAGCAGGTAGACAGGTAGCTACACTCTTGACACATCATCCTGATTCAGAACCAGCAGGTAGACAGGTAGCTACGCTCTTGACACATCATCCTGATTCAGAACCAGCAGGTAGACAGGTAGCTACACTCTTGACACATCATCCTGATTCAGAACCAGCAGGTAGACAGGTAGCTACACTCTTGACACATGATCCTGATTCAGAACCAGCAGGTAGACAGGTAGCTACACTCTTGACACGTGATCCTGATTCAGAACCAGCAGGTAGACAGGTAGCTACACTCTTGACACATGATCCTGATTAAGAACCAGCAGATAGACAGGTAGCTACACTCTTGACACATGATCCTGATTCAGAACCAGCAGGTAGACAGGTAGCTACACTCTTGACACATGATCCTGATTCAGAACCAGCAGGTAGACAGGTAGCTACACTCTTGACACATGATCCTGATTCAGAACCAGCAGATAGACAGGTAGCTACTTTCTTGACACATGATCCTGATTCAGAACCAGCAGGTAGAGAGGTAGCTACATTCTTGACACATGATCCTGATTCAGAACCAGCAGGTAGACAGGTAGCTACACCCTTGACACATGATCCTGATTCAGAACCAGCAGGTAGACAGGTAGCTACACTCTTGACACATGATCCTGATTCAGAACCAGCAGGTAGTGAGGTAGCTGCACTCTTGACACATAGTCCTGATTCAGAACCAGCAGGTAGACAGGTAGCTACACTCTTGACACATGATCCTGATTCAGAACCAGCAGGTGAACTGGTAGCTACACTCTTGATACATGATCCTGATTCAGAACCAGCAGGTAGACAGGTAGCTACACTCTTGACACATGATCCTGATTCAGAACCAGCAGGTAGACAGGTAGCTACACTCTTGACACATGATCCTGATTCAGAACCAGCAGGTAGACAGGTAGCTACTTTCTTGACACATGATCCTGATTCAGAACCAGCAGGTAGACAGGTAGCTACACTCTTGACAAATGATCCCGATTCAGAACCAGCAGGTAGACAGGTAGCTACACTCTTGACACATGATCCTGATTACGAACCAGCAGGTAGACAGGTAGCTACACCCTTGACACATGATCCTGCTTCCGAACCAGCAGGTAGACAGGTAGCTACACTCTTGACACATCATCCTGATTCAGAACCAGCAGGTAGACAGGTAGCTCCGCTCTTGACACATCATCCTGATTCAGAACCAGCAGGTAGACAGGTAGCTACACTCTTGACACATGATCCTGATTCAGAACCAGCAGGTAGACAGGTAGCTACACTCTTGACACATGATCCTGATTCAGAACCAGCAGGTAGACAGGTAGCTACACTCTTGACACATGATCCTGATTCAGAACCAGCAGGTAGACAGGTAGCTACACTCTTGACACATGATCCTGAATCAGAACCAGCAGGTAGACAGGTAGCTACACTCTTGACACATGATGCTGATTCAGAACCAGCAGGTAGACAGGTAGCTACACTCTTGACACATGATCCTGATTCAGAACCAGCAGGTAGACAGGTAGCTACACTTTTGACACATCATCCTGATTCAGAACCAGCAGGTAGACAGGTAGCTACTTTCTTGACACATCATCCTGATTCAGAACCAGCAGGTAGAGAGGTAGCTACATTCTTGACACATGATCCTGATTCAGAACCAGCAGGTAGACAGGTAGCTACACCCTTGACACATGATCCTGATTCAGAACCAGCAGGTAGACAGGTAGCTACACTCTTGACACATGATCCTGACTCAGAACCAGCAGGTAGTGAGGTAGCTACACTCTTGACACATAATCCTGATTCAGAACCAGCAGGTAGACAGGTAGCTACACTCTTGACACATGATCCTGATTCAGAACCAGCAGATAGACAGGTAGCTACACTCTTGACACATGATCCTGATTCAGAACCAGCAGGTAGACAGGTAGCTACACTCTTGACACATGATCCTGATTACGAACCAGCAGGTAGACAGGTAGCTACACTCTTGACACATCATCCTGCTTCCGAACCAGCAGGTAGACAGGTAGCTACACTCTTGACACATCATCCTGATTCAGAACCAGCAGGTAAACAGGTAGCTACACTCTTGACACATGATCCTGATTCAGAACCAGCAGATAGACAGGTAGCTACTTTCTTGACACATGATCCTGATTCAGAACCAGCAGGGAGAGAGGTAGCTACATTCTTGACACATGATCCTGATTCAGAACCAGCAGGTAGACAGGCAGCTACACCCTTGACACATGATCCTGATTCAGAACCAGCAGGTAGACAGGTAGCTACACTCTTGACACATGATCCTGATTCAGAACCAGCAGGTAGTGAGGTAGCTGCACTCTTGACACATAATCCTGATTCAGAACCAGCAGGTAGACAGGTAGCTACACTCTTGACACATGATCCTGATTCAGAACCAGCAGGTGAACTGGTAGCTACACTCTTGATACATGATCCTGATTCAGAACCAGCAGGTAGACAGGTAGCTACACTCTTGACACATGATCCTGATTCAGAACCAGCAGGTAGACAGGTAGCTACACTCTTGACACATGATCCTGATTCAGAACCAGCAGGTAGACAGGTAGCTACTTTCTTGACACATGATCCTGATTCAGAACCAGCAGGTAGACAGGTAGCTACACTCTTGACACATGATCCCGATTCAGAACCAGCAGGTAGACAGGTAGCTACACTCTTGACACATGATCCTGATTACGAACCAGCAGGTAGACAGGTAGCTACACCCTTGACACATGATCCTGCTTCCGAACCAGCAGGTAGACAGGTAGCTACACTCTTGACACATCATCCTGATTCAGAACCAGCAGGTAGACAGGTAACTCCGCTCTTGACACATCATCCTGATTCAGAACCAGCAGGTAGACAGGTAGCTACACTCTTGACACATGATCCTGATTCAGAACCAGCAGGTAGACAGGTAGCTACACTCTTGACACATGATCCTGATTCAGAACCATCAGGTAGACAGGTAGCTACACTCTTGACACATGATCCTGATTCAGAACCAGCAGGTAGACAGGTAGCTACACTCTTGACACATGATCCTGATTCAGAACCAGCAGGTAGACAGGTAGCTACACTCTTGACACATGATGCTGATTCAGAACCAGCAGGTAGACAGGTAGCTACACTCTTGACACATGATCCTGATTCAGAACCAGCAGGTAGACAGGTAGCTACACTTTTGACACATCATCCTGATTCAGAACCAGCAGGTAGACAGGTAGCTACTTTCTTGACACATCATCCTGATTCAGAACCAGCAGGTAGACAGATAGCTACACTCTTGACACATGATCCTGATTCAGAACCAGCAGGTAGACAGGTAGCTACACTCTTGACACATGATCCTGATTCAGAACTAGCAGGTAGACAGGTAGCTACACTCTTGACACATGATTCTGATTCAGAACCAGCAGGTAGACAGGTAGCTACACTCTTGACACATGATCCTGATTCAGAACCAGCAGGTAGACAGGTAGCTACACTCTTGACACATGATCCTGATTCAGAACAAGCAGGTAGACAGGTAGCTACACTTTTGACACATGATCCTGATTCAGAACCAGCAGGTAGACAGGTAGCTACTTTCTTGACACATGATCCTGATTCAGAACCAGCAGGTAGACAGGTAGCTACACTCTTGACACATGATCCTGATTCAGAACCAGCAGGTAGACAGGTAGCTACACTCTTGACACATGATCCTGATTCAGAACCAGCAGGTAGACAGGTAGCTACACTCTTGACACATGATCCTGATTCAGAACCAGCAGGTAGACAGGTAGCTACACTCTTGACACATGATGCTGATTCAGAACCAGCAGGTAGACAGGTAGCTACACTCTTGACACATGATCCTGATTCAGAACCAGCAGGTAGACAGGTAGCTACACTTTTGACACATGATCCTGATTCAGAACCAGCAGGTAGACAGGTAGCTACTTTCTTGACACATCATCCTGATTCAGAACCAGCAGGTAGAGAGGTAGCTACATTCTTGACACATGATCCTGATTCAGAACCAGCAGGTAGACAGGTAGCTACACCCTTGACACATGATCCTGATTCAGAACCAGCAGGTAGACAGGTAGCTACACTCTTGACACATGATCCTGACTCAGAACCAGCAGGTAGTGAGGTAGCTACACTCTTGACACATAATCCTGATTCAGAACCAGCAGGTAGACAGGTAGCTACACTCTTGACACATGATCCTGATTCAGAACCAGCAGATAGACAGGTAGCTACACTCTTGACACATGATCCTGATTCAGAACCAGCAGGTAGACAGGTAGCTACACTCTTGACACATGATCCTGATTACGAACCAGCAGGTAGACAGGTAGCTACACTCTTGACACATCATCCTGCTTCCGAACCAGCAGGTAGACAGGTAGCTACACTCTTGACACATGATCCTGATTCAGAACCAGCAGGTAAACAGGTAGCTACTTTCTTGACACATGATCCTGATTCAGAACCAGCAGGTAGAGAGGTAGCTACATTCTTGACACATGATCCTGATTCAGAACCAGCAGGTAGACAGGTAGCTACACCCTTGACACATGATCCTGATTCAGAACCAGCAGGTAGACAGGTAGCTACACTCTTGACACATGATCCTGATTCAGAACCAGCAGGTAGTGAGGTAGCTGCACTCTTGACACATAATCCTGATTCAGAACCAGCAGGTAGACAGGTAGCTACACTCTTGACACATGATCCTGATTCAGAACCAGCAGGTGAACTGGTAGCTACACTCTTGATACATGATCCTGATTCAGAACCAGCAGGTAGACAGGTAGCTACACTCTTGACACATGATCCTGATTCAGAACCAGCAGGTAGACAGGTAGCTACACTCTTGACACATGATCCTGATTCAGAACCAGCAGGTAGACAGGTAGCTACTTTCTTGACACTTGATCCTGATTCAGAACCAGCAGGTAGACAGGTAGCTACACTCTTGACACATGATCCCGATTCAGAACCAGCAGGTAGACAGGTAGCTACACTCTTGACACATGATCCTGATTACGAACCAGCAGGTAGACAGGTAGCTACACCCTTGACACATGATCCTGCTTCCGAACCAGCAGGTAGACAGGTAGCTACACTCTTGACACATCATCCTGATTCAGAACCAGCAGGTAGACAGGTAACTCCGCTCTTGACACATCATCCTGATTCAGAACCAGCAGGTAGACAGGTAGCTACACTCTTGACACATGATCCTGATTCAGAACCAGCAGGTAGACAGGTAGCTACACTCTTGACACATGATCCTGATTCAGAACCAGCAGGTAGACAGGTAGCTACACTCTTGACACATGATCCTGATTCAGAACCAGCAGGTAGACAGGTAGCTACACTCTTGACACATGATCCTGATTCAGAACCAGCAGGTAGACAGGTAGCTACACTCTTGACACATGATGCTGATTCAGAACCAGCAGGTAGACAGGTAGCTACACTCTTGACACATGATCCTGATTCAGAACCAGCAGGTAGACAGGTAGCTACACTTTTGACACATCATCCTGATTCAGAACCAGCAGGTAGACAGGTAGCTACTTTCTTGACACATCATCCTGATTCAGAACCAGCAGGTAGAGAGGTAGCTACATTCTTGACACATGATCCTGATTCAGAACCAGCAGGTAGACAGGTAGCTACACCCTTGACACATGGTCCTGATTCAGAACCAGCAGGTAGACAGGTAGCTACACTCTTGACACATGATCCTGACTCAGAACCAGCAGGTAGTGAGGTAGCTACACTCTTGACACATAATCCTGATTCAGAACCAGCAGGTAGACAGGTAGCTACACTCTTGACACATGATCCTGATTCAGAACCAGCAGATAGACAGGTAGCTACACTCTTGACACATGATCCTGATTCAGAACCAGCAGGTAGACAGGTAGCTACACTCTTGACACATGATCCTGATTACGAACCAGCAGGTAGACAGGTAGCTACACTCTTGACACATCATCCTGCTTCCGAACCAGCAGATAGACAGGTAGCTACACTCTTGACACATCATCCTGATTCAGAACCAGCAGGTAGACAGGTAGCTACGCTCTTGACACATGATCCTGATTCAGAACCAGCAGGTAGACAGGTAGCTACACTCTTGACACATCATCCTGATTCAGAACCAGCAGGTAGACAGGTAGCTACACTCTTGACACATGATCCTGATTCAGAACCAGCAGATAGACAGGTAGCTACACTCTTGACACATGATCCTGATTCAGAACCATCAGGTAGACAGGTAGCTACACTCTTGACACATGATCCTGATTAAGAACCAGCAGGTAGACAGGTAGCTACACTCTTGACACATGATCCTGATTCAGAACCAGCAGGTAGACAGGTAGCTACACTCTTGACACATGATCCTGATTCAGAACCAGCAGGTAGACAGGTAGCTACACTTTTGACACATCATCCTGATTCAGAACCAGCAGGTAGACAGATAGCTACTTTCTTGACACATGATCCAGATTCAGAACCAGCAGGTAGACAGGTAGCTACACTCTTGACACATGATCCTGATTCAGAACTAGCAGGTAGACAGGTAGCTACACTCTTGACACATGATTCTGATTCAGAACCAGCAGGTAGACAAGTAGCTACACTCTTGACACATGATCCTGATTCAGAACCAGCAGGTAGACAGGTAGCTACACTTTTGACACATCATCCTGATTCAGAACCAGCAGGTAGACAGATAGCTACTTTCTTGACACATGATCCTGATTCAGAACCAGCAGGTAGACAGGTAGCTACACTCTTGACACATGATCCTGATTCAGAACTAGCAGGTAGACAGGTAGCTACACACTTGATACATGATCCTGATTCAGAACCAGCAGGTAGACAGGTAGCTACACTCTTGACACATGATCCTGATTCAGAACAAGCAGGTAGACAGGTAGCTACACTTTTGACACATGATCCTGATTCAGAACCAGCAGGTAGACAGGTAGCTACTTTCTTGACACATGATCCTGATTCAGAACCAGCAGGTAGACAGGTAGCTACACTCTTGACACATGATCCTGATTCAGAACCAGCAGGTAGACTGGTAGCTACACCCTTGACACATAATCCTGATTAAGAACCAACAGGTAGACAGGTAGCTACACTCTTGACACATGATCCTGCTTCCGAAGCAGCAGGTAGACAGGTAGCTACACTCTTGACACATCATCCTGATTCAGAACCAGCAGGTAGACAGGTAGCTACACTCTTGACACATGATCCTGATTCAGAACCAGCAGGTAGACAGGTAGCTACACCCTTGACACATGGTCCTGATTCAGAACCAGCAGGTAGACAGGTAGCTACACTCTTGACACATGATCCTGACTCAGAACCAGCAGGTAATGAGGTAGCTACACTCTTGACACATAATCCTGATTCAGAACCAGCAGGTAGACAGGTAGCTACACTCTTGACACATGATCCTGATTCAGAACCAGCAGATAGACAGGTAGCTACACTCTTGACACATGATCCTGATTCAGAACCAGCAGGTAGACAGGTAGCTACACTCTTGACACATGATCCTGATTACGAACCAGCAGGTAGACAGGTAGCTACACTCTTGACACATCATCCTGCTTCCGAACCAGCAGGTAGACAGGTAGCTACACTCTTGACACATCATCCTGATTCAGAACCAGCAGGTAGACAGGTAGCTACGCTCTTGACACATCATCCTGATTCAGAACCAGCAGGTAGACAGGTAGCTACACTCTTGACACATCATCCTGATTCAGAACCAGCAGGTAGACAGGTAGCTACACTCTTGACACATGATCCTGATTCAGAACCAGCAGGTAGACAGGTAGCTACACTCTTGACACATGATCCTGATTCAGAACCATCAGGTAGACAGGTAGCTACACTCTTGCCACATGATCCTGATTAAGAACCAGCAGGTAGACAGGTAGCTACACTCTTGACACATGATGCTGATTCAGAACCAGCAGGTAGACAGGTAGCTACACTCTTGACACATCATCCTGATTCAGAACCAGCAGGTAGACAGGTAGCTACACTTTTGACACATCATCCTGATTCAGAACCAGCAGGTAGACAGATAGCTACTTTCTTGACACATGATCCTGATTCAGAACCAGCAGGTAGACAGGTAGCTACACTCTTGACACATGATCCTGATTCAGAACCAGCAGGTAGACAGGTAGTTACACTTTTGACACATCATCCTGATTCAGAACCAGCAGGTAGACAGATAGCTACTTTCTTGACACATGATCCTGATTCAGAACCAGCAGGTAGACAGGTAGCTACACTCTTGACACATGATCCTGATTCAGAACCAGCAGGTAGACAGGTAGCTACACTCTTGACACATGATCCTGATTCAGAACCAGCAGGTAGACAGGTAGATACACTCTTGACACATGATCCTGATTCAGAACCAGCAGGTAGACAAGTAGCTACACACTTGATACATGATCCTGATTCAGAACCAGCAGGTAGACAGGTAGCTACACTCTTGACACATGATCCTGATTCAGAACAAGCAGGTAGACAGGTAGCTACACTTTTGACACATGATCCTGATTCAGAACCAGCAGGTAGACAGGTAGCTACTTTCTTGACACATGATCCTGATTCAGAACCAGCAGGTAGACAGGTAGCTACACTCTTGACACATGATCCTGATTCAGAACCAGCAGGTAGACTGGTAGCTACACTCTTGACACATAATCCTGATTAAGAACCAGCAGGTAGACAGGTAGCTACACTCTTGACACATGATCCTGCTTCCGAAGCAGCAGGTAGACAGGTAGCTACACTCTTGACACATCATCCTGATTCAGAACCAGCAGGTAGACAGGTAGCTACGCTCTTGACACATGATCCTGATTCAGAACCAGCAGGTAGACAGGTAGCTACACCCTTGACACATGGTCCTGATTCAGAACCAGCAGGTAGACAGGTAGCTACACTCTTGACACATGATCCTGATTCAGAACCAGCAGATAGACAGGTAGCTACACTCTTGACACATGATCCTTATTCAGAACCAGCAGGTAGACAGGTAGCTACACTCTTGACACATGATCCTGATTACGAACCAGCAGGTAGACAGGTAGCTACACTCTTGACACATCATCCTGCTTCCGAACCAGCAGGTAGACAGGTAGCTACACTTTTGACACATCATCCTGATTCAGAACCAGCAGGTAGACAGGTAGCTACGCTCTTGACACATCATCCTGATTCAGAACCAGCAGGTAGACAGGTAGCTACACTCTTGACACATCATCCTGATTCAGAACCAGCAGGTAGACAGGTAGCTACACTCTTGACACATAATCCTGATTCAGAACCAGCAGGTAGACAGGTAGCTACACTCTTGACACATGATCCTGATTCAGAACCAGCAGATAGACAGGTAGCTACACTCTTGACACATGATCCTGATTCAGAACCAGCAGGTAGACAGGTAGCTACACTCTTGACACATGATCCTGATTACGAACCAGCAGGTAGACAGGTAGCTACACTCTTGACACATCATCCTGCTTCCGAACCAGCAGGTAGACAGGAAGCTACACTCTTGACACATCATCCTGATTCAGAACCAGCAGGTAGACAGGTAGCTACGCTCTTGACACATCATCCTGATTCAGAACCAGCAGGTAGACAGGTAGCTACACTCTTGACACATCATCCTGATTCAGAACCAGCAGGTAGACAGGTAGCTACACTCTTGACACATGATCCTGATTCAGAACCAGCAGGTAGACAGGTAGCTACACTCTTGACACATGATCCTGATTCAGAACCAGCAGGTAGACAGGTAGCTACACTCTTGACACATGATCCTGATTAAGAACCAGCAGGTAGACAGGTAGCTACACTCTTGACACATGATGCTGATTCAGAACCAGCAGGTAGACAGGTAGCTACACTCTTGACACATGATCCTGATTCAGAACCAGCAGGTAGACAGGTAGCTACACTTTTGACACATCATCCTGATTCAGAACCAGCAGGTAGACAGATAGCTACTTTCTTGACACATGATCCTGATTCAGAACCAGCAGGTAGACAGGTAGCTACACTCTTGACACATGATCCTGATTCAGAAATAGCAGGTAGACAGGTAGCTACACTCTTGACACATGATTCTGATTCAGAACCAGCAGGTAGACAGGTAGCTACACTCTTGACACATGATCCTGATTCAGAACCAGCAGGTAGACAGGTAGCTACACTCTTGACACATGATCCTGATTAAGAACCAGCAGGTAGACAGGTAGATACACTCTTGACACATGATCCTGATTCAGAACCAGCAGGTAGACAGGTAGCTACACACTTGATACATGATCCTGATTCAGAACCAGCAGGTAGACAGGTAGCTACACTCTTGACACATGATCCTGATTCAGAACAAGCAGGTAGACAGGTAGCTACACTTTTGACACATGATCCTGATTCAGAACCAGCAGGTAGACAGGTAGCTACTTTCTTGACACATGATCCTGATTCAGAACCAGCAGGTAGACAGGTAGCTACACTCTTGACACATGATCCTGATTCAGAACCAGCAGGTAGACTGGTAGCTACACTCTTGACACATAATCCTGATTAAGAACCAACAGGTAGACAGGTAGCTACACTCTTGACACATGATCCTGCTTCCGAAGCAGCAGGTAGACAGGTAGCTACACTCTTGACACATCATCCTGATTCAGAACCAGCAGGTAGACAGGTAGCTACGCTCTTGACACATGATCCTGATTCAGAACCAGCAGGTAGACAGGTAGCTACGCTCTTGACACATGATCCTGATTCAGAACCAGCAGGTAGACAGGTAGCTACACTCTTGACACATGATCCTGATTCAGAACCAGCAGGTAAACAGGTAGCTACACTCTTGACACATGATCCTGATTAAGAACCAGCAGGTAGACAGGTAGCTACACTCTTGACACATGATGCTGATTCAGAACCAGCAGGTAGACAGGTAGCTACACTATTGACACATGTTCCTGATTCAGAACCAGCAGGTAGACAGGTAGCTACACCCTTGACACATGCTCCTGATTCAGAACCAGCAGGTAGACAGGTAGCTACACTTTTGACACATGATCCTGATTCAGAACCAGCAGGTAGACAGGTAGCTACTTTCTTGACACATGATCCTGATTCAGAATCAGCAGGTAGAGAGGTAGCTACATTCTTGACACATGATCCTGATTCAGAACCAGCAGGTAGACAGGTAGCTACACCCTTGACACATGATCCTGATTCAGAACCAGCAGGTAGACAGGTAGCTACACTCTTGACACATGATCCTGATTCAGAACCAGCAGGTAGTGAGGTAGCTACACTCTTGACACATAATCCTGATTCAGAACCAGCAGGTAGACAGGTAGCTACACTCTTGACACATGATCCTGATTCAGAACCAGCAGGTAAACAGGTAGCTACACTCTTGACACATGATCCTGATTCAGAACCAGCAGGTAAACAGGTAGCTACACTCTTGATACATGATCCTGATTCAGAACCAGCAGGTAGACAGGTAGCTACACTCTTGACACATTATCCTTATTCAGAACCAGCAGGTAGACAGGTAGCTACACTCTTAACACATGATCCTGATTCAGAACCAGCGGGTAGACAGGTAGCTACTTTCTTGACACATGATCCTGATTCAGAACCAGCAGATAGACAGGTAGCTACACTCTTGACACATGATCCCGATTCAGAACCAGCAGGTAGACAGATAGCTACACTCTTGACACATGATCCTGATTACGAACCAGCAGTTAGACAGGTAGCTACGCTCTTGACACATGATCCTGATTCAGAACCAGCAGGTAGACAGGTAGCTACACTCTTGACACATGATCCTGATTCAGAACCAGCAGGTAGACAGGTAGCTATACTATTGACACATGATCCTGATTAAGAACCAGCAGGTAGACAGGTAGCTACACCCTTGAAACATGCTCCTGATTCAGAACCAGCAGGTAGACAGGTAGCTACTTTCTTGACACATGATCCTGATTCAGAACCAGCAGGTAGAGAGGTAGCTACATGCTTGACACATGATCCTGATTCAGAACCAGCAGGTAGACAGGTAGTTACAACCTTGACACATGATCCTGATTCAGAACCAGCAGGTAGACAGGTAGCTACACTCTTGACACATGATCCTGATTCAGAACCAGCAGGTAGTGAGGTAGCTACACTCTTGACACATGATCCTGATTCAGAACCAGCAGGTAGACAGGTAGCTACACTCTTGACACATGATCCTGATTCAGAACCAGCAGGTAGACAGGTAGCTACACTCTTGACACATGATCCTGATTCAGAACCAGCAGGTAGACAGGTAGCTACACTCTTGACACATGATCCTGATTCAGAACCAGCAGGTAGACAGGTAACTACACTCTTGACACATGATCCTGATTACGAACCAGCAGGTAGACAGGTAGCTACACTCTTGACACATGATCCTGCTTCCGAACCAGCAGGTAGACAGGTAGCTACACTCTTGACACATCATCCTGATTCAGAACCAACAGGTAGACAGGTAGCTACACTCTTGACACATGATTATGATTCAGAACCAGCAGGTAGACAGGTAGCTACACTCTTGACACATGATCCTGATTCAGAACCAGCAGGTAGACAGGTAGCTACACTCTTGACACATGATCCTGATTCAGAACCAGCAGGTAGACAGGTAGCTACACTCTTGACACATGATCCTGATTCAGAACCAGCAGGTAGACAGGTAGCTACACTCTTGACACATGATGCTGATTCAGAACCAGCAGGTAGACAGGTAGCTACACTCTTGACACATGATCCTGCTTCCGAACCAGCAGGTAGACAGGTAGCTACACTTTTGACACATCATCCTGATTCAGAACCAGCAGGTAGACAGGTAGCTACTTTCTTGACACATGATCCTGATTCAGAACCAGCAGGTAGAGAGTTAGCTACATTCTTGACACATGATCCTGATTCAGAACCAGCAGGTATACAGGTAGCTACACCCTTGACACATGATCCTGATTCAGAACCAGCAGGTAGACAGGTAGCTACACTCTTGACACATGATCCTGATTCAGAACCAGCAGGTAGTGAGGTAGCTACACTCTTGACACATAATCCTGATTCAGAACCAGCAGGTAGACAGGTAGCTACACTCTTGACACATGATCCTGATTCAGAACCAGCAGATAGACAGGTAGCTACACTCTTGACACATGATCCTGATTCAGAACCAGCAGGTAGACAGGTAGCTACACTCTTGACACATGATCCTGATTCAGAACCAGCAGGTAGAGAGGTAGCTACATTCTTGACACATGATCCTGATTCAGAACCAGCAGGTAGACAGGTAGCTACACCCTTGACACATGATCCTGATTCAGAACCAGCAGGTAGACAGGTAGCTACACTCTTGACACATGATCCTGATTCAGAACCAGCAGGTAGACAGGTAGCTACACTCTTGACACATCATCCTGCTTCCGAACCAGCAGGTAGACAGGTAGCTACACTCTTGACACATCATCCTGATTCAGAACCAGCAGGTAGACAGGTAGCTACGCTCTTGACACATCATCCTGATTCAGAACCAGCAGGTAGACAGGTAGCTACACTCTTGACACATCATCCTGATTCAGAACCAGCAGGTAGACAGGTAGCTACACTCTTGACACATGATGCTGATTCAGAACCAGCAGGTAGGCAGGTAGCTACACTATTGACACATGTTCCTGATTCAGAACCAGCAGGTAGACAGGTAGCTACACCCTTGACACATGCTCCTGATTCAGAACCAGCAGGTAGACAGGTAGCTACACTTTTGACACATGATCCTGATTCAGAACCAGCAGGTAGACAGGTAGCTACTTTCTTGACACATGATCCTGATTCAGAATCAGCAGGTAGAGAGGTAGCTACATTCTTGACACATGATCCTGATTCAGAACCAGCAGGTAGACAGGTAGCTACACCCTTGACACATGATCCTGATTCAGAACCAGCAGGTAGACAGGTAGCTACACTCTTGACACATGATCCTGATTCAGAACCAGCAGGTAGTGAGGTAGCTACACTCTTGACACATAATCCTGATTCAGAACCAGCAGGTAGACAGGTAGCTACACTCTTGACACATGATCCTGATTCAGAACCAGCAGGTAAACAGGTAGCTACACTCTTGACACATGATCCTGATTCAGAACCAGCAGGTAAACAGGTAGCTACACTCTTGATACATGATCCTGATTCAGAACCAGCAGGTAGACAGGTAGCTACACTCTTGACACATTATCCTTATTCAGAACCAGCAGGTAGACAGGTAGCTACACTCTTAACACATGATCCTGATTCAGAACCAGCGGGTAGACAGGTAGCTACTTTCTTGACACATGATCCTGATTCAGAACCAGCAGATAGACAGGTAGCTACACTCTTGACACATGATCCCGATTCAGAACCAGCAGGTAGACAGATAGCTACACTCTTGACACATGATCCTGATTACGAACCAGCAGTTAGACAGGTAGCTACGCTCTTGACACATGATCCTGATTCAGAACCAGCAGGTAGACAGGTAGCTACACTCTTGACACATGATCCTGATTCAGAACCAGCAGGTAGACAGGTAGCTATACTATTGACACATGATCCTGATTAAGAACCAGCAGGTAGACAGGTAGCTACACCCTTGAAACATGCTCCTGATTCAGAACCAGCAGGTAGACAGGTAGCTACTTTCTTGACACATGATCCTGATTCAGAACCAGCAGGTAGAGAGGTAGCTACATGCTTGACACATGATCCTGATTCAGAACCAGCAGGTAGACAGGTAGTTACAACCTTGACACATGATCCTGATTCAGAACCAGCAGGTAGACAGGTAGCTACACTCTTGACACATGATCCTGATTCAGAACCAGCAGGTAGTGAGGTAGCTACACTCTTGACACATGATCCTGATTCAGAACCAGCAGGTAGACAGGTAGCTACACTCTTGACACATGATCCTGATTCAGAACCAGCAGGTAGACAGGTAGCTACACTCTTGACACATGATCCTGATTCAGAACCAGCAGGTAGACAGGTAGCTACACTCTTGACACATGATCCTGATTCAGAACCAGCAGGTAGACAGGTAACTACACTCTTGACACATGATCCTGATTACGAACCAGCAGGTAGACAGGTAGCTACACTCTTGACACATGATCCTGCTTCCGAACCAGCAGGTAGACAGGTAGCTACACTCTTGACACATGATCCTGATTCAGAACCAACAGGTAGACAGGTAGCTACACTCTTGACACATGATTATGATTCAGAACCAGCAGGTAGACAGGTAGCTACACTCTTGACACATGATCCTGATTCAGAACCAGCAGGTAGACAGGTAGCTACACTCTTGACACATGATCCTGATTCAGAACCAGCAGGTAGACAGGTAGCTACACTCTTGACACATGATCCTGATTCAGAACCAGCAGGTAGACAGGTAGCTACACTCTTGACACATGATGCTGATTCAGAACCAGCAGGTAGACAGGTAGCTACACTCTTGACACATGATCCTGCTTCCGAACCAGCAGGTAGACAGGTAGCTACACTTTTGACACATCATCCTGATTCAGAACCAGCAGGTAGACAGGTAGCTACTTTCTTGACACATGATCCTGATTCAGAACCAGCAGGTAGAGAGTTAGCTACATTCTTGACACATGATCCTGATTCAGAACCAGCAGGTATACAGGTAGCTACACCCTTGACACATGATCCTGATTCAGAACCAGCAGGTAGACAGGTAGCTACACTCTTGACACATGATCCTGATTCAGAACCAGCAGGTAGTGAGGTAGCTACACTCTTGACACATAATCCTGATTCAGAACCAGCAGGTAGACAGGTAGCTACACTCTTGACACATGATCCTGATTCAGAACCAGCAGATAGACAGGTAGCTACACTCTTGACACATGATCCTGATTCAGAACCAGCAGGTAGACAGGTAGCTACACTCTTGACACATGATCCTGATTCAGAACCAGCAGGTAGAGAGGTAGCTACATTCTTGACACATGATCCTGATTCAGAACCAGCAGGTAGACAGGTAGCTACACCCTTGACACATGATCCTGATTCAGAACCAGCAGGTAGACAGGTAGCTACACTCTTGACACATGATCCTGATTCAGAACCAGCAGGTAGTGAGGTAGCTGCACTCTTGACACATAATCCTGATTCAGAACCAGCAGGTAGACAGGTAGCTACACTCTTGACACATGATCCTGATTCAGAACCAGCAGGTAGAGAGGTAGATACACTCTTGACACATGATCCTGATTCAGAACCAGCAGGTAAACTGGTAGCTACACTCTTGATACATGATCCTGATTCAGAACCAGCAGGTAGACAGGTAGCTACACTCTTGACACATGATCCTGATTCAGAACCAGCAGGTAGACAGGTAGCTACACTCTTGACACATGATCCTGATTCAGAACCAGCAGGTAGACAGGTAGATACTTTCTTGACACATGATCCTGATTCAGAACCAGCAGGTAGACAGGTAGCTACACTCTTGACACATGATCCCGATTCAGAACCAGCAGGTAGACAGGTAGCTACACTCTTGACACATGATCCTGATTACGAACCAGCAGGTAGACAGGTAGCTACACTCTTGACACATGATCCTGATTCAGAACCAGCAGGTAGACAGGTAGCTACACTCTTGACACATGATCCTGATTCAGAACCAGCAGGTAAACAGGTAGCTACACTCTTGATACATGATCCTGATTCAGAACCAGCAGGTAGACAGGTAGCTACACTCTTGACACATGATCCTGATTCAGAACCAGCAGGTAGACAGGTAGCTACTTTCTTGACACATGATCCAGATTCAGAACCAGCAGGTAGACAGGTAGCTACACTCTTGACACATGATCCTGATTCAGAACCAGCAGGTAGACAGGTAACTACACTCTTGACACATGATCCTGATTACGAACCAGCAGGTAGACAGGTAGCTACACTCTTGACACATGATCCTGCTTCCGAACCAGCAGGTAGACAGGTAGCTACACTCTTGACACATGATCCTGATTCAGAACCAACAGGTAGACAGGTAGCTACACTCTTGACACATGATTATGATTCAGAACCAGCAGGTAGACAGGTAGCTACACTCTTGACACATGATCCTGATTCAGAACCAGCAGGTAGACAGGTAGCTACACTCTTGACACATGATCCTGATTCAGAACCAGCAGGTAGACAGGTAGCTACACTCTTGACACATGATCCTGATTCAGAACCAGCAGGTAGACAGGTAGCTACACTCTTGACACATGATCCTGCTTCCGAACCAGCAGGTAGACAGGTAGCTACACTTTTGACACATCATCCTGATTCAGAACCAGCAGGTAGACAGGTAGCTACTTTCTTGACACATGATCTTGATTCAGAACCAGCAGGTAGAGAGTTAGCTACATTCTTGACACATGATCCTGATTCAGAACCAGCAGGTATACAGGTAGCTACACCCTTGACACATGATCCTGATTCAGAACCAGCAGGTAGACAGGTAGCTACACTCTTGACACATGATCCTGATTCAGAACCAGCAGGTAGTGAGGTAGCTACACTCTTGACACATAATCCTGATTCAGAACCAGCAGGTAGACAGGTAGTTACACTCTTGACACATGATCCTGATTCAGAACCAGCAGATAGACAGGTAGCTACACTCTTGACACATGATCCTGATTCAGAACCAGCAGGTAGACAGGTAGCTACACTCTTGACACATGATCCTGATTCAGAACCAGCAGGTAGAGAGGTAGCTACATTCTTGACACATGATCCTGATTCAGAACCAGCAGGTAGACAGGTAGCTACACCCTTGACACATGATCCTGATTCAGAACCAGCAGGTAGACAGGTAGCTACACTCTTGACACATGATCCTGATTCAGAACCAGCAGGTAGTGAGGTAGCTGCACTCTTGACACATAATCCTGATTCAGAACCAGCAGGTAGACAGGTAGCTACACTCTTGACACATGATCCTGATTCAGAACCAGCAGGTAGAGAGGTAGATACACTTGACACATGATCCTGATTCAGAACCAGCAGGTAAACTGGTAGCTACACTCTTGATACATGATCCTGATTCAGAACCAGCAGGTAGACAGGTAGCTACACTCTTAACACATGATCCTGATTCAGAACCAGCAGGTAGACAGGTAGCTACACTCTTGACACATGATCCTGATTCAGAACCAGCAGGTAGACAGGTAGCTACTTTCTTGACACATGATCCTGATTCAGAACCAGCAGGTAGACAGGTAGCTACACTCTTGACACATGATCCCGATTCAGAACCAGCAGGTAGACAGGTAGCTACACTCTTGACACATGATCCTGATTACGAACCAGCAGGTAGACAGGTAGCTACACCATTGACACATGATCCTGCTTCCGAACCAGCAGGTAGACAGGTAGCTACACTCTTGACACATCATCCTGATTCAGAACCAGCAGGTAGACAGGTAGCTCCGCTCTTGACACATCATCCTGATTCAAAACCAGCAGGTAGACAGGTAGCTACACTCTTGACACATGATCCTGATTCAGAACCAGCAGGTAGACAGGTAGCTACACTCTTGACACATGATCCTGATTCAGAACCAGCAGGTAGACAGGTAGCTACACTCTTGACACATGATCCTGATTCAGAACCAGCAGGTAGACAGGTAGCTACACTCTTAACACATGATCCTGATTAAGAACCAGCAGGTAGACAGGTAGCTACACTCTTGACACATGATGCTGATTCAGAACCAGCAGGTAGACAGGTAGCTACACTCTTGACACATGATCCTGATTCAGAACCAGCAGGTAGACAGGTAGCTACACTTTTGACACATCATCCTGATTCAGAACCAGCAGGTAGACAGGTAGCTACTTTCTTGACACATGATCCTGATTCAGAACCAGCAGGTAGAGAGGTAGCTACATTCTTGACACATGATCCTGATTCAGAACCAGCAGGTAGACAGGTAGCTACACCCTTGACACATGGTCCTGATTCAGAACCAGCAGGTAGACAGGTAGCTACACTCTTGACACATGATCCTGATTCAGAACCAGCAGGTAGTGAGGTAGCTACACTCTTGACACATAATCCTGATTCAGAACCAGCAGGTAGACAGGTAGCTACACTCTTGACACATGATCCTGATTCAGAACCAGCAGATAGACAGGTAGCTACACTCTTGACACATGATCCTGATTCAGAACCAGCAGGTAGACAGGTAGCTACACTCTTGACACATGATCCTGATTACGAACCAGCAGGTAGACAGGTAGCTACACTCTTGACACATCATCCTGCTTCCGAACCAGCAGGTAGACAGGTAGCTACACTCTTGACACATCATTCTGATTCAGAACCAGCAGGTAGACAGGTAGCTACGCTCTTGACACATCATCCTGATTCAGAACCAGCAGGTAGACAGGTAGATACACTCTTGACACATCATCCTGATTCAGAACCAGCAGGTAGACAGGTAGCTACACTCTTGACACATCATCCTGATTCAGAACCAGCAGGTAGACAGGTAGCTACACTCTTGACACATCATCCTGATTCAGAACCAGCAGGTAGACAGGTAGCTACACTCTTGACACATGATCCTGATTAAGAACCAGCAGGTAGACAGGTAGCTACACTCTTGACACATGATGCTGATTCAGAACCAGCAGGTAGACAGGTAGCTACACTCTTGACACATGATCCTGATTCAGAACCAGCAGGTAGACAGGTAGCTACACTTTTGACACATCATCCTGATTCAGAACCAGCAGGTAGACAGATAACTACTTTCTTGACACATGATCCTGATTCAGAACCAGCAGGTAGAGAGTTAGCTACATTCTTGACACATGGTCCTGATTCAGAACCAGCAGGTAGACAGGTAGCTACACCCTTGACACATGATCCTGATTCAGAACCAGCAGGTAGACAGGTAGCTACACTCTTGACACATGATCCTGATTCAGAACCAGCAGGTAGTGAGGTAGCTACACTCTTGACACATAATCCTGATTCAGAACCAGCAGGTACACAGGTAGCTACACTATTGTCACATGATCCTGATTCAGAACCAGCAGGTAGACAGGTAGCTACACTTTTGACACATGATCCTGATTAAGAACCAGCAGGTAGACAGGTAGCTACACTCTTGACACATGATCCTGATTCAGAACCAGCAGGTAGACAGGTAGCTACACTCTTGACACATCATCCTGATTCAGAACCAGCAGGTAGACAGGTAGCTACACTCTTGACACATGATCCTGATTCAGAACCAGCAGGTAGAGAGGTAGCTACAATCTTGACACATAATCCTGATTCAGAACCAGCAGGTAGACAGGTAGCTACACTTTTGACACATGATCCTGACTCAGAACCAGCAGGTAGAGAGATAGCTACACTCTTGACACATGATCCTGATTCAGAACCAGCAGGTAGACAGGTAGCTACACTCTTGACACATGATTCTGATTCAGAACGAGCAGGTAGACAGGTAGCTACACTCTTGACACATGATTCTGATTCAGAACCAGCAGGTAGACAGGTAGCTACAATATTGACACATGATCCTGTTTCAGAACCAGCAGGTAGAGAGGTAGCTACACTGTTGACACATAATCCTGATTCAGCACCAGCAGGTAGACAGGTAGCTACACTATTGACACATGATCCTGATTCAGAACCAGCAGGTACACAGGTAGCTACACTCTTGACACATGATCCTGATTCAGAACCAGCAGGTAGACAGGTAGCTACACTCTTGACACATGATCCTGATTCAGAACCAGCAGGTAGACAGATAGCTACACTCTTGACACATGATCCTGATTCAGAACCAGCAGGTAGACAGATAGTTACACTCTTGAAACATGATCCTGATTCAGAACCAGCAGGTAGACAGGTAGCTACACTCTTGACACATGATCCTGATTAAGAACCAGCAGGTAGACAGGTAGCTACACTCTTGATACATGATCCTGATTCAGAACCAGCAGGTAGACAGGTAGCTACACTCTTGACACATGATCCTGATTCAGAACCAGCAGGTAGACAGGTAACTGCACTCTTGACACATGATCCTGATTCAGAACCAGCAGGTAGACAGGTAGCTACTTTCTTGACACATGATCCTGATTCAGAACCAGCAGATAGACAGGTAGCTACACTCTTGACACATGATCCCGATTCAGAACCAGCAGGTAGACAGGTAGCTACACTCTTGACACATGATCCTGATTACGAACCAGCAGGTAGACAGGTAGCTACGCTCTTGACACATGATCCTGATTCAGAACCAGCAGGTAGACAGGTAGCTACACTCTTGACACATGATCCTGATTCAGAACCAGCAGGTAGACAGGTAGCTACACTCTTGATACATGATCCTGATTCAGAACCAGCAGGTAGACAGGTAGCTACACTCTTGACACATGATCCTCATTCAGAACCAGCTGGTAGACAGGTAACTGCACTCTTGACACATGATCCTGATTCAGAACCAGCAGGTAGACAGGTAGCTACTTTCTTGACACATGATCCTGATTCAGAACCAGCAGGTAGACAGGTAGCTACACTCTTGACACATGATCCCGATTCAGAACCAGCAGGTAGACAGGTAGCTACACTCTTGACACATGATCCTGATTACGAACCAGCAGGTAGACAGGTAGCTACGCTCTTGACACATGATCCTGATTCAGAACCAGCAGGTAGACAGGTAGCTACACTCTTGACACATGATCCTGATTCAGAACCAGCAGGTAGACAGGTAGCTACACCTTTGACACATGATCCTGATTCAGAACCAGCAGGTAGACAGGTAGCTACACTCTTGACACATGATCCTGATTAAGAACCAGCAGGTAGACAGGTAGCTACACTCTTGACACATGATCCTGATTCAGAACCAGCAGGTAGACAGGTAGCTACACTATTGACACATGATCCTGATTCAGAACCAGCGGGTAGACAGGTAGCTACACCCTTGACACATGCTCCTGATTCAGAACCAGCAGGTAGACAGGTGGCTACACTTTTGACACATAATCCTGATTCAGAACCAGCAGGTAGACAGGTACCTACACTCTTGACACATGATCCTGATTCAGAACCAGCAGGTAAACAGGTAGCTACACTCTTGATACATGATCCTGATTCAGAACCAACAGGTAGACAGGTAGCTACAGTCTTGACACATGATCCTGATTCAGAACCAGCAGGTAGACAGGTAGCTACACTCTTGACACATGATCCTGATTCCGAACCAGCAGGTAGACAGGTAGCTACTTTCTTGACACATGATCCTGATTCAGAACCAGCAGGTAGACAGGTAGCTACACTCTTGACACATGATCCCGATTCAGAACCAGCAGGTAGACAGGTAGCTACACTCTTGACACATGATCCTGCTTCCGAACCAGCAGGTAGACAGGTAGCTACACTCTTGACACATCATCCTGATTCAGAACCAGCAGGTAGACAGGTAGCTACACTCTTGACACATCATCCTGATTCAGAACCAGCAGGTAGACAGGTAGCTACACTCTTGACACATGATCCTGATTCAGAACCAGCAGGTAGAGAGGTAGCTACACTCTTGACACATGATCCTGATTCAGAACCAGCAGGTAGACAGGTAGCTACACTCTTGACACATGATCCTGATTCAGAACCAGCAGGTAGACAGGTAGCTACACTCTTGACACATGATCCTGATTAAGAACCAGCAGGTAGACAGGTAGCTACACTCTTGACACATGATGCTGATTCAGAACCAGCAGGTAGACAGGTAGCTACACTCTTGACACATGATCCTGATTCAGAACCAGCAGGTAGACAGGTAGCTACACTCTTGACACATGATCCTGATTCAGAACCAGCAGGTAGACAGGTAGCTACACTTTTGACACATCATCCTGATTCAGAACCAGCAGGTAGACAGGTAGCTACTTTCTTCACACATGATCCTGATTCAGAACCAGCAGGTAGAGAGTTAGCTACATTCTTGACACATCATCCTGATTCAGAACCAGCAGGTAGACAGGTAGCTACACCCTTGACACATGATCCTGATTCAGAACCATCAGGTAGACAGGTAGCTACACTCTTGACACATAATCCTGATTCAGAACCAGCAGGTAGACAGGTAGCTACACTCTTGACACATGATCCTGATTCAGAACTAGCAGATAGACAGGTAGCTACACTCTTGACACATGATCCTGATTCAGAACCGGCAGGTAGACAGGTAGCTACACTCTTGACACATGATCCTGATTCAGAACCAGCAGGTAGACAGGTAGCTACACTATTGTCACATGATCCTGATTCAGAACCAGCAGGTAGACAGGTAGCTACACTTTTGACAGATGATCCTGATTAAGAACCAGCAGGTAGACAGGTAGCTACACTCTTGACACATGATCCTGATTCAGAACCAGCAGGTAGACAGGTAGCTACACTCTTGACACATGACCCTGATTCAGAACCAGCAGGTAGACAGGTAGCTACACACTTGACACATAATCCTGATTCAGAATCAGCAGGTAGACAGGTAGCTACACTCTTGACACATGATCCCGATTCAGAACCAGCAGGTAGACAGGGAGCTACACTCTTGACACAAGATCCTGATTCAGAACCAGCAGGTAGACATGTAGCTACACTCTTGACACATGATTCTGATTCAGAACCAGCAGGTAGACAGGTAGCTACACTCTTGACACATCATCCTGATTCAGAACCAGCAGGTAGACAGGTAGCTACTTTCTTGACACATGATCCTGATTCAGAACCAGCAGGTAGACAGGTAGCTACACTCTTGACACATCATCCTGATTCAGAACCAGCAGGTAGACAGGTAGCTACACTCTTGACACATCATCCTGATTCAGAACCAGCAGGTAGAGAGGTAGCTACAATCTTGACACATAATCCTGATTCAGAACCAGCAGGTAGACAGGTAGCTACACTCTTGACACATGATCCTGATTCAGAACCAGCAGGTAGACAGGTAGCTACACTCTTGACACATGATTCTGATTCAGAACCAGCAGGTAGACAGGTAGCTACACTCTTGACACATGATTCTGATTCAGAACCAGCAGGTAGACAGGTAGCTACACTATTGACACATGATCCTGATTCAGAACCAGCAGCTAGAGAGGTAGCTACACTGTTGACACATAATCCTGATTCAGAACCAGCAGGTAGACAGGTAGCTACACTATTGACACATGATCCTGATTCAGAACCAGCAGGTACACAGGTAGCTACACTCTTGACACATGATCCTGATTCAGAACCAGCAGGTAGACAGGTAGCTACACTCTTGACACATGATCCTGATTCAGAACCAGCAGGTACACAGGTAGCTACACTCTTGATACATGATCCTGATTCAGAACCAGCAGGTAGACAGGTAGCTACACTCTTGACACATGATCCTGATTCAGAACCAGCAGGTAGACAGGTAGCTACACTATTGTCACATGATCCTGATTCAGAACCAGCAGGTAGACAGGTAGCTACACTTTTGACAGATGATCCTGATTAAGAACCAGCAGGTAGACAGGTAGCTACACTCTTGACACATGATCCTGATTCAGAACCAGCAGGTAGACAGGTAGCTACACTCTTGACACATGACCCTGATTCAGAACCAGCAGGTAGACAGGTAGCTACACACTTGACACATAATCCTGATTCAGAATCAGCAGGTAGACAGGTAGCTACACTCTTGACACATGATCCCGATTCAGAACCAGCAGGTAGACAGGGAGCTACACTCTTGACACAAGATCCTGATTCAGAACCAGCAGGTAGACATGTAGCTACACTCTTGACACATGATTCTGATTCAGAACCAGCAGGTAGACAGGTAGCTACACTCTTGACACATCATCCTGATTCAGAACCAGCAGGTAGACAGGTAGCTACTTTCTTGACACATGATCCTGATTCAGAACCAGCAGGTAGACAGGTAGCTACACTCTTGACACATCATCCTGATTCAGAACCAGCAGGTAGACAGGTAGCTACACTCTTGACACATCATCCTGATTCAGAACCAGCAGGTAGAGAGGTAGCTACAATCTTGACACATAATCCTGATTCAGAACCAGCAGGTAGACAGGTAGCTACACTCTTGACACATGATCCTGATTCAGAACCAGCAGGTAGACAGGTAGCTACACTCTTGACACATGATTCTGATTCAGAACCAGCAGGTAGACAGGTAGCTACACTCTTGACACATGATTCTGATTCAGAACCAGCAGGTAGACAGGTAGCTACACTATTGACACATGATCCTGATTCAGAACCAGCAGCTAGAGAGGTAGCTACACTGTTGACACATAATCCTGATTCAGAACCAGCAGGTAGACAGGTAGCTACACTATTGACACATGATCCTGATTCAGAACCAGCAGGTACACAGGTAGCTACACTCTTGACACATGATCCTGATTCAGAACCAGCAGGTAGACAGGTAGCTACACTCTTGACACATGATCCTGATTCAGAACCAGCAGGTACACAGGTAGCTACACTCTTGATACATGATCCTGATTCAGAACCAGCAGGTAGACAGGTAGCTACACTCTTGACACATGATCCTGATTCAGAACCAGCAGATAGACAGGTAGCTACACTCTTGACACATGATCCTGATTCAGAACCAGCAGGTAGACAGGTAACTGCACTCTTGACACATGATCCTGATTCAGAACCAGCAGGTAGACAGGTAGCTACTTTCTTGACACATGATCCTGATTCGGAACCAACAGGTAGACAGGTAGCTACACTCTTGACACATGATCCTGATTCAGAATCAGCATGTAGACAGGTAGCTACACTCTTGACACATGATCCTGCTTCCGAACCAGCAGGTAGACAGGTAGCTACACTCTTGACACATCATCCTGATTCAGAACCAACAGGTAGCCAGGTAGCTACGCTCTTGACACATGATCCTGATCCAGAACCAGCAGGTAGACAGATAGCTACACTCTTGACACATGATCCTGATTCAGAACCAGCAGGTAGACAGGTAGCTACACTCTTGACACATGATCCTGATTCAGAACCAGCTGGTAGTGAGGTAGCTACACTCTTGACACATAATCCTGATTCAGAACCAGCAGGTAGACAGGTAGCTACACTCTTGACACATGGTTCTGATTCAGAACCAGCAGATAGACAGGTAGCTACACTCTTGACACATGATCCTGATTCAGAACCGGCAGGTAGACAGGTAGCTACACTCTTGACACATGATCCTGATTCAGAACCAGCAGGTAGACAGGTAACTGCACTCTTGACACATGATCCTGATTCAGAACCAGCAGGTAGACAGGTAGCTACTTTCTTGACACATGATCCTGATTCAGAACCCACAGGTAGACAGGTAGCTACACTCTTGACACATGATCCTGATTCAGAACCAGCAGGTAGACAGGTAGCTACACTCTTGACACATGATCCTGATTCAGAACCAGCAGGTAGACAGGTAGCTACACTCTTGATACATGATCCTGATTCAGAACCAGCAGATAGACAGGTAGCTACACTCTTGACACATGATCCTGATTCAGAACCAGCAGGTAGACAGGTAACTGCACTCTTGACACATGATTCTGATTCAGAACCAGCAGGTAGACAGGTAGCTACAATCTTGACACATAATCCTGATTCAGAACCAGCAGGTAGACAGGTAGCTACACTCTTGACACATGATCCTGATTCAGAACCAGCAGGTAGACAGGTAGCTACACTCTTGACACATGATTCTGATTCAGAACCAGCAGGTAGACAGGTAGCTACACTCTTGACACATGATTCTGATTCAGAACCAGCAGGTAGACAGGTAGCTACACTATTGACACATGATCCTGATTCAGAACCAGCAGCTAGAGAGGTAGCTACACTGTTGACACATAATCCTGATTCAGAACCAGCAGGTAGACAGGTAGCTACACTATTGACACATGCTCCTGATTCAGAACCAGCAGGTACACAGGTAGCTACACTCTTGACACATGATCCTGATTCAGAACCAGCAGGTAGACAGGTAGCTACACTCTTGACACATGATCCTGATTCAGAACCAGCAGGTACACAGGTAGCTACACTCTTGATACATGATCCTGATTCAGAACCAGCAGGTAGACAGGTAGCTACACTCTTGACACATGATCCTGATTCAGAACCAGCAGATAGACAGGTAGCTACACTCTTGACACATGATCCTGATTCAGAACCAGCAGGTAGACAGGTAACTGCACTCTTGACACATGATCCTGATTCAGAACCAGCAGGTAGACAGGTAGCTACTTTCTTGACACATGATCCTGATTCGGAACCAACAGGTAGACAGGTAGCTACACTCTTGACACATGATCCTGATTCAGAATCAGCATGTAGACAGGTAGCTACACTCTTGACACATGATCCTGCTTCCGAACCAGCAGGTAGACAGGTAGCTACACTCTTGACACATCATCCTGATTCAGAACCAACAGGTAGCCAGGTAGCTACGCTCTTGACACATGATCCTGATCCAGAACCAGCAGGTAGACAGATAGCTACACTCTTGACACATGATCCTGATTCAGAACCAGCAGGTAGACAGGTAGCTACACTCTTGACACATGATCCTGATTCAGAACCAGCAGGTAGTGAGGTAGCTACACTCTTGACACATAATCCTGATTCAGAACCAGCAGGTAGACAGGTAGCTACACTCTTGACACATGGTTCTGATTCAGAACCAGCAGATAGACAGGTAGCTACACTCTTGACACATGATCCTGATTCAGAACCGGCAGGTAGACAGGTAGCTACACTCTTGACACATGATCCTGATTCAGAACCAGCAGGTAGACAGGTAACTGCACTCTTGACACATGATCCTGATTCAGAACCAGCAGGTAGACAGGTAGCTACTTTCTTGACACATGATCCTGATTCAGAACCCACAGGTAGACAGGTAGCTACACTCTTGACACATGATCCTGATTCAGAACCAGCAGGTAGACAGGTAGCTACACTCTTGACACATGATCCTGATTCAGAACCAGCAGGTAGACAGGTAGCTACACTCTTGATACATGATCCTGATTCAGAACCAGCAGATAGACAGGTAGCTACACTCTTGACACATGATCCTGATTCAGAACCAGCAGGTAGACAGGTAACTGCACTCTTGACACATGATTCTGATTCAGAACCAGCAGGTAGACAGGTAGCTACACTCTTGACACATGATTCTGATTCAGAACCAGCAGGTAGACAGGTAGCTACACTATTGACACATGATCCTGATTCAGAACCAGCAGGTAGAGAGGTAGCTACACTGTTGACACATAATCCTGATTCAGCACCAGCAGGTAGACAGGTAGCTACACTATTGACACATGATCCTGATTCAGAACCAGCAGGTACACAGGTAGCTACACTCTTGACACATGATCCTGATTCAGAACCAGCAGGTAGACAGGTAGCTACACTCTTGACACATGATTCTGATTCAGAACCAGCAGGTACACAGGTAGCTACACTCTTGATACATGATCCTGATTCAGAACCAGCAGGTAGACAGGTAGCTACACTCTTGACACATGATCCTGATTCAGAACCAGCAGGTAGACAGGTAACTGCACTCTTGACACATGATCCTGATTCAGAACCAGCAGGTAGACAGGTAGCTACTTTCTTGACACATGATCCTGATTCAGCACCAACAGGTAGACAGGTAGCTACACTCTTGACACATGATCCTGATTCAGAACCAGCAGGTAGACAGGTAGCTACACTCTTGACACATGATCCTGATTCAGAACCAGCAGGTAGTGAGGTAGCTACACTCTTGACACATAATCCTGATTCAGAACCAGCAGGTAGACAGGTAGCTACACTCTTGACACATGCTTCTGATTCAGAACCAGCAGATAGACAGGTAGCTACACTCTTGACACATGATCCTGATTCAGAACCGGCAGGTAGACAGGTAGCTACACTCTTGACACATGATCCTGATTCAGAACCAGCAGGTAGACAGGTAGCTACACTCTTGACACATGATCCTGATTCAGAACCAGCAGGTAGTGAGGTAGCTACACTCTTGACACATAATCCTGATTCAGAACCAGCAGGTAGACAGGTAGCTACACTCTTGACACATGATTCTGATTCAGAACCAGCAGATAGACAGGTAGCTACACTCTTGACACATGATCCTGATTCAGAACCGGCAGGTAGACAGGTAGCTACACTATTGACACATGATCCTGATTCAGAACCAGCAGGTAGACAGGTAGCTACACTCTTGACACATGATCCTGATTCAGAACCACCAGGTAGACAGGTAGCTACACTCTTGACACATGATTCTGATTCAGAACCAGCAGGTACACAGGTAGCTACACTCTTGACACATGATCCTGATTCAGAACCAGCAGGTAGACAGGTAGCTACACTCTTGACACATGATCCTGATTAAGAACCAGCAGGTAGACAGGTAGCTACACTCTTGATACATGATCCTGATTCAGAACCAGCAGGTAGACAGGTAGCTACACTCTTGACACATGATCCTGATTCAGAACCAGCAGGTAGACAGGTAACTGCACTCTTGACACATGATCCTGATTCAGAACCAGCAGGTAGACTGGTAGCTACTTTCTTGACACATGATCCTGATTCAGAACCCACAGGTAGACAGGTAGCTACACTCTTGACACATGATCCTGATTCAGAACAAGCAGGTAGACAGGTAGCTACACTCTTGACACATGATCCTGATTAAGAACCAGCAGGTAGACAGGTAGCTACACTCTTGATACATGATCCTGATTCAGAACCAGCAGATAGACAGGTAGCTACACTCTTGACACATGATCCTGATTCAGAACCAGCAGGTAGACAGGTAACTGCACTCTTGACACATGATCCTGATTCAGAACCAGCAGGTAGAGAGGTAGCTACACTGTTGACACATAATCCTGATTCAGCACCAGCAGGTAGACAGGTAGCTACACTATTGACACATGATCCTGATTCAGAACCAGCAGGTACACAGGTAGCTACACTCTTGACACATGATCCTGATTCAGAACCAGCAGGTAGACAGGTAGCTACACTCTTGACACATGATCCTGATTCAGAACCAGCAGGTACACAGGTAGCTACACTCTTGATACATGATCCTGATTCAGAACCAGCAGGTAGACAGGTAGCTACACTCTTGACACATGATCCTGATTCAGAACCAGCAGGTAGACAGGTAACTGCACTCTTGACACATGATCCTGATTCAGAACCAGCAGGTAGACAGGTAGCTACTTTCTTGACACATGATCCTGATTCAGCACCAACAGGTAGACAGGTAGCTACACTCTTGACACATGATCCTGATTCAGAACCAGCAGGTAGACAGGTAGCTACACTCTTGACACATGATCCTGATTCAGAACCAGCAGGTAGTGAGGTAGCTACACTCTTGACACATAATCCTGATTCAGAACCAGCAGGTAGACAGGTAGCTACACTCTTGACACATGGTTCTGATTCAGAACCAGCAGATAGACAGGTAGCTACACTCTTGACACATGATCCTGATTCAGAACCGGCAGGTAGACAGGTAGCTACACTCTTGACACATGATCCTGATTCAGAACCAGCAGGTAGACAGGTAGCTACACTCTTGACACATGATCCTGATTCAGAACCAGCAGGTAGTGAGGTAGCTACACTCTTGACACATAATCCTGATTCAGAACCAGCAGGTAGACAGGTAGCTACACTCTTGACACATGATTCTGATTCAGAACCAGCAGATAGACAGGTAGCTACACTCTTGACACATGATCCTGATTCAGAACCACCAGGTAGACAGGTAGCTACACTATTGACACATGATCCTGATTCAGAACCAGCAGGTAGACAGGTAGCTACACTCTTGACACATGATCCTGATTCAGAACCACCAGGTAGACAGGTAGCTACACTCTTGACACATGATTCTGATTCAGAACCAGCAGGTACACAGGTAGCTACACTCTTGACACATGATCCTGATTCAGAACCAGCAGGTAGACAGGTAGCTACACTCTTGACACATGATCCTGATTAAGAACCAGCAGGTAGACAGGTAGCTACACTCTTGATACATGATCCTGATTCAGAACCAGCAGGTAGACAGGTAGCTACACTCTTGACACATGATCCTGATTCAGAACCAGCAGGTAGACAGGTAACTGCACACTTGACACATGATCCTGATTCAGAACCAGCAGGTAGACAGGTAGCTACTTTCTTGACACATGATCCTGATTCAGAACCCACAGGTAGACAGGTAGCTACACTCTTGACACATGATCCTGATTCAGAACCAGCAGGTAGACAGGTAGCTACACTCTTGACACATGATCCTGATTAAGAACCAGCAGGTAGACAGGTAGCTACACTCTTGATACATGATCCTGATTCAGAACCAGCAGATAGACAGGTAGCTACACTCTTGACACATGATCCTGATTCAGAACCAGCAGGTAGACAGGTAACTGGACTCTTGACACATGATCCTGATTCAGAACCAGCAGGTAGACAGGTAGCTACTTTCTTGACACATGATCCTGATTCGGAACCAACAGGTAGACAGGTAGCTACACTCTTGACACATGATCCTGATTCAGAATCAGCATGTAGACAGGTAGCTACACTCTTGACACATGATCCTGCTTCCGAACCAGCAGGTAGACAGGTAGCTACACTCTTGACACATCATCCTGATTCAGAACCAACAGGTAGCCAGGTAGCTACGCTCTTGACACATGATCCTGATCCAGAACCAGCAGGTAGACAGATAGCTACACTCTTGACACATGATCCTGATTCAGAACCAGCAGGTAGACAGGTAGCTACACTCTTGACACATGATCCTGATTCAGAACCGGCAGGTAGACAGGTAGCTACACTCTTGACACATGATCCTGATTCAGAACCAGCAGGTAGACAGGTAACTGCACTCTTGACACATGATCCTGATTCAGAACCAGCAGGTAGACAGGTAGCTACTTTCTTGACACATGATCCTGATTCAGAACCCACAGGTAGACAGGTAGCTACACTCTTGACACATGATCCTGATTCAGAACCAGCAGGTAGACAGGTAGCTACACTCTTGACACATGATCCTGATTAAGAACCAGCAGGTAGACAGGTAGCTACACTCTTGACACATGATCCTGATTCAGAAGCAGCAGGTAGACAGGTAGCTACTTTCTTGACACATGATCCTGATTCAGCACCAACAGGTAGACAGGTAGCTACACTCTTGACACATGATCCTGATTCAGAACCAGCAGGTAGACAGGTAGCTACACTCTTGACACATGATCCTGATTCAGAACCAGCAGGTAGTGAGGTAGCTACACTCTTGACACATAATCCTGATTCAGAACCAGCAGGTAGACAGGTAGCTACACTCTTGACACATGGTTCTGATTCAGAACCAGCAGATAGACAGGTAGCTACACTCTTGACACATGATCCTGATTCAGAACCAGCAGGTAGACAGGTAGCTACACTCTTGACACATGATCCTGATTCAGAACCAGCAGGTAGTGATGTAGCTACACTCTTGACACATAATCCTGATTCAGAACCAACAGGTAGACAGGTAGCTACACTCTTGACACATGATTCTGATTCAGAACCAGCAGATAGACAGGTAGCTACACTCTTGACACATGATCCTGATTCAGAACCGGCAGGTAGACAGGTAGCTACACTATTGACACATGATCCTGATTCAGAACCAGCAGGTAGACAGGTAGCTACACTCTTGACACATGATCCTGATTCAGAACCAGCAGGTAGACAGGTAGCTACACTCTTGACACATGATTCTGATTCAGAACCAGCAGGTACACAGGTAGCTACACTCTTGACACATGATCCTGATTCAGAACCAGCAGGTAGACAGGTAGCTACACTCTTGACACATGATCCTGATTAAGAACCAGCAGGTAGACAGGTAGCTACACTCTTGATACATGATCCTGATTCAGAACCAGCAGGTAGACAGGTAGCTACACTCTTGACACATGATCCTGATTCAGAACCAGCAGGTAGACAGGTAACTGCACTCTTGACACATGATCCTGATTCAGAACCAGCAGGTAGACAGGTAGCTACTTTCTTGACACATGATCCTGATTCAGAACCCACAGGTAGACAGGTAGCTACACTCTTGACACATGATCCTGATTCAGAACCAGCAGGTAGACAGGTAGCTACACTCTTGACACATGATCCTGATTAAGAACCAGCAGGTAGACAGGTAGCTACACTCTTGATACATGATCCTGATTCAGAACCAGCAGATAGACAGGTAGCTACACTCTTGACACATGATCCTGATTCAGAACCACCAGGTAGACAGGTAGCTACACTCTTGACACATGATTCTGATTCAGAACCAGCAGGTACACAGGTAGCTACACTCTTGACACATGATCCTGATTCAGAACCAGCAGGTAGACAGGTAGCTACACTCTTGACACATGATTCTGATTCAGAACCAGCAGGTACACAGGTAGCTACACTCTTGACACATGATCCTGATTCAGAACCAGCAGGTAGACAGGTAGCTACACTCTTGACACATGATCCTGATTAAGAACCAGCAGGTAGACAGGTAGCTACACTCTTGATACATGATCCTGATTCAGAACCAGCAGGTAGACAGGTAGCTACACTCTTGACACATGATCCTGATTCAGAACCAGCAGGTAGACAGGTAACTGCACTCTTGACACATGATCCTGATTCAGAACCAGCAGGTAGACAGGTAGCTACTTTCTTGACACATGATCCTGATTCAGAACCCACAGGTAGACAGGTAGCTACACTCTTGACACATGATCCTGATTCAGAACCAGCAGGTAGACAGGTAGCTACACTCTTGACACATGATCCTGATTAAGAACCAGCAGGTAGACAGGTAGCTACACACTTGATACATGATCCTGATTCAGAACCAGCAGATAGACAGGTAGCTACACTCTTGACACATGATCCTGATTCAGAACCAGCAGGTAGACAGGTAACTGCACTCTTGACACATGATCCTGATTCAGAACCAGCAGGTAGACAGGTAGCTACTTTCTTGACACATGATCCTGATTCGGAACCAACAGGTAGACAGGTAGCTACACTCTTGACACATGATCCTGATTCAGAATCAGCATGTAGACAGGTAGCTACACTCTTGACACATGATCCTGCTTCCGAACCAGCAGGTAGACAGGTAGCTACACTCTTGACACACCATCCTGATTCAGAACCAACAGGTAGCCAGGTAGCTACGCTCTTGACACATGATCCTGATCCAGAACCAGGAGGTAGACAGATAGCTACACTCTTGACACATGATCCTGATTCAGAACCAGCAGGTAGACAGGTAGCTACACTCTTGACACATGATCCTGATTCAGAACCAGCAGGTAGTGAGGTAGCTACACTCTTGACACATAATCCTGATTCAGAACCAGCAGGTAGACAGGTAGCTACACTCTTGACACATGGTTCTGATTCAGAACCAGCAGATAGACAGGTAGCTACACTCTTGACACATGATCCTGATTCAGAACCGGCAGGTAGACAGGTAGCTACACTCTTGACACATGATCCTGATTCAGAACCAGCAGGCAGACAGGTAACTGCACTCTTGACACATGATCCTGATTCAGAACCAGCAGGTAGACAGGTAGCTACTTTCTTGACACATGATCCTGATTCAGAACCCACAGGTAGACAGGTAGCTACACTCTTGACACATGATCCTGATTCAGAACCAGCAGGTAGACAGGTAGCTACACTCTTGACACATGATCCTGATTAAGAACCAGCAGGTAGACAGGTAGCTACACTCTTGACACATGATCCTGATTCAGAACCAGCAGGTAGACAGGTAGCTACTTTCTTGACACATGATCCTGATTCAGCACCAACTGGTAGACAGGTAGCTACACTCTTGACACATGATCCTGATTCAGAACCAGCAGGTAGACAGGTAGCTACACTCTTGACACATGATCCTGATTCAGAACCAGCAGGTAGTGAGGTAGCTACACTCTTGACACATGATCCTGATTCAGAACCAGCAGGTAGACAGGTAGCTACACTCTTGACACATGGTTCTGATTCAGAACCAGCAGATAGACAGGTAGCTACACTCTTGACACATGATCCTGATTCAGAACCAGCAGGTAGACAGGTAGCTACACTCTTGACACATGATCCTGATTCAGAACCAGCAGGTAGTGAGGTAGCTACACTCTTGACACATAATCCTGATTCAGAACCAGCAGGTAGACAGGTAGCTACACTCTTGACACATGATTCTGATTCAGAACCAGCAGATAGACAGGTAGCTACACTCTTGACACATGATCCTGATTCAGAACCGGCAGGTAGACAGGTAGCTACACTATTGACACATGATCCTGATTCAGAACCAGCAGGTAGACAGGTAGCTACACTCTTGACACATGATCCTGATTCAGAACCACCAGGTAGACAGGTAGCTACACTCTTGACACATGATTCTGATTCAGAACCAGCAGGTACACAGGTAGCTACACTCTTGACACATGATCCTGATTCAGAACCAGCAGGTAGACAGGTAGCTACACTCTTGACACATGATCCTGATTAAGAACCAGCAGGTAGACAGGTAGCTACACTCTTGATACATGATCCTGATTCAGAACCAGCAGGTAGACAGGTAGCTACACTCTTGACACATGATCCTGATTCAGAACCAGCAGGTAGACAGGTAACTGCACTCTTGACACATGATCCTGATTCAGAACCAGCAGGTAGACAGGTAGCTACTTTCTTGACACATGATCCTGATTCAGAACCCACAGGTAGACAGGTAGCTACACTCTTGACACATGATCCTGATTCAGAACCAGCAGGTAGACAGGTAGCTACACTCTTGACACATGATCCTGATTAAGAACCAGCAGGTAGACAGGTAGCTACACTCTTGACACATAATCCTGATTCAGAACCAGCAGGTAGACAGGTAGCTACACTCTTGACACATGGTTCTGATTCAGAACCAGCAGATAGACAGGTAGCTACACTCTTGACACATGATCCTGATTCAGAACCGGCAGGTAGACAGGTAGCTACACTCTTGACACATGATCCTGATTCAGAACCAGCAGGTAGACAGGTAACTGCACTCTTGACACATGATCCTGATTCAGAACCAGCAGGTAGACAGGTAGCTACTTTCTTGACACATGATCCTGATTCAGAACCCACAGGTAGACAGGTAGCTACACTCTTGACACATGATCCTGATTCAGAACCAGCAGGTAGACAGGTAGCTACACTCTTGACACATGATCCTGATTAAGAACCAGCAGGTAGACAGGTAGCTACACTCTTGACACATGATCCTGATTCAGAACCAGCAGGTAGACAGGTAGCTACTTTCTTGACACATGATCCTGATTCAGCACCAACAGGTAGACAGGTAGCTACACTCTTGACACATGATCCTGATTCAGAACCAGCAGGTAGACAGGTAGCTACACTCTTGACACATGATCCTGATTCAGAACCAGCAGGTAGTGAGGTAGCTACACTCTTGACACATGATCCTGATTCAGAACCAGCAGGTAGTGAGGTAGCTACACTCTTGACACATAATCCTGATTCAGAACCAGCAGGTAGACAGGTAGCTACACTCTTGACACATGATTCTGATTCAGAACCAGCAGATAGACAGGTAGCTACACTCTTGACACATGATCCTGATTCAGAACCGGCAGGTAGACAGGTAGCTACACTATTGACACATGATCCTGATTCAGAACCAGCAGGTAGACAGGTTGCTACACTCTTGACACATGATCCTGATTCAGAACCAGCAGGTACACAGGTAGCTACACACTTGACACACGATCCTGATTCAGAACCAGCAGGTAGACAGGTAGCTACACTCTTGACACATGATCCTGATTAAGAACCAGCAGGTAGACAGGTAGCTACACTCTTGATACATGATCCTGATTCAGAACCAGCAGGTAGACAGGTAGCTACACTCTTGACACATGATCCTGATTCAGAACCAGCAGGTAGACAGGTAACTGCACTCTTGACACATGATCCTGATTCAGAACCAGCAGGTAGACAGGTAGCTACTTTCTTGACACATGATCCTGATTCAGAACCCACAGGTAGACAGGTAGCTACACTCTTGACACATGATCCTGATTCAGAACCAGCAGGTAGACAGGTAGCTACACTCTTGACACATGATCCTGATTCAGAACCAGCAGGTAGACAGGTAGCTACACTCTTGATACATGATCCTGATTCAGAACCAGCAGATAGACAGGTAGCTACACTCTTGACACATGATCCTGATTCAGAACCAGCAGGTAGACAGGTAACTGCACTCTTGACACATGATCCTGATTCAGAACCAGCAGGTAGACAGGTAGCTACTTTCTTGACACATGATCCTGATTCGGAACCAACAGGTAGACAGGTAGCTACACTCTTGACACATGATCCTGATTCAGAATCAGCATGTAGACAGGTAGCTACACTCTTGACACATGATCCTGCTTCCGAACCAGCAGGTAGACAGGTAGTTACACTCTTGACACATCATCCTGATTCAGAACCAACAGGTAGCCAGGTAGCTACGCTCTTGACACATGATCCTGATCCAGAACCAGCAGGTAGACAGATAGCTACACTCTTGACACATGATCCTGATTCAGAACCAGCAGGTAGACAGGTAGCTACACTCTTGACACATGATCCTGATTCAGAACCAGCAGGTAGTGAGGTAGCTACACTCTTGACACATAATCCTGATTCAGAACCAGCAGGTAGACAGGTAGCTACACTCTTGACACATGGTTCTGATTCAGAACCAGCAGATAAACAGGTAGCTACACTCTTGACACATGATCCTGATTCAGAACCGGCAGGTAGACAGGTAGCTACACTCTTGACACATGATCCTGATTCAGAACCAGCAGGTAGACAGGTAACTGCACTCTTGACACATGATCCTGATTCAGAACCAGCAGGTAGACAGGTAGCTACTTTCTTGACACATGATCCTGATTCAGAACCCACAGGTAGACAGGTAGCTACACTCTTGACACATGATCCTGATTCAGAACCAGCAGGTAGACAGGTAGCTACACTCTTGACACATGATCCTGATTAAGAACCAGCAGGTAGACAGGTAGCTACACTCTTGATACATGATCCTGATTCAGAACCAGCAGATAGACAGGTAGCTACACTCTTGACACATGATCCTGATTCAGAACCAGCAGGTAGACAGGTAACTGCACTCTTGACACATGATTCTGATTCAGAACCAGCAGGTAGACAGGTAGCTACACTCTTGACACATGATTCTGATTCAGAACCAGCAGGTAGACAGGTAGCTACACTATTGACACATGATCCTGATTCAGAACCAGCAGGTAGAGAGGTAGCTACACTGTTGACACATAATCCTGATTCAGCACCAGCAGGTAGACAGGTAGCTACACTATTGACACATGATCCTGATTCAGAACCAGCAGGTACACAGGTAGCTACACTCTTGACACATGATCCTGATTCAGAACCAGCAGGTAGACAGGTAGCTACACTCTTGACACATGATCCTGATTCAGAACCAGCAGGTACACAGGTAGCTACACTCTTGATACATGATCCTGATTCAGAACCAGCAGGTAGACAGGTAGCTACACTCTTGACACATGATCCTGATTCAGAACCAGCAGGTAGACAGGTAACTGCACTCTTGACACATGATCCTGATTCAGAACCAGCAGGTAGACAGGTAGCTACTTTCTTGACACATGATCCTGATTCAGCACCAACAGGTAGACAGGTAGCTACACTCTTGACACATGATCCTGATTCAGAACCAGCAGGTAGACAGGTAGCTACACTCTTGACACATGATCCTGATTCAGAACCAGCAGGTAGTGAGGTAGCTACACTCTTGACACATAATCCTGATTCAGAACCAGCAGGTAGACAGGTAGCTACACTCTTGACACATGGTTCTGATTCAGAACCAGCAGATAGACAGGTAGCTACACTCTTGACACATGATCCTGATTCAGAACCGGCAGGTAGACAGGTAGCTACACTCTTGACACATGATCCTGATTCAGAACCAGCAGGTAGACAGGTAGCTACACTCTTGACACATGATCCTGATTCAGAACCAGCAGGTAGTGAGGTAGCTACACTCTTGACACATAATCCTGATTCAGAACCAGCAGGTAGACAGGTAGCTACACTCTTGACACATGATTCTGATTCAGAACCAGCAGATAGACAGGTAGCTACACTCTTGACACATGATCCTGATTCAGAACCGGCAGGTAGACAGGTAGCTACACTCTTGACACATGATCCTGATTCAGAACCAGCAGGTAGACAGGTAGCTACACTATTGTCACATGATCCTGATTCAGAACCAGCAGGTAGACAGGTAGCTACACTTTTGACAGATGATCCTGATTAAGAACCAGCAGGTAGACAGGTAGCTACACTCTTGACACATGATCCTGATTCAGAACCAGCAGTTAGACAGGTAGCTACACTCTTGACACATGATCCTGATTCAGAACCAGCAGGTAGACAGGTAGCTACAATCTTGACACATAATCCTGATTCAGAACCAGCAGGTAGACAGGTAGCTACACTCTTGACACATGATCCCGATTCAGAACCAGCAGGTAGACAGGGAGCTACACTCTTGACACAAGATCCTGATTCAGAACCAGCAGGTAGACAGGTAGCTACACTCTTGACACATGATCCTGATTAAGAATCAGCAGGTAGACAGGTAGCTACACTCTTGACATATGATCCTGATTCAGAACCAGCAGGTACACAGGTAGCTACACTCTTGACACATGATCCTGATTAAGAACCAGCAGGTAGACAGGTAGCTACACTCTTGATACATGATCCTGATTCAGAACCAGCAGGTAGACAGGTAGCTACACTCTTGACACATGATCCTGATTCAGAACCAGCAGGTAGACAGGTAACTGCACTCTTGACACATGATCCTGATTCAGAACCAGCAGGTAGACAGGTAGCTACTTTCTTGACACATGATCCTGATTCAGAACCAACAGGTAGACAGGTAGCTACACTCTTGACACATGATCCTGATTCAGAACCAGCAGGTAGACAGGTAGCTACACTCTTGACACATGATCCTGATTGAGAACCAGCAGGTACACAGGTAGCTACACTTTTGACACATGATCCTGATTCAGAACCAGCAGGTAGACAGGTAACTACTTTCTTGACACATGATCCTGATTCAGTACCAGCAGGTAGAGATGTAGCTACACTCTTGACACATGATCCTGATTCACAACCAGCAGGTAGACAGGTAGCTACACTCTTGACACATGATCCTGATTCAGACCAGCAGGTAGACAGGTAGCTACACTCTTGACACATGATCCTGATTCAGAACCAGAAGGTAGACAGGGAGCTACACTCTTGACACAAGATCCTGATTCAGAACCAGCAGGTAGACAGGTAGCTACACTCTTGACACATGATTCTGATTCAGAACCAGCAGGTAGACAGGTAGCTACACTCTTGACACATGATCCTGATTTCAGAACCAGCAGGTAGACAGGTAGCTATACTCTTGACACATGATCCTGATTCAGAACCAGCAGGTAGACAGGTAGCTACTTTCTTGACAAATGATCCTGATTCAGAACCAGCAGGTAGACAGGTAGCTACACTCTTGACACATCATCCTGATTCAGAACCAGCAGGTAGACAGGTAGCTACACTCTTGACACATGCTCTTGATTCAGAACCAGCAGGTAGGGAGGTAGCTACAATCTTCACGCATAATCCTGATTCAGAACCAGCAGGTAGACAGGTAGCTACACTTTTGACACATGATCCTGATTCAGAACCAGCAGGTAGACAGATAGCTACACTCTTGACACATGATCCTGATTCAGAACCAGCAGGTAGACAGGTAGCTACACCCTTGACACATGATTCTGATTCAGAACCAGCAGGTAGACAGGTAGCTACACTCTTGACACATGATTCTGATTCAGAACCAGCAGGTAGACAAGTAGCTACACTATTGACACATGATCATGATTCAGAACCACCAGGTAGAGAGGTAGCTACACTGTTGACACATAATCCTGATTCAGCACCAGCAGGTAGACAGGTAGCTACACTATTGACACATGATCCTGATTCAGAACCAGCAGGTAGTGAGGTAGCTACACTCTTGACACATGATCCTGATTCAGAACCACCAGGTAGACAGGTAGCTACACTCTTGACACATGATTCTGATTCAGAACCAGCAGGTACACAGGTAGCTACACTCTTGACACATGATCCTGATTCAGAACCAGCAGGTAGACAGGTAGCTACACTCTTGACACATGATCCTGATTAAGAACCAGCAGGTAGACAGGTAGCTACACTCTTGATACATGATCCTGATTCAGAACCAGCAGGTAGACAGGTAGCTACACTCTTGACACATGATCCTGATTCAGAACCAGCAGGTAGACAGGTAACTGCACTCTTGACACATGATCCTGATTCAGAACCAGCAGGTAGACAGGTAGCTACTTTCTTGACACATGATCCTGATTCAGAACCCACAGGTAGACAGGTAGCTACACTCTTGACACATGATCCTGATTCAGAACCAGCAGGTAGACAGGTAGCAACACTCTTGACACATGATCCTGATTAAGAACCAGCAGGTAGACAGGTAGCTACACTCTTGATACATGATCCTGATTCAGAACCAGCAGATAGACAGGTAGCTACACTCTTGACACATGATCCTGATTCAGAACCAGCAGGTAGACAGGTAACTGCACTCTTGACACATGATCCTGATTCAGAACCAGCAGGTAGACAGGTAGCTACTTTCTTGACACATGATCCTGATTCAGAACCAACAGGTAGACAGGTAGCTACACTCTTGACACATGATCCTGATTCAGAACCAGCAGGTAGACAGGTAGCTACACTCTTGACACATGATCCTGATTGAGAACCAGCAGGTACACAGGTAGCTACACTTTTGACACATGATCCTGATTCAGAACCAGCAGGTAGACAGGTAATTACTTTCTTGACACATGATCCTGATTCAGTACCAGCAGGTAGAGATGTAGCTACACTCTTGACACATGATCCTGATTCACAACCAGCAGGTAGACAGGTAGCTACACTCTTGACACATGATCCTGATTCAGACCAGCAGGTAGACAGGTAGCTACACTCTTGACACATGATCCTGATTCAGAACCAGAAGGTAGACAGGGAGCTACACTCTTGACACAAGATCCTGATTCAGAACCAGCAGGTAGACAGGTAGCTACACTCTTGACACATGATTCTGATTCAGAACCAGCAGGTAGACAGGTAGCTACACTCTTGACACATGATCCTGATTTCAGAACCAGCAGGTAGACAGGTAGCTATACTCTTGACACATGATCCTGATTCAGAACCAGCAGGTAGACAGGTAGCTACTTTCTTGACAAATGATCCTGATTCAGAACCAGCAGGTAGACAGGTAGCTACACTCTTGACACATCATCCTGATTCAGAACCAGCAGGTAGACAGGTAGCTACACTCTTGATACATGATCCTGATTCAGAACCAGCAGGTAGAGAGGTAGCTACAATCTTGACGCATAATCCTGATTCAGAACCAGCAGGTAGACAGGTAGCTACACTTTTGACACATGATCCTGATTCAGAACCAGCAGGTAGACAGATAGCTACACTCTTGACACATGATCCTGATTCAGAACCAGCAGGTAGACAGGTAGCTACACCCTTGACACATGATTCTGATTCAGAACCAGCAGGTAGACAGGTAGCTACACTCTTGACACATGATTCTGATTCAGAACCAGCAGGTAGACAAGTAGCTACACTATTGACACATGATCCTGATTCAGAACCACCAGGTAGAGAGGTAGCTACACTGTTGACACATAATCCTGATTCAGCACCAGCAGGTAGACAGGTAGCTACACTATTGACACATGATCCTGATTCAGAACCAGCAGGTAGACAGGTAGCTACACTCTTGACACATGATCCTGATTCAGAACCACCAGGTAGACAGGTAGCTACACTCTTGACACATGATTCTGATTCAGAACCAGCAGGTACACAGGTAGCTACACTCTTGACACATGATCCTGATTCAGAACCAGCAGGTAGACAGGTAGCTACACTCTTGACACATGATCCTGATTAAGAACCAGCAGGTAGACAGGTAGCTACACTCTTGACACATGATCCTGATTCAGAACCAGCAGGTAGACAGGTAGCTACACTCTTGACACATGATCCTGATTCAGAACCAGCAGGTAGAGAGGTAGCTACAATCTTGACGCATAATCCTGATTCAGAACCAGCAGGTAGACAGGTAGCTACACTTTTGACACATGATCCTGATTCAGAACCAGCAGGTAGACAGATAGCTACACTCTTGACACATGATCCTGATTCAGAACCAGCAGGTAGACAGGTAGCTACACCCTTGACACATGATTCTGATTCAGAACCAGCAGGTAGACAGGTAGCTACACTCTTGACACATGATTCTGATTCAGAACCAGCAGGTAGACAAGTAGCTACACTATTGACACATGATCCTGATTCAGAACCACCAGGTAGAGAGGTAGCTACACTGTTGACACATAATCCTGATTCAGCACCAGCAGGTAGACAGGTAGCTACACTATTGACACATGATCCTGATTCAGAACCAGCAGGTAGACAGGTAGCTACACTCTTGACACATGATCCTGATTCAGAACCACCAGGTAGACAGGTAGCTACACTCTTGACACATGATTCTGATTCAGAACCAGCAGGTACACAGGTAGCTACACTCTTGACACATGATCCTGATTCAGAACCAGCAGGTAGACAGGTAGCTACACTCTTGACACATGATCCTGATTAAGAACCAGCAGGTAGACAGGTAGCTACACTCTTGACACATGATCCTGATTCAGAACCAGCAGGTAGACAGGTAGCTACACTCTTGACACATGATCCTGATTCAGAACCAGCAGGTAGAGAGGTAGCTACAATCTTGACGCATAATCCTGATTCAGAACCAGCAGGTAGACAGGTAGCTACACTTTTGACACATGATCCTGATTCAGAACCAGCAGGTAGACAGATAGCTACACTCTTGACACATGATCCTGATTCAGAACCAGCAGGTAGACAGGTAGCTACACCCTTGACACATGATTCTGATTCAGAACCAGCAGGTAGACAGGTAGCTACACTCTTGACACATGATTCTGATTCAGAACCAGCAGGTAGACAAGTAGCTACACTATTGACACATGATCCTGATTCAGAACCACCAGGTAGAGAGGTAGCTACACTGTTGACACATAATCCTGATTCAGCACCAGCAGGTAGACAGGTAGCTACACTATTGACACATGATCCTGATTCAGAACCAGCAGGTAGACAGGTAGCTACACTCTTGACACATGATCCTGATTCAGAACCACCAGGTAGACAGGTAGCTACACTCTTGACACATGATCCTGATTCAGAACCAGCAGGTACACAGGTAGCTACACTCTTGACACATGATCCTGATTCAGAACCAGCAGGTAGACAGGTAGCTACACTCTTGACACATGATCCTGATTAAGAACCAGCAGGTAGACAGGTAGCTACACTCTTGATACATGATCCTGATTCAGAACCAGCAGGTAGACAGGTAGCTACACTCTTGACACATGATCCTGATTAAGAACCAGCAGGTAGACAGGTAGCTACACTCTTGATACATGATCCTGATTCAGAACCAGCAGATAGACAGGTAGCTACATTCTTGACACATGATCCTGATTCAGAACAAGCAGGTAGACAGGTAACTGCACTCTTGACACATGATCCTGATTCAGAACCAGCAGGTAGACAGGTAGCTACTTTCTTGACACATGATCCTGATTCGGAACCAACAGGTAGACAGGTAGCTACACTCTTGACACATGATCCTGATTCAGAATCAGCATGTAGACAGGTAGCTACACTCTTGACACATGATCCTGCTTCCGAACCAGCAGGTAGACAGGTAGCTACACTCTTGACACATCATCCTGATTCAGAACCAACAGGTAGCCAGGTAGCTACGCTCTTGACACATGATCCTGATCCAGAACCAGCAGGTAGACAGATAGCTACGCTCTTGACACATGATCCTGATTCAGAACCAGCAGGTAGACAGGTAGCTACACTCTTGACACATGATTCTGATTCAGAACCAACAGGTAGACAGGTAGCTACACTCTTGACACATGATCCTGATTAAGAACCAGCAGGTAGACAGGTAGCTACACACGTGACACATGATCCTGATTCAGAACCAGCAGGTAGACAGGTAGATATACTCTTGACACATGATCCTGATTAAGAACCAGCAGGTAGACAGGTAGCTACACACTTGACACATGATCCTGATTCAGAACCAGCAGATAGACAGGTAGCTACACTCTTGACACATGATCCTGATTCAGAACCAGCAGGTAGACAGGTAGCTACACTCTTGACACATGATCCTGATTAAGAACCAGCAGGTAGACAGGTAGATACACTCTTGGCACATGATCCTGATTCAGAACCAGCAGGTAGACAGGTAGCTACACTCTTGATACATGATCCTGATTCAGAACCAGCAGGTAGACAGGTAGCTACACTCTTGACACATAATCCTGATTCAGAACAAGCAGGTAGACAGGTAACTACACTCTTGACACATGATCCTGATTCAGAACCAGCAGGTAGACAGGTAGCTACTTTCTTGACACATGATCCTGATTCAGAACCAGCAGGTAGACAGGTAGCTAAACTCTTGACACATGATCCTGATTCAGAACCAGCAGGTAGACAGGTAGCTACACTCTTGACACATGATCCTGATTCAGAACCAGCAGGTAGACAGGTAGCTACACTCTTGACACATGATCCTTCTTCCGAACCAGCAGGTAGACAGGTAGCTACACTCTTGACACATGATCCTGATTCAGAACCAGCAGGTAGACAGCTAGCTACACTCTTGACACATGATCCTGATTCAGAACCAGCAGGTAGACAAGTAGCTACACTCTTGACACATGATCCTGATTAAGAACCAGCAGGTAGATAGGTAGCTACACTCTTGACACATGATCCTGATTCAGAACCAGCAGGTACACAGGTAGCTACACTTTTGACACATGATCCTGATTCAGAACCAGCAGGTAGACAGGTAGCTACACTCTTGACACATGATCCTGATTAAGAACCAGCAGGTAGATAGGTAGCTACACTCTTGACACATGATCCTGATTCAGAACCAGCAGGTACACAGGTAGCTACACTTTTGACACATGATCCTGATTCAGAACCAGCAGGTAGACAGGTAGCTACTTTCTTGACACATGATCCTGATTCAGAACCAGCAGGTAGAGAGGTAGCTACACTCTTGACACATGATCCTGATTCAGAACCAACAGGTAGACAGGTAGCTACACCCTTGACACATGATCCTGATTCAGAACCAGCAGGTAGACAGGTAGCTACACCCTTGACACATGATGCTGATTCAGAACCAGCAGGTAGACAGGTAGCTACTTTCTTGACACATGATCCTGATTCAGAACCAGCAGGTAGAGAGGTAGCTACACTCTTGACACATCATCCTGATTCAGAACCAACAGGTAGACAGGTAGCTACACCCTTGACACATGATCCTGATTCAGAACCAGCAGGTAGACAGGTAGCTACACTCTTGACACATGATGCTGATTCAGAACCAGCAGGTAGACAGGTAGCTACACTCTTGACACATTATCCTGATTCAGAACCAGCAGGTAGACAGGTAGCTACACTCTTGATACATGATCCTGATTAAGAACCAGCAGGTAGACAGGTAGATACACTCTTGACACATGATGCTGATTCAGAACCAGCAGGTAGACAGGTAGCTACACTCTTGACACATTATCCTGATTCAGAACCAGCAGGTAGACAGGTAGCTACACTCTTGACACATGATCCTGATTCAGAACCAGCAGGTAGACAGGTAGCTATTTTCTTGACACATGATCCTGATTCAGAACCAGCAGGTAGAGAGGTAGCTACACTCTTGACACGTGATGTTGATTCAGAACCAGCAGGTAGACAGGTAGTTACACTCTTGACACATGATCCTGATTAAGAACCAGCAGGTAGACAGGTAGATACACTCTTGACACATGATCCTGATTCAGAACCAGCAGGTAGACAGGTAGCTACACTCTTGACACACGATCCTGATTCAGAACCAGCAGGTAGAGAGGTAGTTACACTCTTGACACATGATCCTGATTAAGAACCAGCAGGTACACAGGTAGATACACTCTTGGCACATGATCCTGATTCAGAACCAGCAGGTAGACAGGTAGCTACACTCTTGACACATAATCCTGATTCAGAACCAGCAGGTAGACAGGTAGCTACACTCTTGACACATGGTCCTGATTCAGAACCAGCAGGTAGACAGGTAACTACATTCTTGACACATGATCCTGATTCAGAACCAGCAGGTAGACAGGTAGCTACACTCTTGACACATGATCCTGATTCAGAACCAGCAGGTAGACAGGTAGCTACACTCTTGACACCTGATCCTGATTCAGAACCAGCAGGTAGACAAGTAGCTACACTCTTGACACATGATCCTGATTAAGAACCAGCAGGTAGACAGGTAGCTACACACTTGACACATGATCCTGATTCAGAACCAGCAGGTAGACAGGTAGCTACACTCTTGACACGTGATGCTGATTCAGAACCAGCAGGTAGACAGGTAGCTACACTCTTGACACATGATCCTGATTCAGAACCAGCAGGTACACAGGTAGCTACACTTTTGACACATGATCCTGATTCAGAACCAGCAGGTAGACATGTAGCTACTTTCTTGACACATGATCCTGATTCAGAACCAACAGGTAGAGAGGTAGCTACACTCTTGACACATGATCCTGATTCAGAACCAGCAGGTAGACAAGTAGCTACACTCTTGACACATGATCCTGATTAAGAACCAGCAGGTAGATAGGTAGCTACACTCTTGACACATGATCCTGATTCAGAACCAGCAGGTACACAGGTAGCTACACTTTTGACACATGATCCTGATTCAGAACCAGCAGGTAGACAGGTAGCTACTTTCTTGACACATGATCCTGATTCAGAACCAGCAGGTAGAGAGGTAACTACACTCTTGACACATGATCCTGATTCAGAACCAACAGGTAGACAGGTAGCTACACCCTTGACACATGATCCTGATTCAGAACCAGCAGGTAGACAGGTAGCTACACTCTTGACACATGATGCTGATTCAGAACCAGCAGGTAGACAGGTAGCTACACTCTTGACACATTATCCTGATTCAGAACCAGCAGGTAGACAGGTAGCTACACTCTTGATACATGATCCTGATTAAGAACCAGCAGGTAGACAGGTAGATACACTCTTGACACATGATCCTGATTCAGAACCAGCAGGTAGACAGGTAGCTATTTTCTTGACACATGATCCTGATTCAGAACCAGCAGGTAGAGAGGTAGCTACACTCTTGACACGTGATGTTGATTCAGAACCAGCAGGTAGACAGGTAGTTACACTCTTGACACATGATCCTGATTAAGAACCAGCAGGTAGACAGGTAGATACACTCTTGACACATGATCCTGATTCAGAACCAGCAGGTAGACAGGTAGCTACACTCTTGACACACGATCCTGATTCAGAACCAGCAGGTAGAGAGGTAGTTACACTCTTGACACATGATCCTGATTAAGAACCAGCAGGTACACAGGTAGATACACTCTTGACACATGATCCTGATTCAGAACCAGCAGGTAGACAGGTAGCTACACTCTTGACACATAATCCTGATTCAGAACCAGCAGGTAGACAGGTAGCTACACTCTTGACACATGATCCTGATTCAGAACCAGCAGGTAGACAGGTAACTACATTCTTGACACATGATCCTGATTCAGAACCAGTAGGTAGACAGGTAGCTACTTTCTTGACACATGATGCTGATTCAGAACCAGCAGGTAGACAGGTAGCTACACTCTTGACACATGATCCTGATTCAGAACCAGCAGGTAGACAGGTAGCTACACTCTTGACACCTGATCCTGATTCAGAACCAGCAGGTAGACAAGTAGCTACACTCTTGACACATGATCCTGATTAAGAACCAGCAGGTAGACAGGTAGCTACACACTTGACACATGATCCTGATTCAGAACCAGCAGGTAGACAGGTAGCTACACTCTTGACACGTGATGCTGATTCAGAACCAGCAGGTAGACAGGTAGCTACACTCTTGACACATGATCCTGATTCAGAACCAGCAGGTACACAGGTAGCTACACTTTTGACACATGATCCTGATTCAGAACCAGCAGGTAGACATGTAGCTACTTTCTTGACACATGATCCTGATTCAAAACCAACAGGTAGAGAGGTAGCTACACTCTTGACACATGATCCTGATTCAGAACCAGCAGGTAGACAAGTAGCTACACTCTTGACACATGATCCTGATTAAGAACCAGCAGGTAGATAGGTAGCTACACTCTTGACACATGATCCTGATTCAGAACCAGCAGGTAGACAGGTAGCTACGCTCTTGACATCATCCGGATTCAGAACCAACAGGTAGACAGGTAGCTACACTCTTGACACATGATTCTGATTCAGAACCAGCAGGTAGACAGGTAGTTACACTTTTGACACATGATCCTGATTCAGAACCAGCAGGTAGACATGTAGCTACTTTCTTGACACATGATCCTGATTCAGAACCAGCAGGTAGACAGGTAGCTACACTCTTGACACATGATCCTGATTCAGAACCAGCAGGTAGACAGGTAGCTACACTCTTGACACATGATCCTGATTCAGAACCAGCAGGTACACAGGTAGCTACACTTTTGACACATGATCCTGATTCAGAACCAGCAGGTAGACATGTAGCTACTTTCTTGACACATGATCCTGATTCAAAACCAACAGGTAGAGAGGTAGCTACACTCTTGACACATGATCCTGATTCAGAACCAGCAGGTAGACAAGTAGCTACACTCTTGACACATGATCCTGATTAAGAACCAGCAGGTAGATAGGTAGCTACACTCTTGACACATGATCCTGATTCAGAACCAGCAGGTAGACAGGTAGCTACGCTCTTGACATCATCCTGATTCAGAACCAACAGGTAGACAGGTAGCTACACTCTTGACACATGATCCTGATTCAGAACCAGCAGGTACACAGGTAGCTACACTCTTGACACATGATCCTGATTCAAAACCAACAGGTAGACAGGTAGCTACACTCTTGATACATGATCCTGATTAAGAACCAGCAGGTAGACAGGTAGATACACTCTTGACACATGATCCTGATTCAGAACCAGCAGGTAGACAGATAGCTATTTTCTTGACACATGATCCTGATTCAGAACCAGCAGGTAGAGAGGTAGCTACACTCTTGACACGTGATGTTGATTCAGAACCAGCAGGTAGACAGGTAGTTACACTCTTGACACATGATCCTGATTAAGAACCAGCAGGTAGACAGGTAGATACACTCTTGACACATGATCCTGATTCAGAACCAGCAGGTAGACAGGTAGCTACACTCATGACACACGATCCTGATTCAGAACCAGCAGGTAGAGAGGTAGTTACACTCTTGACACATGATCCTGATTAAGAACCAGCAGGTACACAGGTAGATACACTCTTGGCACATGATCCTGATTCAGAACCAGCAGGTAGACAGGTAGCTACACTCTTGACACATAATCCTGATTCAGAACCAGCAGGTAGACAGGTAGCTACACTCTTGACACATGATCCTGATTCAGAACCAGCAGGTAGACAGGTAACTACATTCTTGACACATGATCCTGATTCAGAACCAGCAGGTAGACAGGTAGCTACTTTCTTGACACATGATGCTGATTCAGAACCAGCAGGTAGACAGGTAGCTACACTCTTGACACATGATCCTGATTCAGAACCAGCAGGTAGACAGGTAACTACATTCTTGACACATGATCCTGATTCAGAACCAGTAGGTAGACAGGTAGCTACTTTCTTGACACATGATGCTGATTCAGAACCAGCAGGTAGACAGGTAGCTACACTCTTGACACATGATCCTGATTCAGAACCAGCAGGTAGACAGGTAGCTACACTCTTGACACCTGATCCTGATTCAGAACCAGCAGGTAGACAAGTAGCTACACTCTTGACACATGATCCTGATTAAGAACCAGCAGGTAGACAGGTAGCTACACACTTGACACATGATCCTGATTCAGAACCAGCAGGTAGACAGGTAGCTACACTCTTGACACGTGATGCTGATTCAGAACCAGCAGGTAGACAGGTAGCTACACTCTTGACACATGATCCTGATTCAGAACCAGCAGGTACACAGGTAGCTACACTTTTGACACATGATCCTGATTCAGAACCAGCAGGTAGACATGTAGCTACTTTCTTGACACATGATCCTGATTCAGAACCAGCAGGTAGACAGGTAGCTACACTCTTGACACATGATCCTGATTCAGAACCAGCAGGTAGACAGGTAGCTACACTCTTGACACATGATCCTGATTCAGAACCAGCAGGTACACAGGTAGCTACACTTTTGACACATGATCCTGATTCAGAACCAGCAGGTAGACATGTAGCTACTTTCTTGACACATGATCCTGATTCAAAACCAACAGGTAGAGAGGTAGCTACACTCTTGACACATGATCCTGATTCAGAACCAGCAGGTAGACAAGTAGCTACACTCTTGACACATGATCCTGATTAAGAACCAGCAGGTAGATAGGTAGCTACACTCTTGACACATGATCCTGATTCAGAACCAGCAGGTAGACAGGTAGCTACGCTCTTGACATCATCCGGATTCAGAACCAACAGGTAGACAGGTAGCTACACTCTTGACACATGATTCTGATTCAGAACCAGCAGGTAGACAGGTAGTTACACTTTTGACACATGATCCTGATTCAGAACCAGCAGGTAGACATGTAGCTACTTTCTTGACACATGATCCTGATTCAGAACCAGCAGGTAGACAGGTAGCTACACTCTTGACACATGATCCTGATTCAGAACCAGCAGGTAGACAGGTAGCTACACTCTTGACACATGATCCTGATTCAGAACCAGCAGGTACACAGGTAGCTACACTTTTGACACATGATCCTGATTCAGAACCAGCAGGTAGACATGTAGCTACTTTCTTGACACATGATCCTGATTCAAAACCAACAGGTAGAGAGGTAGCTACACTCTTGACACATGATCCTGATTCAGAACCAGCAGGTAGACAAGTAGCTACACTCTTGACACATGATCCTGATTAAGAACCAGCAGGTAGATAGGTAGCTACACTCTTGACACATGATCCTGATTCAGAACCAGCAGGTAGACAGGTAGCTACGCTCTTGACATCATCCTGATTCAGAACCAACAGGTAGACAGGTAGCTACACTCTTGACACATGATCCTGATTCAGAACCAGCAGGTACACAGGTAGCTACACTTTTGACACATGATCCTGATTCAGAACCAGCAGGTAGACATGTAGCTACTTTCTTGACACATGATCCTGATTCAGAACCAGCAGGTAGACAGGTAGCTACACTCTTGACACATGATCCTGATTCAGAACCAGCAGGTAGACAGGTAGCTACACTCTTGACACATGATCCTGATTCAGAACCAGCAGGTACACAGGTAGCTACACTTTTGACACATGATCCTGATTCAGAACCAGCAGGTAGACATGTAGCTACTTTCTTGACACATGATCCTGATTCAAAACCAACAGGTAGACAGGTAGCTACACTCTTGATACATGATCCTGATTAAGAACCAGCAGGTAGACAGGTAGATACACTCTTGACACATGATCCTGATTCAGAACCAGCAGGTAGACAGGTAGCTATTTTCTTGACACATGATCCTGATTCAGAACCAGCAGGTAGAGAGGTAGCTACACTCTTGACACGTGATGTTGATTCAGAACCAGCAGGTAGACAGGTAGTTACACTCTTGACACATGATCCTGATTAAGAACCAGCAGGTAGACAGGTAGATACACTCTTGACACATGATCCTGATTCAGAACCAGCAGGTAGACAGGTAGCTACACTCATGACACACGATCCTGATTCAGAACCAGCAGGTAGAGAGGTAGTTACACTCTTGACACATGATCCTGATTAAGAACCAGCAGGTACACAGGTAGATACACTCTTGGCACATGATCCTGATTCAGAACCAGCAGGTAGACAGGTAGCTACACTCTTGACACATAATCCTGATTCAGAACCAGCAGGTAGACAGGTAGCTACACTCTTGACACATGATCCTGATTCAGAACCAGCAGGTAGACAGGTAACTACATTCTTGACACATGATCCTGATTCAGAACCAGCAGGTAGACAGGTAGCTACTTTCTTGACACATGATGCTGATTCAGAACCAGCAGGTAGACAGGTAGCTACACTCTTGACACATGATCCTGATTCAGAACCAGCAGGTAGACAGGTAGCTACACTCTTGACACCTGATCCTGATTCAGAACCAGCAGGTAGACAAGTAGCTACACTCTTGACACATGATCCTGATTAAGAACCAGCAGGTAGACAGGTAGCTACACACTTGGACACATGATCCTGATTCAGAACCAGCAGGTAGACAGGTAGCTACACTCTTGACACGTGATGCTGATTCAGAACCAGCAGGTAGACAGGTAGCTACACTCTTGACACATGATCCTGATTCAGAACCAGCAGGTACACAGGTAGCTACACTTTTGACACATGATCCTGATTCAGAACCAGCAGGTAGACATGTAGCTACTTTCTTGACACATGATCCTGATTCAGAACCAGCAGGTAGACAGGTAGCTACACTCTTGACACATGATCCTGATTCAGAACCAGCAGGTAGAGAGGTAGCTACACTCTTGACACATGATGCTGATTCAGAACCAGCAGGTAGACAGGTAGCTACACTCTTGACACATGATCCTGCTTCCGAACCAGCAGGTAGAGAGGTAGCTACACTCTTGACACATCATCCTGATTCAGAACCAGCAGGTAGACAGATAGCTAAACTCTTGACACATGATCCTGCTTCCGAACCAGCAGGTAGACAGGTAGCTACACTCTTGACACATCATCCTGATTCAGAACCAGCAGGTAGACAGGTAGCTACACTCTTGACACATGATCCTGATTCAGAACCAGCAGGTAGACAGGTAACTACACTCTTGACACATGATCCTGATTCAGAACCAGCAGGTAGACAGGTAGCTACTTTCTTGACACATGATCCTGATTCAGAACCAGCAGGTAGACAGGTAGCTACACTCTTGACACATGATCCTGATTCAGAACCAGCAGGTAGACAGGTAGCTACACTCTTGACACATGATCCTGATTCAGAACCAGCAGGTAAACAGGTAGCTACACTCTTGACACATGATCCTTCTTCCGAACCAGCAGGTAGACAGGTAGCTACACTCTTGACACATGATCCTGATTCAGAACCAGCAGGTAGACAGCTAGCTACACTCTTGACACATGATCCTGATTCAGAACCAGCAGGTAGACAAGTAGCTACACTCTTGACACATGATCCTGATTCAGAACCAGCAGGTAGACAGGTAGCTACACTCTTGACACATGATCCTGATTCAGAACCAGCAGGTACACAGGTAGCTACACTTTTGACACATGATCCTGATTCAGAACCAGTAGGTAGACAGGTAGCTACTTTCTTGACACATGATCCTGATTCAGAACCAGCAGGTAGAGCGGTAGCTACACTCTTGACACATGATCCTGATTCAGAACCAACAGGTAGACAGGTAACAACACCCTTGACACATGATCCTGATTCAGAACCAGCAGGTAGACAGGTAGCTACACTCTTGACACATGATGCTGATTCAGAACCAGCAGGTAGACAGGTAGCTACACTCTTGACACATTATCCTGATTCAGAACCAGCAGGTAGACAGGTAGCTACACTCTTGATACATGATCCTGATTAAGAACCAGCAGGTAGACAGGTAGATACACTCTTGACACATGATCCTGATTCAGAACCAGCAGGTAGACAGGTAGCTATTTTCTTGACACATGATCCTGATTCAGACCCAGCAGGTAGAGAGGTAGCTACACCCTTGACACATGATCCTGATTAAGAACCAGCAGGTACACAGGTAGATACACTCTTGGCACATGATCCTGATTCAGAACCAGCAGGTAGACAGGTAGCTACACTCTTGACACATAATCCTGATTCAGAACCAGCAGGTAGACAGGTAGCTACACTCTTGACACATGATCCTGATTCAGAACCAGCAGGTAGACAGGTAACTACATTCTTGACACATGATCCTGATTCAGAACCAGCAGGTAGACAGGTAGCTACTTTCTTGACACATGATGCTGATTCAGAACAAGCAGGTAGACAGGTAGCTACACTCTTGACACATGATCCTGATTCAGAACCAGCAGGTAGACAGGTAGCTACACTCTTGACACCTGATCCTGATTCAGAACCAGCAGGTAGACAAGTAGCTACACTCTTGACACATGATCCTGATTAAGAACCAGCAGGTAGACAGGTAGCTACACACTTGACACATGATCCTGATTCAGAACCAGCAGGTAGACAGGTAGCTACACTCTTGACACGTGATGCTGATTCAGAACCAGCAGGTAGACAGGTAGCTACACTCTTGACACATGATCCTGATTCAGAACCAGCAGGTACACAGGTAGCTACACTTTTGACACATGATCCTGATTCAGAACCAGCAGGTAGACATGTAGCTACTTTCTTGACACATGATCCTGATTCAGAACCAGCAGGTAGAGAGGTAGCTACACACTTGACACATGATCCTGATTCAGAACCAGCAGGTAGACAGGTAGCTACACCCTTGACACATGATCCTGATTCAGAACTGGCAGGTAGACAGGTAGCTACACTCTTGACACATGATGCTGATTCAGAACCAGCAGGTAGACAGGTAGCTACACTCTTGACACATGATCCTGATTCAGAACCAGCAGGTAAACAGGTAGCTACACTCTTGACACATGATCCTGATTCAGAACCAGCAGGTAGAGAGGTAGATACACTCTTGACACATGATCCTGATTCAGAACCAGCAGGTAGACAGGTAGCTATTTTCTTGACACATGATACTGATTAAGAAACAGCAGGTAGAGAGGTAGCTACACTCTTGACACGTGATGCTGATTCAGAACCAGCAGGTAGACAGGTAGCTACACTCTTGACACATGATCCTGATTCAGAACCAGCAGGTAGACAGGTAGATACACTCTTGACACATGATCCTGATTCAGAACCAGTAGGTACACAGGTAGCTACACTCTTGACACATGATCCTGATTCAGAACCAGCAGGTAGACAGGTAGCTACACTCTTGACACATGATCCTGATTCAGAACCAGCAGGTAGAGAGGTAGCTACACTCTTGACGCATGATCCTGATTAAGAACCAGCAGGTAGACAGGTAGATACACTCTTGGCACATGATCCTGATTCAGAACCAGCAGGTAGACAGGTAGCTACACTCTTGATACATGATCCTGATTCAGAACCAGCAGGTAGACAGGTAACTACATTCTTGACACATGATCCTGATTCAGAACCAGCAGGTAGACAGGTAGCTGCTTTCTTGACACATGATGCTGATTCAGAACCAGCAGGTAGACAGGTAGCTACACTCTTGACACATGATCCTGATTCAGAACCAGCAGGTAGACAGGTAGCTACACTCTTGACACATGATCCTGATTCAGAACCAGCAGGTAGAGAGGTAGCTACACTCTTGACACATGATGCTGATTCAGAACCAGCAGGTAGACAGGTAGCTACACTCTTGACACATGATCCTGCTTCCGAACCAGCAGGTAGACAGGTAGCTACACTCTTGACACATCATCCTGATTCAGAACCAGCAGTTAGACAGGTAGCTACGCTCTTGACACATGATCCCGATTCAGAACCAGCAGGTAGACTGGTAGCTACACTCTTGACACATGATCCTGATTCAGAACCAGCAGGTAGACAGCTAGCTACACTCTTGACACATGATCCTGATTCAGAACCAGCAGGTAGACAAGTAGCTACACTCTTGACACATGATCCTGATTCAGAACCAGCAGGTAGACAGGAAGCTACACACTTGACACATGATCCTGATTCAGAACCAGCAGGTAGACAGGTAGATACTTTCTTGACACATAATCCTGATTCAGAACCAGCAGGTAGAGAGGTAGCTACACTCTTGACACATGATCCTGATTCAGAACCAGCAGGTAGTGAGGTAGCTACACTCTTGACACATAATCCTGATTCAGAACCAGCAGGTAGACAGGTAGCTACACTCTTGCCACATGATCCTGATTCAGAACCAGCAGATAGACAGGTAGCTACACTCTTGACACATGATCCTGATTCAGAACCAGCAGGTAGACAGGTAGCTACACTCTTGACACATGATCCTGATTCAGAACCAGCAGGTAGACAGGTAGCTACACTATTGTCACATGATCCTGATTCAGAACCAGCAGGTAGACAGGTAGCTACACTTTTGACACATGATCCTGATTAAGAACCAGCAGGTAGACAGGTAGCTACACTCTTGACACATGATCCTGATTCAGAACCAGCAGGTAGAGAGGTAGCTACACTCTTGACGCATGATCCTGATTAAGAACCAGCAGGTAGACAGGTAGATACACTCTTGGCACATGATCCTGATTCAGAACCAGCAGGTAGACAGGTAGCTACACTCTTGATACATGATCCTGATTCAGAACCAGCAGGTAGACAGGTAACTACATTCTTGACACATGATCCTGATTCAGAACCAGCAGGTAGACAGGTAGCTGCTTTCTTGACACATGATGCTGATTCAGAACCAGCAGGTAGACAGGTAGCTACACTCTTGACACATGATCCTGATTCAGAACCAGCAGGTAGACAGGTAGCTACACTCTTGACACATGATCCTGATTCAGAACCAGCAGGTAGAGAGGTAGCTACACTCTTGACACATGATGCTGATTCAGAACCAGCAGGTAGACAGGTAGCTACACTCTTGACACATGATCCTGCTTCCGAACCAGCAGGTAGACAGGTAGCTACACTCTTGACACATCATCCTGATTCAGAACCAGCAGTTAGACAGGTAGCTACGCTCTTGACACATGATCCTGATTCAGAACCAGCAGGTAGACTGGTAGCTACACTCTTGACACATGATCCTGATTCAGAACCAGCAGGTAGACAGCTAGCTACACTCTTGACACATGATCCTGATTCAGAACCAGCAGGTAGACAAGTAGCTACACTCTTGACACATGATCCTGATTCAGAACCAGCAGGTAGACAGGAAGCTACACACTTGACACATGATCCTGATTCAGAACCAGCAGGTAGACAGGTAGATACTTTCTTGACACATAATCCTGATTCAGAACCAGCAGGTAGAGAGGTAGCTACACTCTTGACACATGATCCTGATTCAGAACCAGCAGGTAGTGAGGTAGCTACACTCTTGACACATAATCCTGATTCAGAACCAGCAGGTAGACAGGTAGCTACACTCTTGCCACATGATCCTGATTCAGAACCAGCAGATAGACAGGTAGCTACACTCTTGACACATGATCCTGATTCAGAACCAGCAGGTAGACAGGTAGCTACACTCTTGACACATGATCCTGATTCAGAACCAGCAGGTAGACAGGTAGCTACACTATTGTCACATGATCCTGATTCAGAACCAGCAGGTAGACAGGTAGCTACACTTTTGACACATGATCCTGATTAAGAACCAGCAGGTAGACAGGTAGCTACACTCTTGACACATGATCCTGATTCAGAACCAGCAGGTAGACAGGTAGCTACACTCTTGACACATGATCCTGATTCAGAACCAGCAGGTAGACAGGTAGCTACACTCTTGACACATAATCCTGATTCAGAACCAGCAGGTAGACAGGTAGCTACACTCTTGACACATGATCCCGATTCAGAACCAGCAGGTAGACAGGGAGCTACACTCTTGACACAAGATCCTGATTCAGAACCAGCAGGTAGACAGGTAGCTACACTCTTGACACATGATTCTGATTCAGAACCAGCAGGTAGACAGGTAGCTACACTCTTGACACATGATCCTGATTCAGAACCAGCAGGTAGACAGGTAGCTACTTTCTTGACACATGATCCTGATTCAGAACCAGCAGGTAGACAGGTAGCTACACTCTTGACACATGATCCTGATTCAGAACCAGCAGGTAGACAGGTAGCTACTTTCTTGACACATGATGCTGATTCAGAACCAGCAGGTAGACAGGTAGCTACACTCTTGACACATGATCCTGATTCAGAACCAGCAGGTAGACAGGTAGCTACACTCTTGACACCTGATCCTGATTCAGAACCAGCAGGTAGACAAGTAGCTACACTCTTGACACCTGATCCTGATTAAGAACCAGCAGGTAGACAGGTAGCTACACACTTGACACATGATCCTGATTCAGAACCAGCAGGTAGACAGGTAGCTACACCCTTGACACGTGATGCTGATTCAGAACCAGCAGGTAGACAGGTAGCTACACTCTTGACACATGATCCTGATTCAGAACCAGCAGGTACACATGTAGCTACACTTTTGACACATGATCCTGATTCAGAACCAGCAGGTAGACATGTAGCTACTTTCTTGACACATGATCCTGATTCAGAACCAGCAGGTAGAGAGGTAGCTACACTCTTGACACATGATCCTGATTCAGAACCAGCAGGTAGACAGGTAGCTACTTTCTTGACACATGATCCTGATTCAGAACCAGCAGGTAGACAGGTAGCTACACTCTTGACACATGATGCTGATTCAGAACCAGCAGGTAGACAGGTAGCTACACTCTTGACACATGATCCTGATTCAGAACCAGCAGGTAGACAGGTAGCTACACTCTTGACACATGATCCTGATTAAGAACCAGCAGGTAGACAGGTAGATACACTCTTGACACATGATCCTGATTCAGAACCAGCAGGTAGACAGGTAGCTATTTTCTTGACACATGATCCTGATTAAGAACCAGCAGGTAGAGAGGTAGCTACACTCTTGACACGTGATGCTGATTCAGAACCAGCAGGTAGACAGGTAGCTACACTCTTGACACATGATCCTGATTCAGAACCAGCAGGTAGACAGGTAGATACACTCTTGACACATGATCCTGATTCAGAACCAGCAGGTACACAGGTAGCTACACTCTTGACACATGATCCTGATTCAGAACCAGGAGGTAGACAGGTAGCTACACTCTTGACACATGATCCTGATTCAGAACCAGCAGGTAGAGAGGTAGCTACACTCTTGACGCATGATCCTGATTAAGAACCAGCAGGTAGACAGGTAGATACACTCTTGGCACATGATCCTGATTCAGAACCAGCAGGTAGACAGGTAGCTACACTCTTGATACATGATCCTGATTCAGAACCAGCAGGTAGACAGGTAACTACATTCTTGACACATGATCCTGATTCAGAACCAGCAGGTAGACAGGTAGCTGCTTTCTTGACACATGATGCTGATTCAGAACCAGCAGGTAGACAGGTAGCTACACTCTTGACACATGATCCTGATTCAGAACCAGCAGGTAGACAGGTAGCTACACTCTTGACACATGATCCTGATTCAGAACCAGCAGATAGAGAGGTAGCTACACTCTTGACACATGATGCTGATTCAGAACCAGCAGGTAGACAGGTAGCTACACTCTTGACACATGATCCTGCTTCCGAACCAGCAGGTAGACAGGTAGCTACACTCTTGACACATCATCCTGATTCAGAACCAGCAGGTAGACAGGTAGCTACGCTCTTGACACATGATCCTGATTCAGAACCAGCAGGTAGACTGGTAGCTACACTCTTGACACATGATCCTGATTCAGAACCAGCAGGTAGACACCTAGCTACACTCTTGACACATGATCCTGATTCAGAACCAGCAGGTAGACAAGTAGCTACACTCTTGACACATGATCCTGATTCAGAACCAGCAGGTAGACAGGAAGCTACACACTTGACACATGATCCTGATTCAGAACCAGCAGGTAGACAGGTAGATACTTTCTTGACACATAATCCTGATTCAGAACCAGCAGGTAGAGAGGTAGCTACACTCTTGACACATGATCCTGATTCAGAACCAGCAGGTAGTGAGGTAGCTACACTCTTGACACATAATCCTGATTCAGAACCAGCAGGTAGACAGGTAGCTACACTCTTGCCACATGATCCTGATTCAGAACCAGCAGATAGACAGGTAGCTACACTCTTGACACATGATCCTGATTCAGAACCAGCAGGTAGACAGGTAGCTACACTCTTGACACATGATCCTGATTCAGAACCAGCAGGTAGACAGGTAGCTACACTATTGTCACATGATCCTGATTCAGAACCAGCAGGTAGACAGGTAGCTACACTTTTCACACATGATCCTGATTAAGAACCAGCAGGTAGACAGGTAGCTACACTCTTGACACATGATCCTGATTCAGAACCAGCAGGTAGACAGGTAGCTACACTCTTGACACATGATCCTGATTCAGAACCAGCAGGTAGACAGGTAGCTACACTCTTGACACATAATCCTGATTCAGAACCAGCAGGTAGACAGGTAGCTACACTCTTGACACATGATCCTGATTCAGAACCAGCAGGTAGACAGGTAACTACATTCTTGACACATGATCCTGATTCAGAACCAGCAGGTAGACAGGTAGCTACTTTCTTGACACATGATGCTGATTCAGAACCAGCAGGTAGACAGGTAGCTACACTCTTGACACATGATCCTGATTCAGAACCAGCAGGTAGACAGGTAGCTACACTCTTGACACCTGATCCTGATTCAGAACCAGCAGGTAGACAAGTAGCTACACTCTTGACACATGATCCTGATTAAGAACCAGCAGGTAGACAGGTAGTTACACACTTGACACATGATCCTGATTCAGAACCAGCAGGTAGACAGGTAGCTACACTCTTGACACGTGATGCTGATTCAGAACCAGCAGGTAGACAGGTAGCTACACTCTTGACACATGATCCTGATTCAGAACCAGCAGGTACACAGGTAGCTACACTTTTGACACATGATCCTGATTCAGAACCAGCAGGTAGACATGTAGCTACTTTCTTGACACATGATCCTGATTCAGAACCAGCAGGTAGAGAGGTAGCTACACTCTTGACACATGATCCTGATTCAGAACCAGCAGGTAGACAGGTAGCTACACCCTTGACACATGATCCTGATTCAGAACTGGCAGGTAGACAGGTAGCTACACTCTTGACACATGATGCTGATTCAGAACCAGCAGGTAGACAGGTAGCTACACTCTTGACACATGATCCTGATTCAGAACCAGCAGGTAAACAGGTAGCTACACTCTTGACACATGATCCTGATTCAGAACCAGCAGGTAGAGAGGTAGATACACTCTTGACACATGATCCTGATTCAGAACCAGCAGGTAGACAGGTAGCTATTTTCTTGACACATGATCCTGATTAAGAAACAGCAGGTAGAGAGGTAGCTACACTCTTGACACGTGATGCTGATTCAGAACCAGCAGGTAGACAGGTAGCTACACTCTTGACACATGATCCTGATTCAGAACCAGCAGGTAGACAGGTAGATACACTCTTGACACATGATCCTGATTCAGAACCAGTAGGTACACAGGTAGCTACACTCTTGACACATGATCCTGATTCAGAACCAGCAGGTAGACAGGTAGCTACACTCTTGACACATGATCCTGATTCAGAACCAGCAGGTAGAGAGGTAGCTACACTCTTGACGCATGATCCTGATTAAGAACCAGCAGGTAGACAGGTAGATACACTCTTGGCACATGATCCTGATTCAGAACCAGCAGGTAGACAGGTAGCTACACTCTTGATACATGATCCTGATTCAGAACCAGCAGGTAGACAGGTAACTACATTCTTCACACATGATCCTGATTCAGAACCAGCAGGTAGACAGGTAGCTGCTTTCTTGACACATGATGCTGATTCAGAACCAGCAGGTAGACAGGTAGCTACACTCTTGACACATGATCCTGATTCAGAACCAGCAGGTAGACAGGTAGCTACACTCTTGACACATGATCCTGATTCAGAACCAGCAGGTAGAGAGGTAGCTACACTCTTGACACATGATGCTGATTCAGAACCAGCAGGTAGACAGGTAGCTACACTCTTGACACATGATCCTGCTTCCGAACCAGCAGGTAGACAGGTAGCTACACTCTTGACACATCATCCTGATTCAGAACCAGCAGGTAGACAGGTAGCTACGCTCTTGACACATGATCCTGATTCAGAACCAGCAGGTAGACTGGTAGCTACACTCTTGACACATGATCCTGATTCAGAACCAGCAGGTAGACAGCTAGCTACACTCTTGACACATGATCCTGATTCAGAACCAGCAGGTAGACAAGTAGCTACACTCTTGACACATGATCCTGATTCAGAACCAGCAGGTAGACAGGAAGCTACACACTTGACACATGATCCTGATTCAGAACCAGCAGGTAGACAGGTAGATACTTTCTTGACACATAATCCTGATTCAGAACCAGCAGGTAGACAGGTAGCTACACTCTTGCCACATGATCCTGATTCAGAACCAGCAGATAGACAGGTAGCTACACTCTTGACACATGATCCTGATTCAGAACCAGCAGGTAGACAGGTAGCTACACTCTTGACACATGATCCTGATTCAGAACCAGCAGGTAGACAGGTAGCTACACTATTGTCACATGATCCTGATTCAGAACCAGCAGGTAGACAGGTAGCTACACTTTTGACACATGATCCTGATTAAGAACCAGCAGGTAGACAGGTAGCTACACTCTTGACACATGATCCTGATTCAGAACCAGCAGGTAGACAGGTAGCTACACTCTTGACACATGATCCTGATTCAGAACCAGCAGGTAGACAGGTAGCTACACTCTTGACACATAATCCTGATTCAGAACCAGCAGGTAGACAGGTAGCTACACTCTTGACACATGATCCCGATTCAGAACCAGCAGGTAGACAGGGAGCTACACTCTTGACACAAGATCCTGATTCAGAACCAGCAGGTAGACAGGTAGCTACACTCTTGACACATGATTCTGATTCAGAACCAGCAGGTAGACAGGTAGCTACACTCTTGACACATGATCCTGATTCAGAACCAGCAGGTAGACAGGTAGCTACTTTCTTGACACATGATCCTGATTCAGAACCAGCAGGTAGACAGGTAGCTACACTCTTGACACATGATCCTGATTCAGAACCAGCAGGTAGACAGGTAGCTACTTTCTTGACACATGATGCTGATTCAGAACCAGCAGGTAGACAGGTAGCTACACTCTTGACACATGATCCTGATTCAGAACCAGCAGGTAGACAGGTAGCTACACTCTTGACACCTGATCCTGATTCAGAACCAGCAGGTAGACAAGTAGCTACACTCTTGACACATGATCCTGATTAAGAACCAGCAGGTAGACAGTTAGCTACACACTTGACACATGATCCTGATTCAGAACCAGCAGGTAGACAGGTAGCTACACTCTTGACACGTGATGCTGATTCAGAACCAGCAGGTAGACAGGTAGCTACACTCTTGACACATGATCCTGATTCAGAACCAGCAGGTACACAGGTAGCTACACTTTTGACACATGATCCTGATTCAGAACCAGCAGGTAGACATGTAGCTACTTTCTTGACACATGATCCTGATTCAGAACCAGCAGGTAGAGAGGTAGCTACACTCTTGACACATGATCCTGATTCAGAACCAGCAGGTAGACAGGTAGCTACACCCTTGACACATGATCCTGATTCAGAACTAGCAGGTAGACAGGTAGCTACACTCTTGACACATGATGCTGATTCAGAACCAGCAGGTAGACAGGTAGCTACACTCTTGACACATGATCCTGATTCAGAACCAGCAGGTAGACAGGTAGCTACACTCTTGACACATGATCCTGATTAAGAACCAGCAGGTAGACAGGTAGATACACTCTTGACACATGATCCTGATTCAGAACCAGCAGGTAGACAGGTAGCTATTTTCTTGACACATGATCCTGATTAAGAACCAGCAGGTAGAGAGGTAGCTACACTCTTGACACGTGATGCTGATTCAGAACCAGCAGGTAGACAGGTAGCTACACTCTTGACACATGATCCTGATTCAGAACCAGCAGGTAGACAGGTAGATACACTCTTGACACATGATCCTGATTCAGAACCAGCAGGTACACAGGTAGCTACACTCTTGACACATGATCCTGATTCAGAACCAGCAGGTAGACAGGTAGCTACACTCTTGACACATGATCCTGATTCAGAACCAGCAGGTAGAGAGGTAGCTACACTCTTGACGCATGATCCTGATTAAGAACCAGCAGGTAGACAGGTAGATACACTCTTGGCACATGATCCTGATTCAGAACCAGCAGGTAGACAGGTAGCTACACTCTTGATACATGATCCTGATTCAGAACCAGCAGGTAGACAGGTAACTACATTCTTGACACATGATCCTGATTCAGAACCAGCAGGTAGACAGGTAGCTGCTTTCTTGACACATGATGCTGATTCAGAACCAGCAGGTAGACAGGTAGCTACACTCTTGACACATGATCCTGATTCAGAACCAGCAGGTAGACAGGTAGCTACACTCTTGACACATGATCCTGATTCAGAACCAGCAGATAGAGAGGTAGCTACACTCTTGACACATGATGCTGATTCAGAACCAGCAGGTAGACAGGTAGCTACACTCTTGACACATGATCCTGCTTCCGAACCAGCAGGTAGACAGGTAGCTACACTCTTGACACATCATCCTGATTCCGAACCAGCAGGTAGACAGGTAGCTACGCTCTTGACACATTATCCTGATTCAGAACCAGCAGGTAGACTGGTAGCTACACTCTTGACACATGATCCTGATTCAGAACCAGCAGGTAGACAGCTAGCTACACTCTTGACACATGATCCTGATTCAGAACCAGCAGGTAGACAAGTAGCTACACTCTTGACACATGATCCTGATTCAGAACCAGCAGGTAGACAGGAAGCTACACACTTGACACATGATCCTGATTCAGAACCAGCAGGTAGACAGGTAGATACTTTCTTGACACATAATCCTGATTCAGAACCAGCAGGTAGAGAGGTAGCTACACTCTTGACACATGATCCTGATTCAGAACCAGCAGGTAGTGAGGTAGCTACACTCTTGACACATAATCCTGATTCAGAACCAGCAGGTAGACAGGTAGCTACACTCTTGCCACATGATCCTGATTCAGAACCAGCAGATAGACAGGTAGCTACACTCTTGACACATGATCCTGATTCAGAACCAGCAGGTAGACAGGTAGCTACACTCTTGACACATGATCCTGATTCAGAACCAGCAGGTAGACAGGTAGCTACACTCTTGACACATGATCCTGATTAAGAACCAGCAGGTAGACAGGTAGATACACTCTTGACACATGATCCTGATTCAGAACCAGCAGGTAGACAGGTAGCTATTTTCTTGACACATGATCCTGATTAAGAACCAGCAGGTAGACAGGTAGCTACACTCTTGACACATGATCCTGATTCAGAACCAGCAGGTAGACAGGTAGCTACACTCTTGACACATAATCCTGATTCAGAACCAGCAGGTAGACAGGTAGCTACACTCTTGACACATGATCCCGATTCAGAACCAGCAGGTAGACAGGGAGCTACACTCTTGACACAAGATCCTGATTCAGAACCAGCAGGTAGACAGGTAGCTACACTCTTGACACATGATTCTGATTCAGAACCAGCAGGTAGACAGGTAGCTACACTCTTGACACATGATCCTGATTCAGAACCAGCAGGTAGACAGGTAGCTACTTTCTTAACACATGATCCTGATTCAGAACCAGCAGGTAGACAGGTAGCTACACTCTTGACACATCATCCTGATTCAGAACCAGCAGGTAGACATGTAGCTACACTCTTGACACATGATCCTGATTCAGAACCAGCAGGTAGAGAGGTAGCTATAATCTTGACACATAATCCTGATTCAGAACCAGCAGGTAGACAGGTAGCTACACTTTTGACACATGATCCTGATTCAGAAGCAGCAGGTAGACAGATAGCTACACTCTTGACACATGATCCTGATTCAGAACCAGCAGGTAGACAGGTAGCTACACTCTTGACACATGAATCTGATTCAGAACCAGCAGGTAGACAGGTAGCTACACTCTTGACACATGATTCTGATTCAGAACCAGCAGGTAGACAGGTAGCTACACTATTGACACATGATCCTGATTCAGAACCAGCAGGTAGAGAGGTAGCTACACTGTTGACACATAATCCTGATTCAGCACCAGCAGGTAGACAGGTAGCTACACTATTGACACATGATCCTGATTCAGAACCAGCAGGTACACAGGTAGCTACACTCTTGACACATGATCCTGATTCAGAACCAGCAGGTAGACAGGTAGCTACACTCTTGACACATGATCCTGATTCAGAACCAGCAGATACACAGGTAGCTACTTTCTTGACACATGATCCTGATTAAGAACCAGCAGGTAGACAGGTAGCTACACTCTTGATACATGATCCTGATTCAGAACCAGCAGGTAGACAGGTAGCTACACTCTTGACACATGATCCTGATTCAGAACCAGCAGGTAGACAGGTAACTGCACTCTTGACACATGATCCTGATTCAGAACCAGCAGGTAGACAGGTAGCTACTTTCTTGACACATGATCCTGATTCAGAACCAACAGGTAGACAGGTAGCTACACTCTTGACACATGATCCTGATTGAGAACCAGCAGGTACACAGGTAGCTACACTTTTGACACATGATCCTGATTCAGAACCAGCAGGTAGACAGGTAACTACTTTCTTGACACATGATCCTGATTCAGTACCAGCAGGTAGAGATGTAGCTACACTCTTGACACATGATCCTGATTCAGAACCAGCAGGTAGACAGGTAGCTACACTCTTGACACAAGATCCTGATTCAGAACCAGCAGGTAGACAGGTAGCTACACTCTTGACACATGATTCTGATTCAGAACCAGCAGGTAGACAGGTAGCTACACTCTTGACACATGATCCTGATTTCAGAACCAGCAGGTAGACAGGTAGCTATACTCTTGACACATGATCCTGATTCAGAACCAGCAGGTAGACAGGTAGCTACTTTCTTGACAAATGATCCTGATTCAGAACCAGCAGGTAGACAGGTAGCTACACTCTTGACACATCATCCTGATTCAGAACCAGCAGGTAGACAGGTAGCTACACTCTTGACACATCATCCTGATTCAGAACCAGCAGGTAGAGAGGTAGCTACAATCTTGACGCATAATCCTGATTCAGAACCAGCAGGTAGACAGGTAGCTACACTTTTGACACATGATCCTGATTCAGAACCAGCAGGTAGACAAATAGTTACACTCTTGACACATGATCCTGATTCAGAACCAGCAGGTAGACAGGTAGCTACACTCTTGACACATGATTCTGATTCAGAACCAGCAGGTAGACAGGTAGCTACACTCTTGACACATGATCCTGATTCAGAACCAGCAGGTAGAGAGGTAGCTACACTGTTGACACATAATCCTGATTCAGCACCAGCAGGTAGACAGGTAGCTACACTATTGACACATGATCCTGATTCAGAACCAGCAGGTAGACAGGTAGCTACACTCTTGACACATGATCCTGATTCAGAACCACCAGGTAGACAGGTAGCTACACTCTTGATACATGATCCTGATTCAGAACCAGCAGGTAGACAGATAGCTACACTCTTGACACATGATCCTGATTCAGAACCAGCAGGTAGACAGGTAACTGCACTCTTGACACATGATGCTGATTCAGAACCAGCAGGTAGACAGGTAGCTACTTTCTTGACACATGATCCTGATTCAGAACCCACAGGTAGACAGGTAGCTACACTCTTGACACATGATCCTGATTCAGAACCAGCAGGTAGACAGGTAGCTACACTCTTGACACATGATCCTGATTAAGAACCAGCAGGTAGACAGGTAGCTACACTCTTGATACATGATCCTGATTCAGAACCAGCAGATAGACAGGTAGCTACACTCTTGACACATGATCCTGATTCAGAACCAGCAGGTAGACAGGTAACTGCACTCTTGACACATGATCCTGATTCAGAACCAGCAGGTAGACAGGTAGCTACTTTCTTGACACATTTTCCTAATTCGGAACCAACAGGTAGACAGGTAGCTACACTCTTGACACATGATCCTGATTCAGAACCAGCAGGTAGACAGGTAGCTACACTCTCGACACATGATCCTGCTTCCGAACCAGCAGGTAGACAGGTAGCTACATTCTTGACACATCATCCTGATTCAGAACCAACAGGTAGCCAGGTAGCTACGCTCTTGACACATGATCCTGATTCAGAACCAGCAGGTAGACAGATAGCTACGCTCTTGACACATGATCCTCATTCAGAACCAGCAGGTAGACAGGTAGCTACATTCTTGACACATGATTCTGATTCAGAACCAACAGGTAGACAGGTAGCTACACTCTTGACACATGATTCTGATTCAGAACCAGCAGGTAGACAGGTAGCTACACTCTTGACACATGATCCTGATTAAGAACCAGCAGGTAGACAGGTAGCTACACACTTGACACATGATCCTGATTCAGAACCAGCAGGTAGACAGGTAGATATACTCTTGACACATGATCCTGAATAAGAACCAGCAGGTAGACAGGTAGCTACACTCTTGACACATGATCCTGATTCAGAACCAGCAGGTAGACAGGTAGCTACACTCTTGACACATGATCCTGATTAAGAACCAGCAGGTAGACAGGTAGATACACTCTTGGCACATGATCCTGATTCAGAACCAGCAGGTAGACAGGTAGCTACGCTCTTGATACATGATCCTGATTCAGAACCAGCAGGTAGACAGGTAGCTACACTCTTGACACATGATCCTGATTCAGAACCAGCAGGTAGACAGGTAGCTACACTCTTGACACATGATCCTGATTCAGAACCAGCAGGTAGACAGGTAGCTACTTTCTTGACACATGATCCTGATTCAGAACCAGCAGGTAGACAGGTAGCTACACTCTTGACACATGATCCTGATTCAGAACCAACAGGTAGACAGGTAGCTACACTCTTGACACATGATCCTGATTCAGAACCAGCAGGTAGACAGGTAGCTACACTCTTGACACATGATCCTTCTTCCGAACCAGCAGGTAGACAGGTAGCTACACTCTTGACACATGATCCTGATTCAGAACCAGCAGGTAGACATCTAGCTACACTCTTGACACATGATCCTGATTCAGAACCAGCAGGTAGACAAGTAGCTACACTCTTGACACATGATCCTGATTAAGAACCAGCAGGTAGACAGGTAGCTACACTCTTGACACATGATCCTGATTCAGAACCAGCAGGTACACAGGTAGCTACACTTTTGACACATGATCCTGATTCAGAACCAGCAGGTAGACAGGTAGCTACTTTCTTGACACATGATCCTGATTCAGAACCAGCAGGTAGAGAGGTAGCTACACTCTTGACACATGATCCTGATTCAGAACCAACAGGTAGACAGGTAGCTACACTCTTGACACATGATCCTGATTCAGAACCAGCAGGTAGACAGGTAGCTACACTCTTGACACATGATGCTGATTCAGAACCAGCAGGTAGACAGGTAACTACACTCTTGACACATTATCCTGATTCAGAACCAGCAGGTAGACAGGTAGCTACACTCTTGATACATGATCCTGATTAAGAACCAGCAGGTAGACAGGTAGATACACTCTTGACACATGATCCTGATTCAGAACCAGCAGGTAGACAGATAGCTATTTTCTTGACACATGATCCTGATTCAGAACCAGCAGGTAGAGAGGTAGCTACACTCTTGACACATGATCCTGATTAAGAACCAGCAGGTAGAGAGGTAGATACACTCTTGACACATGATCCTGATTCAGAACCAGCAGGTAGACAGGTAACTACATTCTTGACACATGATGCTGATTCAGAACCAGCAGGTAGACAGGTAGCTACACTCTTGACACCTGATCCTGATTCAGAACCAGCAGGTAGACAAGTAGCTACACTCTTGACACATGATCCTGATTAAGAACCAGCAGGTAGACAGGTAGCTACACACTTGACACATGATCCTGATTCAGAACCAGCAGGTACACAGGTAGATACACTCTTGGCACATGATCCTGATTCAGAACCAGCAGGTAGACAGGTAGCTACACTCTTGACACATAATCCTGATTCAGAACCAGCAGGTAGACAGGTAGCTACACTCTTGACACATGATCCTGATTCAGAACCAGCAGGTAGACAGGTAACTACATTCTTGACACGTGATGCTGATTCAGAACCAGCAGGTAGACAGGTAGCTACACTCTTGACACATGATCCTGATTCAGAACCAGCAGGTACACAGGTAGCTACACTTTTGACACATGATCCTGATTCAGAACGAGCAGGTAGACAGGTAGCTACTTTCTTGACACATGATCCTGATTCAGAACCAGCAGGTAGACAGGTAGCTACACTCTTGACACATGATCCTGATTCAGAACCAGCAGGTAGACAGGTAGCTACACCCTTGACACATAATCCTGATTCAGAACCAGCAGGTAGACAGGTAGCTACACTCTTGACACATGATGCTGATTCAGAACCAGCAGGTAGACAGGTAGCTACACTCTTGACACATGATCCTGATTCAGAACCAGCAGGTAGACAGGTAGCTACACTCTTGACACATGATCCTGATTAAGAACCAGCAGGTAGACAGGTAGATACACTCTTGACACATGATCCTGATTCAGAACCAGCAGGTAGACAGGTAGCTATTTTCTTGACACATGATCCTGATTCAGAACCAGCAGGTAGAGAGGTAGCTACACTCTTGACACGTGATGCTGATTCAGAACCAGCAGGTAGACAGGTAGCTACACTCTTGACACATGATCCTGATTCAGAACCAGCAGGTAGACAGGTAGATACACTCTTGACACATGATCCTGATTCAGAACCAGTAGGTACACAGGTAGCTACACTCTTGACACATGATCCTGATTCAGAACCAGCAGGTAGACAGGTAGCTACACTCTTGACACATGATCCTGATTCAGAACCAGCAGGTAGAGAGGTAGCTACACTCTTGACGCATGATCCTGATTAAGAACCAGCAGGTAGACAGGTAGATACACTCTTGGCACATGATCCTGATTCAGAACCAGCAGGTAGACAGGTAGCTACACTCTTGATACATGATCCTGATTCAGAACCAGCAGGTAGACAGGTAACTACATTCTTGACACATGATCCTGATTCAGAACCAGCAGGTAGACAGGTGGCTACTTTCTTGACACATGATGCTGATTCAGAACCAGCAGGTAGACAGGTAGCTACACTCTTGACACATGATCCTGATTCAGAACCAGCAGGTAGACAGGTAGCTACACTCTTGACACATGATCCTGATTCAGAACCAGCAGGTAGACAGGTAGCTACACTCTTGACACATGATCCTGATTCAGAACCAGCAGGTAGAGAGGTAGCTACACTCTTGACACATGATGCTGATTCAGAACCAGCAGGTAGACAGGTAGCTACACTCTTGACACATGATCCTGCTTCCGAACCAGCAGGTAGACAGGTAGCTACACTCTTGACACATCATCCTGATTCAGAACCAGCAGGTAGACAGGTAGCTACGCTCTTGACACATGATCCTGATTCAGAACCAGCAGGTAGACTGGTAGCTACACTCTTGACACATGATCCTGATTCAGAACCAGCAGGTAGACAGCTAGCTACACTCTTGACACATGATCCTGATTCAGAACCAGCAGGTAGACAAGTAGCTACACTCTTGACACATGATCCTGATTCAGAACCAGCAGGTAGACAGGAAGCTACACACTTGACACATGATCCTGATTCAGAACCAGCAGGTAGACAGGTAGATACTTTCTTGACACATAATCCTGATTCAGAACCAGCAGGTAGAGAGGTAGATACACTCTTGACACATGATCCTGATTCAGAACCAGCAGGTGGACAGGTAGCTACACCATTGACACATGGTCCTGATTCAGAACCAGCAGGTAGACAGGTAACTACACTCTTGACACATGATCCTGATTCAGAACCAGCAGGTAGACAGGTAGCTACACTCTTGACACGTGATGCTGATTCAGAACCAGCAGGTAGACAGGTAGCTACACTCTTGACACATGATCCTGATTCAGAACCAGTAGGTAGACAGGTAGCTACACTCCTGACACATGACCCTGATTAAGAACCAGCAGGTAGACAGGTAGATACACTCTTGACACATGATCCTGATTCAGAACCAGCAGGTAGACAGGTAGCTACTTTCTTGACACATGATCCTGATTTAGGACCAGCAGGTAGAGAGGTAGATACACTCTTGACACGTGATGCTGATTCAGAACCAGCAGGTAGACAGGTAGCTACACTCTTGACACATGATCCTGATTCAGAACCAGCAGGTAGACAGGTAGTTACACTGTTGACACATGATCCTGATTAAGAACCAGCAGGTAGACAGGTAGATACACTCTTGACACATGATCCTGATTCAGAACCAGCAGGTAGACAGGTAGCTACACTCTTGATACATGATCCTGATTCAGAACCAGCAGGTACACAGGTAGCTACACTCTTGACACATGATCCTGATTCAGAACCAGCAGGTAGACAGGTAGCTACACTCTTGACACATGATCCTGATTCAGAACCAGCAGGTAGAGAGGTAGCTACACTCTTGACACATGATCCTGATTAAGAACCAGCAGGTAGACAGGTAGATACACACTGGGCACATGATCCTGATTCAGAACCAGCAGGTAGACAGGTAGCTACACTCTCGACACATGATCCTGCTTCCGAACCAGCAGGTAGACAGGTAGCTACATTCTTGACACATCATCCTGATTCAGAACCAACAGGTAGCCAGGTAGCTACGCTCTTGACACATGATCCTCATCCAGAACCAGCAGGTAGACAGATAGCTACGTTCTTGACACATGATCCTCATTCAGAACCAGCAGGTAGACAGGTAGCTACATTCTTGACACATGATTCTGATTCAGAACCAGCAGGTAGACAGGTAGCTACACTCTTGACACATGATTCTGATTCAGAACCAGCAGGTAGACAGGTAGCTACACTCTTGACACATGATCCTGATTAAGAACCAGCAGGTAGACAGGTAGCTACACACTTGACACATGATCCTGATTCAGAACCAGCAGGTAGACAGGTAGATATACTCTTGACACATGATCCTGAATAAGAACCAGCAGGTAGACAGGTAGCTACACACTTGACACATGATCCTGATTCAGAACCAGCAGATAGACAGGTAGCTACACTCTTGACACATGATCCTGATTCAGAACCAGCAGGTAGACAGGTAGCTACACTCTTGACACATGATCCTGATTAAGAACCAGCAGGTAGACAGGTAGATACACTCTTGGCACATGATCCTGATTCAGAACCAGCAGGTAGACAGGTAGCTACACTCTTGATACATGATCCTGATTCAGAACCAGCAGGTAGACAGGTAGCTACACTCTTGACACATGATCCTGATTAAGAACCAGCAGGTAGACAGGTAGCTACACTCTTGACACATGATCCTGATTCAGAACCAGCAGGTAGACAGGTAGCTACTTTCTTGACACATGATCCTGATTCAGAACCAGCAGGTAGACAGGTAGCTACACTCTTGACACATGATCCTGATTCAGAACCAACAGGTAGACAGGTAGCTACACTCTTGACACATGATCCTGATTCAGAACCAGCAGGTAGACAGCTAGCTACACTCTTGACACATGATCCTGATTCAGAACCAGCAGGTAGACAAGTAGCTACACTCTTGACACATGATCCTGATTAAGAACCAGCAGGTAGACAGGTAGCTACACTCTTGACACATGATCCTGATTCAGAACCAGCAGGTACACAGGTAGCTACACTTTTGACACATGATCCTGATTCAGAACCAGCAGGTAGACAGGTAGCTACTTTCTTGACACATGATCCTGATTCAGAACCAGCAGGTAGAGAGGTAGCTACACTCTTGACACATGATCCTGATTCAGAACCAACAGGTAGACAGGTAGCTACACTCTTGACACATGATCCTGATTCAGAACCAGCAGGTAGACAGGTAGCTACACTCTTGACACATGATGCTGATTCAGAACCAGCAGGTAGACAGGTAGCTACACTCTTGACACATGATCCTGATTCAGAACCAGCAGGTAGACAGGTAGTTACACTGTTGACACATGATCCTGATTAAGAACCAGCAGGTAGACAGGTAGTTACACTGTTGACACATGATCCTGATTAAGAACCAGCAGGTAGACAGGTAGATACACTCTTGACACATGATCCTGATTCAGAACCAGCAGGTAGACAGGTAGCTACACTCTTGATACATGATCCTGATTCAGAACCAGCAGGTACACAGGTAGCTACACTCTTGACACATGATCCTGATTCAGAACCAGCAGGTAGACAGGTAGCTACACTCTTGACACATGATCCTGATTCAGAACCAGCAGGTAGAGAGGTAGCTACACTCTTGACACATGATCCTGATTAAGAACCAGCAGGTAGACAGGTAGATACACACTGGGCACATGATCCTGATTCAGAACCAGCAGGTAGACAGGTAGCTACACTCTCGACACATGATCCTGCTTCCGAACCAGCAGGTAGACAGGTAGCTACATTCTTGACACATCATCCTGATTCAGAACCAACAGGTAGCCAGGTAGCTACGCTCTTGACACATGATCCTCATCCAGAACCAGCAGGTAGACAGATAGCTACGTTCTTGACACATGATCCTCATTCAGAACCAGCAGGTAGACAGGTAGCTACATTCTTGACACATGATTCTGATTCAGAACCAGCAGGTAGACAGGTAGCTACACTCTTGACACATGATTCTGATTCAGAACCAGCAGGTAGACAGGTAGCTACACTCTTGACACATGATCCTGATTAAGAACCAGCAGGTAGACAGGTAGCTACACACTTGACACATGATCCTGATTCAGAACCAGCAGGTAGACAGGTAGATATACTCTTGACACATGATCCTGAATAAGAACCAGCAGGTAGACAGGTAGCTACACACTTGACACATGATCCTGATTCAGAACCAGCAGATAGACAGGTAGCTACACTCTTGACACATGATCCTGATTCAGAACCAGCAGGTAGACAGGTAGCTACACTCTTGACACATGATCCTGATTAAGAACCAGCAGGTAGACAGGTAGATACACTCTTGGCACATGATCCTGATTCAGAACCAGCAGGTAGACAGGTAGCTACACTCTTGATACATGATCCTGATTCAGAACCAGCAGGTAGACAGGTAGCTACACTCTTGACACATGATCCTGATTAAGAACCAGCAGGTAGACAGGTAGCTACACTCTTGACACATGATCCTGATTCAGAACCAGCAGGTAGACAGGTAGCTACTTTCTTGACACATGATCCTGATTCAGAACCAGCAGGTAGACAGGTAGCTACACTCTTGACACATGATCCTGATTCAGAACCAACAGGTAGACAGGTAGCTACACTCTTGACACATGATCCTGATTCAGAACCAGCAGGTAGACAGCTAGCTACACTCTTGACACATGATCCTGATTCAGAACCAGCAGGTAGACAAGTAGCTACACTCTTGACACATGATCCTGATTAAGAACCAGCAGGTAGACAGGTAGCTACACTCTTGACACATGATCCTGATTCAGAACCAGCAGGTACACAGGTAGCTACACTTTTGACACATGATCCTGATTCAGAACCAGCAGGTAGACAGGTAGCTACTTTCTTGACACATGATCCTGATTCAGAACCAGCAGGTAGAGAGGTAGCTACACTCTTGACACATGATCCTGATTCAGAACCAACAGGTAGACAGGTAGCTACACTCTTGACACATGATCCTGATTCAGAACCAGCAGGTAGACAGGTAGCTACACTCTTGACACATGATGCTGATTCAGAACCAGCAGGTAGACAGGTAGCTACACTCTTGACACATTATCCTGATTCAGAACCAGCAGGTAGACAGATAGCTATTTTCTTGACACATGATCCTGATTCAGAACCAGCAGGTAGAGAGGTAGCTACACTCTTGACACATGATCCTGATTAAGAACCAGCAGGTAGAGAGGTAGATACACTCTTGACACATGATCCTGATTCAGAACCAGCAGGTAGACAGGTAGCTACACTCTTGATACATGATCCTGATTAAGAACCAGCAGGTAGACAGGTAGATACACTCTTGACACATGATCCTGATTCAGAACCAGCAGGTAGACAGATAGCTATTTTCTTGACACATGATCCTGATTCAGAACCAGCAGGTAGAGAGGTAGCTACACTCTTGACACATGATCCTGATTAAGAACCAGCAGGTAGAGAGGTAGATACACTCTTGACACATGATCCTGATTCAGAACCAGCAGGTAGACAGGTAACTACATTCTTGACACATGATGCTGATTCAGAACCAGCAGGTAGACAGGTAGCTACACTCTTGACACCTGATCCTGATTCAGAACCAGCAGGTAGACAAGTAGCTACACTCTTGACACATGATCCTGATTAAGAACCAGCAGGTAGACAGGTAGCTACACACTTGACACATGATCCTGATTCAGAACCAGCAGGTACACAGGTAGATACACTCTTGGCACATGATCCTGATTCAGAACCAGCAGGTAGACAGGTAGCTACACTCTTGACACATAATCCTGATTCAGAACCAGCAGGTAGACAGGTAGCTACACTCTTGACACATGATCCTGATTCAGAACCAGCAGGTAGACAGGTAACTACATTCTTGACACGTGATGCTGATTCAGAACCAGCAGGTAGACAGGTAGCTACACTCTTGACACATGATCCTGATTCAGAACCAGCAGGTAGACAAGTAGCTACACTCTTGACACATGATCCTGATTAAGAACCAGCAGGTAGACAGGTAGCTACACTCTAGACACATGATCCTGATTCAGAACCAGCAGGTACACAGGTAGCTACACTCTTGACACATCATCCTGATTCAGAACCAGCAGGTAGAAAGGTAGCTACTTTCTTGACACATGATCCTGATTCAGAACCAGCAGGTAGAGAGGTAGCTACACTCTTGACACATGATCCTGATTCAGAACCAACAGGTAGACAGGTAGCTACACTCTTGACACATGATCCTGATTCAGAACCAGCAGGTAGACAGGTAGCTACACTCTTGACACATGATGCTGAATCAGAACCAGCAGGTAGACAGGTAGCTACACTCTTGACACATTATCCTGATTCAGAACCAGCAGGTAGACAGGTAGCTACACTCTTGATACATGATCCTGATTAAGAACCAGCAGGTAGACAGGTAGATACACTCTTGACACATGATCCTGATTCAGAACCAGCAGGTAGACAGATAGCTATTTTCTTGACACATGATCCTGATTCAGAACCAGCAGGTAGAGAGGTAGCTACACTCTTGACACATGATCCTGATTAAGAACCAGCAGGTAGACAGGTAGCTACACTCTTGACACATGATCCCGATTCAGAACCAGCAGGTAGAGAGGTAGATACACTCTTGACACATGATCCTGATTCAGAACCAGCAGGTAGACAGGTAACTACATTCTTGACACATGATGCTGATTCAGAACCAGCAGGTAGACAGGTAGCTACACTCTTGACACCTGATCCTGATTCAGAACCAGCAGGTAGACAAGTAGCTACACTCTTGACACATGATCCTGATTAAGAACCAGCAGGTAGACAGGTAGCTACACACTTGACACATGATCCTGATTCAGAACCAGCAGGTACACAGGTAGATACACTCTTGGCACATGATCCTGATTCAGAACCAGCAGGTAGACAGGTAGCTACACTCTTGACACATAATCCTGATTCAGAACCAGCAGGTAGACAGGTAGCTACACTCTTGACACATTATCCTGATTCAGAACCAGCAGGTAGACAGGTAACTACATTCTTGACACGTGATGCTGATTCAGAACCAGCAGGTAGACAGGTAGCTACACTCTTGATACATGATCCTGATTCAGAACCAGCAGGTACACAGGTAGCTACACTCTTGACACATGATCCTGATTCAGAACCAGCAGGTAGACAGGTAGCTACACTCTTGACACATGATCCTGATTCAGAACCAGCAGGTAGAGAGGTAGCTACACTCTTGACACATGATCCTGATTAAGAACCAGCAGGTAGACAGGTAGATACACACTGGGCACATGATCCTGATTCAGAACCAGCAGGTAGACAGGTAGCTACACTCTCGACACATGATCCTGCTTCCGAACCAGCAGGTAGACAGGTAGCTACATTCTTGACACATCATCCTGATTCAGAACCAACAGGTAGCCAGGTAGCTACGCTCTTGACACATGATCCTCATCCAGAACCAGCAGGTAGACAGATAGCTACGCTCTTGACACATGATCCTCATTCAGAACCAGCAGGTAGACAGGTAGCTACATTCTTGACACATGATTCTGATTCAAAACCAGCAGGTAGACAGGTAGCTACACTCTTGACACATGATTCTGATTCAGAACCAGCAGGTAGACAGGTAGCTACACTCTTGACACATGATCCTGATTAAGAACCAGCAGGTAGACAGGTAGCTACACACTTGACACATGATCCTGATTCAGAACCAGCAGGTAGACAGGTAGATATACTCTTGACACATGATCCTGAATAAGAACCAGCAGGTAGACAGGTAGCTACACTCTTGACACATGATCCTGATTCAGAACCAGCAGGTAGACAGGTAGCTACACTCTTGACACATGATCCTGATTAAGAACCAGCAGGTAGACAGGTAGATACACTCTTGGCACATGATCCTGATTCAGAACCAGCAGGTAGACAGGTAGCTACACTCTTGATACATGATCCTGATTCAGAACCAGCAGGTAGACAGGTAGCTACACTCTTGACACATGATCCTGATTCAGAACCAGCAGGTAGACAGGTAGCTACACTCTTGACACATGATCCTGATTCAGAACCAGCAGGTAGACAGGTAGCTACTTTCTTGACACATGATCCTGATTCAGAACCAGCAGGTAGACAGGTAGCTACACTCTTGACACATGATCCTGATTCAGAACCAACAGGTAGACAGGTAGCTACACTCTTGACACATGATCCTGATTCAGAACCAGCAGGTAGACAGGTAGCTACACTCTTGACACATGATCCTTCTTCCGAACCAGCAGGTAGACAGGTAGCTACACTCTTGACACATGATCCTGATTCAGAACCAGCAGGTAGACAGCTAGCTACACTCTTGACACATGATCCTGATTCAGAACCAGCAGGTAGACAAGTAGCTACACTCTTGACACATGATCCTGATTAAGAACCAGCAGGTAGACAGGTAGCTACACTCTTGACACATGATCCTGATTCAGAAGCAGCAGGTACACAGGTAGCTACACTTTTGACACATGATCCTGATTCAGAACCAGCAGGTAGACAGGTAGCTACTTTCTTGACACATGATCCTGATTCAGAACCAGCAGGTAGAGAGGTAGCTACACTCTTGACACATGATCCTGATTCAGAACCAACAGGTAGACAGGTAGCTACACTCTTGACACATGATCCTGATTCAGAACCAGCAGGTAGACAGGTAGCTACACTCTTGACACATGATGCTGATTCAGAACCAGCAGGTAGACAGGTAGCTACACTCTTGACACATTATCCTGATTCAGAACCAGCAGGTAGACAGGTAGCTACACTCTTGATACATGATCCTGATTAAGAACCAGCAGGTAGACAGGTAGATACACTCTTGACACATGATCCTGATTCAGAACCAGCAGGTAGACAGATAGCTATTTTCTTGACACATGATCCTGATTCAGAACCAGCAGGTAGAGAAGTAGCTACACTCTTGACACATGATCCTGATTAAGAACCAGCAGGTAGAGAGGTAGATACACTCTTGACACATGATCCTGATTCAGAACCAGCAGGTAGACAGGTAACTACATTCTTGACACATGATGCTGATTCAGAACCAGCAGGTAGACAGGTAGCTACACTCTTGACACCTGATCCTGATTCAGAACCAGCAGGTAGACAAGTAGCTACACTCTTGACACATGATCCTGATTAAGAACCAGCAGGTAGACAGGTAACTACATTCTTGACACGTGATGCTGATTCAGAACCAGCAGGTAGACAGGTAGCTACACTCTTGACACATGATCCTGATTCAGAACCAGCAGGTAGACAAGTAGCTACACTCTTGACACATGATCCTGATTAAGAACCAGCAGGTAGACAGGTAGCTACACTCTTGACACATGATCCTGATTCAGAACCAGCAGGTACACAGGTAGCTACACTTTTGACACATGATCCTGATTCAGAACCAGCAGGTAGACAGGTAGCTACTTTCTTGACACATGATCCTGATTCAGAACCAGCAGGTAGAGAGGTAGCTACACTCTTGACACATGATCCTGATTCAGAACCAACAGGTAGACAGGTAGCTACACTCTTGACACATGATCCTGATTCAGAACCAGCAGGTAGACAGGTAGCTACACTCTTGACACATGATGCTGAATCAGAACCAGCAGGTAGACAGGTAGCTACACTCTTGACACGTTATCCTGATTCAGAACCAGCAGGTAGACAGGTAGCTACACTCTTGATACATGATCCTGATTAAGAACCAGCAGGTAGACAGGTAGATACACTCTTGACACATGATCCTGATTGAGAACCAGCAGGTAGACAGATAGCTATTTTCTTGACACATGATCCTGATTCAGAACCAGCAGGTAGAGAGGTAGCTACACTCTTGACACATGATCCTGATTAAGAACCAGCAGGTAGAGAGGTAGATACACTCTTGACACATGATCCTGATTCAGAACCAGCAGGTAGACAGGTAACTACATTCTTGACACATGATGCTGATTCAGAACCAGCAGGTAGACAGGTAGCTACACTCTTGACACCTGATCCTGATTCAGAACCAGCAGGTAGACAAGTAGCTACACTCTTGACACATGATCCTGATTAAGAACCAGCAGGTAGACAGGTAGCTACACACTTGACACATGATCCTGATTCAGAACCAGCAGGTACACAGGTAGATACACTCTTGGCACATGATCCTGATTCAGAACCAGCAGTTAGACAGGTAGCTACACTCTTGACACATAATCCTGATTCAGAACCAGCAGGTAGACAGGTAGCTACACTCTTGACACATGATCCTGATTCAGAACCAGCAGGTAGACAGGTAACTACATTCTTGACACGTGATGCTGATTCAGAACCAGCAGGTAGACAGGTAGCTACACTCTTGACACATGATCCTGATTCAGAACCAGCAGGTACACAGGTAGCTACACTTTTGACACATGATCCTGATTCAGAACCAGCAGGTAGACAGGTAGCTACTTTCTTGACACATGATCCTGATTCAGAACCAGCAGGTAGACAGGTAGCTACACTCTTGACACATGATCCTGATTCAGAACCAGCAGGTAGACAGGTAGCTACACCCTTGACACATGATCCTGATTCAGAACCAGCAGGTAGACAGGTAGCTACACTCTTGACACATGATGCTGATTCAGAACCAGCAGGTAGACAGGTAGCTACACTCTTGACACATGATCCTGATTCAGAACCAGCAGGTAGACAGGTAGCTACACTCTTGACACATGATCCTGATTAAGAACCAGCAGGTAGACAGGTAGATACACTCTTGACACATGATCCTGATTCAGAACCAGCAGGTAGACAGGTAGCTATTTTCTTGACACATGATCCTGATTCAGAACCAGCAGGTAGAGAGGTAGCTACACTCTTGACACGTGATGCTGATTCAGAACCAGCAGGTAGACAGGTAGCTACACTCTTGACACATGATCCTGATTCAGAACCAGCAGGTAGACAGGTAGATACACTCTTGACACATGATCCTGATTCAGAACCAGTAGGTACACAGGTAGCTACACTCTTGACACATGATCGTGATTCAGAACCAGCAGGTAGACAGGTAGCTACACTCTTGACACATGATCCTGATTCAGAACCAGCAGGTAGAGAGGTAGCTACACTCTTGACGCATGATCCTGATTAAGAACCAGCAGGTAGACAGGTAGATACACTCTTGGCACATGATCCTGATTCAGAACCAGCAGGTAGACAGGTAGCTACACTCTTGATACATGATCCTGATTCAGAACCAGCAGGTAGACAGGTAACTACATTCTTGACACATGATCCTGATTCAGAACCAGCAGGTAGACAGGTGGCTACTTTCTTGACACATGATGCTGATTCAGAACCAGCAGGTAGACAGGTAGCTACACTCTTGACACATGATCCTGATTCAGAACCAGCAGGTAGACAGGTAGCTACACTCTTGACACATGATCCTGATTCAGAACCAGCAGGTAGACAGGTAGCTACACTCTTGACACATGATCCTGATTCAGAACCAGCAGGTAGAGAGGTAGCTACACTCTTGACACATGATGCTGATTCAGAACCAGCAGGTAGACAGGTAGCTACACTCTTGACACATGATCCTGCTTCCGAACCAGCAGGTAGACAGGTAGCTACACTCTTGACACATCATCCTGATTCAGAACCAGCAGGTAGACAGGTAGCTACGCTCTTGACACATGATCCTGATTCAGAACCAGCAGGTAGACTGGTAGCTACACTCTTGACACATGATCCTGATTCAGAACCAGCAGGTAGACAGCTAGCTACACTCTTGACACATGATCCTGATTCAGAACCAGCAGGTAGACAAGTAGCTACACTCTTGACACATGATCCTGATTCAGAACCAGCAGGTAGACAGGAAGCTACACACTTGACACATGATCCTGATTCAGAACCAGCAGGTAGACAGGTAGATACTTTCTTGACACATAATCCTGATTCAGAACCAGCAGGTAGAGAGGTAGATACACTCTTGACACATGATCCTGATTCAGAACCAGCAGGTGGACAGGTAGCTACACCATTGACACATGGTCCTGATTCAGAACCAGCAGGTAGACAGGTAACTACACTCTTGACACATGATCCTGATTCAGAACCAGCAGGTAGACAGGTAGCTACACTCTTGACACGTGATGCTGATTCAGAACCAGCAGGTAGACAGGTAGCTACACTCTTGACACATGATCCTGATTCAGAACCAGTAGGTAGACAGGTAGCTACACTCCTGACACATGACCCTGATTAAGAACCAGCAGGTAGACAGGTAGATACACTCTTGACACATGATCCTGATTCAGAACCAGCAGGTAGACAGGTAGCTACTTTCTTGACACATGATCCTGATTTAGGACCAGCAGGTAGAGAGGTAGATACACTCTTGACACGTGATGCTGATTCAGAACCAGCAGGTAGACAGGTAGCTACACTCTTGACACATGATCCTGATTCAGAACCAGCAGGTAGACAGGTAGTTACACTGTTGACACATGATCCTGATTAAGAACCAGCAGGTAGACAGGTAGATACACTCTTGACACATGATCCTGATTCAGAACCAGCAGGTAGACAGGTAGCTACACTCTTGACACATGATCCTGATTCAGAACCAACAGGTAGACAGGTAGCTACACTCTTGACACATGATCCTGATTCAGAACCAGCAGGTAGACAGGTAGCTACACTCTTGACACATGATCCTTCTTCCGAACCAGCAGGTAGACAGGTAGCTACACTCTTGACACATGATCCTGATTCAGAACCAGCAGGTAGACAGCTAGCTACACTCTTGACACATGATCCTGATTCAGAACCAGCAGGTAGACAAGTAGCTACACTCTTGACACATGATCCTGATTAAGAACCAGCAGGTAGACAGGTAGCTACACTCTTGACACATGATCCTGATTCAGAACCAGCAGGTACACAGGTAGCTACACTTTTGACACATGATCCTGATTCAGAACCAGCAGGTAGACAGGTAGCTACTTTCTTGACACATGATCCTGATTCAGAACCAGCAGGTAGAGAGGTAGCTACACTCTTGACACATGATCCTGATTCAGAACCAACAGGTAGACAGGTAGCTACACTCTTGACACATGATCCTGATTCAGAACCAGCAGGTAGACAGGTAGCTACACTCTTGACACATGATGCTGATTCAGAACCAGCAGGTAGACAGGTAGCTACACTCTTGACACATTATCCTGATTCAGAACCAGCAGGTAGACAGGTAGCTACACTCTTCATACATGATCCTGATTAAGAACCAGCAGGTAGACAGGTAGATACACTCTTGACACATGATCCTGATTCAGAACCAGCAGGTAGACAGATAGCTATTTTCTTGACACATGATCCTGATTCAGAACCAGCAGGTAGAGAGGTAGCTACACTCTTGACACATGATCCTGATTAAGAACCAGCAGGTAGAGAGGTAGATACACTCTTGACACATGATCCTGATTCAGAACCAGCAGGTAGACAGGTAACTACATTCTTGACACATGATGCTGATTCAGAACCAGCAGGTAGACAGGTAGCTACACTCTTGACACCTGATCCTGATTCAGAACCAGCAGGTAGACAAGTAGCTACACTCTTGACACATGATCCTGATTAAGAACCAGCAGGTAGACAGGTAGCTACACACTTGACACATGATCCTGATTCAGAACCAGCAGGTAGACAGGTAGCTACTTTCTTGACACATGATCCTGATTTAGGACCAGCAGGTAGAGAGGTAGATACACTCTTGACACGTGATGCTGATTCAGAACCAGCAGGTAGACAGGTAGCTACACTCTTGACACATGATCCTGATTCAGAACCAGCAGGTAGACAGGTAGTTACACTGTTGACACATGATCCTGATTAAGAACCAGCAGGTAGACAGGTAGATACACTCTTGACACATGATCCTGATTCAGAACCAGCAGGTAGACAGGTAGCTACACTCTTGACACATGATCCTGATTCAGAACCAACAGGTAGACAGGTAGCTACACTCTTGACACATGATCCTGATTCAGAACCAGCAGGTAGACAGGTAGCTACACTCTTGACACATGATCCTTCTTCCGAACCAGCAGGTAGACAGGTAGCTACACTCTTGACACATGATCCTGATTCAGAACCAGCAGGTAGACAGCTAGCTACACTCTTGACACATGATCCTGATTCAGAACCAGCAGGTAGACAAGTAGCTACACTCTTGACACATGATCCTGATTAAGAACCAGCAGGTAGACAGGTAGCTACACTCTTGACACATGATCCTGATTCAGAACCAGCAGGTACACAGGTAGCTACACTTTTGACACATGATCCTGATTCAGAACCAGCAGGTAGACAGGTAGCTACTTTCTTGACACATGATCCTGATTCAGAACCAGCAGGTAGAGAGGTAGCTACACTCTTGACACATGATCCTGATTCAGAACCAACATGTAGACAGGTAGCTACACTCTTGACACATGATCCTGATTCAGAACCAGCAGGTAGACAGGTAGCTACACTCTTGACACATGATGCTGATTCAGAACCAGCAGGTAGACAGGTAGCTACACTCTTGACACATTATCCTGATTCAGAACCAGCAGGTAGACAGGTAGCTACACTCTTGATACATGATCCTGATTAAGAACCAGCAGGTAGACAGGTAGATACACTCTTGACACATGATCCTGATTCAGAACCAGCAGGTAGACAGATAGCTATTTTCTTGACACATGATCCTGATTCAGAACCAGCAGGTAGAGAGGTAGCTACACTCTTGACACATGATCCTGATTAAGAACCAGCAGGTAGAGAGGTAGATACACTCTTGACACATGATCCTGATTCAGAACCAGCAGGTAGACAGGTAACTACATTCTTGACACATGATGCTGATTCAGAACCAGCAGGTAGACAGGTAGCTACACTCTTGACACCTGATCCTGATTCAGAACCAGCAGGTAGACAAGTAGCTACACTCTTGACACATGATCCTGATTAAGAACCAGCAGGTAGACAGGTAGCTACACACTTGACACATGATCCTGATTCAGAACCAGCAGGTACACAGGTAGATACACTCTTGGCACATGATCCTGATTCAGAACCAGCAGGTAGACAGGTAGCTACACTCTTGACACATAATCCTGATTCAGAACCAGCAGGTAGACAGGTAGCTACACTCTTGACACATGATCCTGATCCAGAACCAGCAGGTAGACAGGTAACTACATTCTTGACACGTGATGCTGATTCAGAACCAGCAGGTAGACAGGTAGCTACACTCTTGACACATGATCCTGATTCAGAACCAGCAGGTACACAGGTAGCTACACTTTTGACACATGATCCTGATTCAGAACCAGCAGGTAGACAGGTAGCTACTTTCTTGACACATGATCCTGATTCAGAACCAGCAGGTAGACAGGTAGCTACACTCTTGACACATGATCCTGATTCAGAACCAGCAGGTAGACAGGTAGCTACACCCTTGACACATGATCCTGATTCAGAACCAGCAGGTAGACAGGTAGCTACACTCTTGACACATGATGCTGATTCAGAACCAGCAGGTAGACAGGTAGCTACACTCTTGACACATGATCCTGATTCAGAACCAGCAGGTAGACAGGTAGCTACACTCTTGACACATGATCCTGATTAAGAACCAGCAGGTAGACAGGTAGATACACTCTTGACACATGATCCTGATTCAGAACCAGCAGGTAGACAGGTAGCTATTTTCTTGACACATGATCCTGATTCAGAACCAGCAGGTAGAGAGGTAGCTACACTCTTGACACGTGATGCTGATTCAGAACCAGCAGGTAGACAGGTAGCTACACTCTTGACACATGATCCTGATTCAGAACCAGCAGGTAGACAGGTAGATACACTCTTGACACATGATCCTGATTCAGAACCAGTAGGTACACAGGTAGCTACACTCTTGACACATGATCGTGATTCAGAACCAGCAGGTAGACAGGTAGCTACACTCTTGACACATGATCCTGATTCAGAACCAGCAGGTAGAGAGGTAGCTACACTCTTGACGCATGATCCTGATTAAGAACCAGCAGGTAGACAGGTAGATACACTCTTGGCACATGATCCTGATTCAGAACCAGCAGGTAGACAGGTAGCTACACTCTTGATACATGATCCTGATTCAGAACCAGCAGGTAGACAGGTAACTACATTCTTGACACATGATCCTGATTCAGAACCAGCAGGTAGACAGGTGGCTACTTTCTTGACACATGATGCTGATTCAGAACCAGCAGGTAGACAGGTAGCTACACTCTTGACACATGATCCTGATTCAGAACCAGCAGGTAGACAGGTAGCTACACTCTTGACACATGATCCTGATTCAGAACCAGTAGGTAGACAGGTAGCTACACTCTTGACACATGATCCTGATTCAGAACCAGCAGGTAGAGAGGTAGCTACACTCTTGACACATGATGCTGATTCAGAACCAGCAGGTAGACAGGTAGCTACACTCTTGACACCTGATCCTGATTCAGAACCAGCAGGTAGACAAGTAGCTACACTCTTGACACATGATCCTGATTAAGAACCAGCAGGTAGACAGGTAGCTACACACTTGACACATGATCCTGATTCAGAACCAGCAGGTACACAGGTAGATACACTCTTGGCACATGATCCTGATTCAGAACCAGCAGGTAGACAGGTAGCTACACTCTTGACACATAATCCTGATTCAGAACCAGCAGGTAGACAGGTAGCTACACTCTTGACACATGATCCTGATTCAGAACCAGCAGGTAGACAGGTAACTACATTCTTGACACGTGATGCTGATTCAGAACCAGCAGGTAGACAGGTAGCTACACTCTTGACACATGATCCTGATTCAGAACCAGCAGGTAGACAAGTAGCTACACTCTTGACACATGATCCTGATTAAGAACCAGCAGGTAGACAGGTAGCTACACTCTTGACACATGATCCTGATTCAGAACCAGCAGGTACACAGGTAGCTACACTCTTGACACATCATCCTGATTCAGAACCAGCAGGTAGAAAGGTAGCTACTTTCTTGACACATGATCCTGATTCAGAACCAGCAGGTAGAGAGGTAGCTACACTCTTGACACATGATCCTGATTCAGAACCAACAGGTAGACAGGTAGCTACACTCTTGACACATGATCCTGATTCAGAACCAGCAGGTAGACAGGTAGCTACACTCTTGACACATGATGCTGAATCAGAACCAGCAGGTAGACAGGTAGCTACACTCTTGACACATTATCCTGATTCAGAACCAGCAGGTAGACAGGTAGCTACACTCTTGATACATGATCCTGATTAAGAACCAGCAGGTAGACAGGTAGATACACTCTTGACACATGATCCTGATTCAGAACCAGCAGGTAGACAGATAGCTATTTTCTTGACACATGATCCTGATTCAGAACCAGCAGGTAGAGAGGTAGCTACACTCTTGACACATGATCCTGATTAAGAACCAGCAGGTAGAGAGGTAGATACACTCTTGACACATGATCCTGATTCAGAACCAGCAGGTAGACAGGTAACTACATTCTTGACACATGATGCTGATTCAGAACCAGCAGGTAGACAGGTAGCTACACTCTTGACACCTGATCCTGATTCAGAACCAGCAGGTAGACAAGTAGCTACACTCTTGACACATGATCCTGATTAAGAACCAGCAGGTAGACAGGTAGCTACACACTTGACACATGATCCTGATTCAGAACCAGCAGGTACACAGGTAGATACACTCTTGGCACATGATCCTGATTCAGAACCAGCAGGTAGACAGGTAGCTACACTCTTGACACATGATCCTGATTCAGAACCAGCAGGTAGACAGGTAGCTACACTCTTGACACATTATCCTGATTCAGAACCAGCAGGTAGACAGGTAGCTACACTCTTGACACCTGATCCTGATTCAGAACCAGCAGGTAGACAAGTAGCTACACTCTTGACACATGATCCTGATTAAGAACCAGCAGGTAGACAGGTAACTACATTCTTGACACGTGATGCTGATTCAGAACCAGCAGGTAGACAGGTAGCTACACTCTTGACACATGATCCTGATTCAGAACCAGCAGGTAGACAAGTAGCTACACTCTTGACACATGATCCTGATTAAGAACCAGCAGGTAGACAGGTAGCTACACTCTTGACACATGATCCTGATTCAGAACCAGCAGGTACACAGGTAGCTACACTTTTGACACATGATCCTGATTCAGAACCAGCAGGTAGACAGGTAGCTACTTTCTTGACACATGATCCTGATTCAGAACCAGCAGGTAGAGAGGTAGCTACACTCTTGACACATGATCCTGATTCAGAACCAACAGGTAGACAGGTAGCTACACTCTTGACACATGATCCTGATTCAGAACCAGCAGGTAGACAGGTAGCTACACTCTTGACACATGATGCTGAATCAGAACCAGCAGGTAGACAGGTAGCTACACTCTTGACACGTTATCCTGATTCAGAACCAGCAGGTAGACAGGTAGCTACACTCTTGATACATGATCCTGATTAAGAACCAGCAGGTAGACAGGTAGATACACTCTTGACACATGATCCTGATTGAGAACCAGCAGGTAGACAGATAGCTATTTTCTTGACACATGATCCTGATTCAGAACCAGCAGGTAGAGAGGTAGCTACACTCTTGACACATGATCCTGATTAAGAACCAGCAGGTAGAGAGGTAGATACACTCTTGACACATGATCCTGATTCAGAACCAGCAGGTAGACAGGTAACTACATTCTTGACACATGATGCTGATTCAGAACCAGCAGGTAGACAGGTAGCTACACTCTTGACACCTGATCCTGATTCAGAACCAGCAGGTAGACAAGTAGCTACACTCTTGACACATGATCCTGATTAAGAACCAGCAGGTAGACAGGTAGCTACACACTTGACACATGATCCTGATTCAGAACCAGCAGGTACACAGGTAGATACACTCTTGGCACATGATCCTGATTCAGAACCAGCAGTTAGACAGGTAGCTACACTCTTGACACATAATCCTGATTCAGAACCAGCAGGTAGACAGGTAGCTACACTCTTGACACATGATCCTGATTCAGAACCAGCAGGTAGACAGGTAACTACATTCTTGACACGTGATGCTGATTCAGAACCAGCAGGTAGACAGGTAGCTACACTCTTGACACATGATCCTGATTCAGAACCAGCAGGTACACAGGTAGCTACACTTTTGACACATGATCCTGATTCAGAACCAGCAGGTAGACAGGTAGCTACTTTCTTGACACATGATCCTGATTCAGAACCAGCAGGTAGACAGGTAGCTACACTCTTGACACATGATCCTGATTCAGAACCAGCAGGTAGACAGGTAGCTACACCCTTGACACATGATCCTGATTCAGAACCAGCAGGTAGACAGGTAGCTACACTCTTGACACATGATGCTGATTCAGAACCAGCAGGTAGACAGGTAGCTACACTCTTGACACATGATCCTGATTCAGAACCAGCAGGTAGACAGGTAGCTACACTCTTGACACATGATCCTGATTAAGAACCAGCAGGTAGACAGGTAGATACACTCTTGACACATGATCCTGATTCAGAACCAGCAGGTAGACAGGTAGCTATTTTCTTGACACATGATCCTGATTCAGAACCAGCAGGTAGAGAGGTAGCTACACTCTTGACACGTGATGCTGATTCAGAACCAGCAGGTAGACAGGTAGCTACACTCTTGACACATGATCCTGATTCAGAACCAGCAGGTAGACAGGTAGATACACTCTTGACACATGATCCTGATTCAGAACCAGTAGGTACACAGGTAGCTACACTCTTGACACATGATCGTGATTCAGAACCAGCAGGTAGACAGGTAGCTACACTCTTGACACATGATCCTGATTCAGAACCAGCAGGTAGAGAGGTAGCTACACTCTTGACGCATGATCCTGATTAAGAACCAGCAGGTAGACAGGTAGATACACTCTTGGCACATGATCCTGATTCAGAACCAGCAGGTAGACAGGTAGCTACACTCTTGATACATGATCCTGATTCAGAACCAGCAGGTAGACAGGTAACTACATTCTTGACACATGATCCTGATTCAGAACCAGCAGGTAGACAGGTGGCTACTTTCTTGACACATGATGCTGATTCAGAACCAGCAGGTAGACAGGTAGCTACACTCTTGACACATGATCCTGATTCAGAACCAGCAGGTAGACAGGTAGCTACACTCTTGACACATGATCCTGATTCAGAACCAGCAGGTAGACAGGTAGCTACACTCTTGACACATGATCCTGATTCAGAACCAGCAGGTAGAGAGGTAGCTACACTCTTGACACATGATGCTGATTCAGAACCAGCAGGTAGACAGGTAGCTACACTCTTGACACATGATCCTGCTTCCGAACCAGCAGGTAGACAGGTAGCTACACTCTTGACACATCATCCTGATTCAGAACCAGCAGGTAGACAGGTAGCTACGCTCTTGACACATGATCCTGATTCAGAACCAGCAGGTAGACTGGTAGCTACACTCTTGACACATGATCCTGATTCAGAACCAGCAGGTAGACAGCTAGCTACACTCTTGACACATGATCCTGATTCAGAACCAGCAGGTAGACAAGTAGCTACACTCTTGACACATGATCCTGATTCAGAACCAGCAGGTAGACAGGAAGCTACACACTTGACACATGATCCTGATTCAGAACCAGCAGGTAGACAGGTAGATACTTTCTTGACACATAATCCTGATTCAGAACCAGCAGGTAGAGAGGTAGATACACTCTTGACACATGATCCTGATTCAGAACCAGCAGGTGGACAGGTAGCTACACCATTGACACATGGTCCTGATTCAGAACCAGCAGGTAGACAGGTAACTACACTCTTGACACATGATCCTGATTCAGAACCAGCAGGTAGACAGGTAGCTACACTCTTGACACGTGATGCTGATTCAGAACCAGCAGGTAGACAGGTAGCTACACTCTTGACACATGATCCTGATTCAGAACCAGTAGGTAGACAGGTAGCTACACTCCTGACACATGACCCTGATTAAGAACCAGCAGGTAGACAGGTAGATACACTCTTGACACATGATCCTGATTCAGAACCAGCAGGTAGACAGGTAGCTACTTTCTTGACACATGATCCTGATTTAGGACCAGCAGGTAGAGAGGTAGATACACTCTTGACACGTGATGCTGATTCAGAACCAGCAGGTAGACAGGTAGCTACACTCTTGACACATGATCCTGATTCAGAACCAGCAGGTAGACAGGTAGTTACACTGTTGACACATGATCCTGATTAAGAACCAGCAGGTAGACAGGTAGATACACTCTTGACACATGATCCTGATTCAGAACCAGCAGGTAGACAGGTAGCTACACTCTTGACACATGATCCTGATTCAGAACCAACAGGTAGACAGGTAGCTACACTCTTGACACATGATCCTGATTCAGAACCAGCAGGTAGACAGGTAGCTACACTCTTGACACATGATCCTTCTTCCGAACCAGCAGGTAGACAGGTAGCTACACTCTTGACACATGATCCTGATTCAGAACCAGCAGGTAGACAGCTAGCTACACTCTTGACACATGATCCTGATTCAGAACCAGCAGGTAGACAAGTAGCTACACTCTTGACACATGATCCTGATTAAGAACCAGCAGGTAGACAGGTAGCTACACTCTTGACACATGATCCTGATTCAGAACCAGCAGGTACACAGGTAGCTACACTTTTGACACATGATCCTGATTCAGAACCAGCAGGTAGACAGGTAGCTACTTTCTTGACACATGATCCTGATTCAGAACCAGCAGGTAGAGAGGTAGCTACACTCTTGACACATGATCCTGATTCAGAACCAACAGGTAGACAGGTAGCTACACTCTTGACACATGATCCTGATTCAGAACCAGCAGGTAGACAGGTAGCTACACTCTTGACACATGATGCTGATTCAGAACCAGCAGGTAGACAGGTAGCTACACTCTTGACACATTATCCTGATTCAGAACCAGCAGGTAGACAGGTAGCTACACTCTTCATACATGATCCTGATTAAGAACCAGCAGGTAGACAGGTAGATACACTCTTGACACATGATCCTGATTCAGAACCAGCAGGTAGACAGATAGCTATTTTCTTGACACATGATCCTGATTCAGAACCAGCAGGTAGAGAGGTAGCTACACTCTTGACACATGATCCTGATTAAGAACCAGCAGGTAGAGAGGTAGATACACTCTTGACACATGATCCTGATTCAGAACCAGCAGGTAGACAGGTAACTACATTCTTGACACATGATGCTGATTCAGAACCAGCAGGTAGACAGGTAGCTACACTCTTGACACCTGATCCTGATTCAGAACCAGCAGGTAGACAAGTAGCTACACTCTTGACACATGATCCTGATTAAGAACCAGCAGGTAGACAGGTAGCTACACACTTGACACATGATCCTGATTCAGAACCAGCAGGTAGACAGGTAGCTACTTTCTTGACACATGATCCTGATTTAGGACCAGCAGGTAGAGAGGTAGATACACTCTTGACACGTGATGCTGATTCAGAACCAGCAGGTAGACAGGTAGCTACACTCTTGACACATGATCCTGATTCAGAACCAGCAGGTAGACAGGTAGTTACACTGTTGACACATGATCCTGATTAAGAACCAGCAGGTAGACAGGTAGATACACTCTTGACACATGATCCTGATTCAGAACCAGCAGGTAGACAGGTAGCTACACTCTTGACACATGATCCTGATTCAGAACCAACAGGTAGACAGGTAGCTACACTCTTGACACATGATCCTGATTCAGAACCAGCAGGTAGACAGGTAGCTACACTCTTGACACATGATCCTTCTTCCGAACCAGCAGGTAGACAGGTAGCTACACTCTTGACACATGATCCTGATTCAGAACCAGCAGGTAGACAGCTAGCTACACTCTTGACACATGATCCTGATTCAGAACCAGCAGGTAGACAAGTAGCTACACTCTTGACACATGATCCTGATTAAGAACCAGCAGGTAGACAGGTAGCTACACTCTTGACACATGATCCTGATTCAGAACCAGCAGGTACACAGGTAGCTACACTTTTGACACATGATCCTGATTCAGAACCAGCAGGTAGACAGGTAGCTACTTTCTTGACACATGATCCTGATTCAGAACCAGCAGGTAGAGAGGTAGCTACACTCTTGACACATGATCCTGATTCAGAACCAACATGTAGACAGGTAGCTACACTCTTGACACATGATCCTGATTCAGAACCAGCAGGTAGACAGGTAGCTACACTCTTGACACATGATGCTGATTCAGAACCAGCAGGTAGACAGGTAGCTACACTCTTGACACATTATCCTGATTCAGAACCAGCAGGTAGACAGGTAGCTACACTCTTGATACATGATCCTGATTAAGAACCAGCAGGTAGACAGGTAGATACACTCTTGACACATGATCCTGATTCAGAACCAGCAGGTAGACAGATAGCTATTTTCTTGACACATGATCCTGATTCAGAACCAGCAGGTAGAGAGGTAGCTACACTCTTGACACATGATCCTGATTAAGAACCAGCAGGTAGAGAGGTAGATACACTCTTGACACATGATCCTGATTCAGAACCAGCAGGTAGACAGGTAACTACATTCTTGACACATGATGCTGATTCAGAACCAGCAGGTAGACAGGTAGCTACACTCTTGACACCTGATCCTGATTCAGAACCAGCAGGTAGACAAGTAGCTACACTCTTGACACATGATCCTGATTAAGAACCAGCAGGTAGACAGGTAGCTACACACTTGACACATGATCCTGATTCAGAACCAGCAGGTACACAGGTAGATACACTCTTGGCACATGATCCTGATTCAGAACCAGCAGGTAGACAGGTAGCTACACTCTTGACACATAATCCTGATTCAGAACCAGCAGGTAGACAGGTAGCTACACTCTTGACACATGATCCTGATCCAGAACCAGCAGGTAGACAGGTAACTACATTCTTGACACGTGATGCTGATTCAGAACCAGCAGGTAGACAGGTAGCTACACTCTTGACACATGATCCTGATTCAGAACCAGCAGGTACACAGGTAGCTACACTTTTGACACATGATCCTGATTCAGAACCAGCAGGTAGACAGGTAGCTACTTTCTTGACACATGATCCTGATTCAGAACCAGCAGGTAGACAGGTAGCTACACTCTTGACACATGATCCTGATTCAGAACCAGCAGGTAGACAGGTAGCTACACCCTTGACACATGATCCTGATTCAGAACCAGCAGGTAGACAGGTAGCTACACTCTTGACACATGATGCTGATTCAGAACCAGCAGGTAGACAGGTAGCTACACTCTTGACACATGATCCTGATTCAGAACCAGCAGGTAGACAGGTAGCTACACTCTTGACACATGATCCTGATTAAGAACCAGCAGGTAGACAGGTAGATACACTCTTGACACATGATCCTGATTCAGAACCAGCAGGTAGACAGGTAGCTATTTTCTTGACACATGATCCTGATTCAGAACCAGCAGGTAGAGAGGTAGCTACACTCTTGACACGTGATGCTGATTCAGAACCAGCAGGTAGACAGGTAGCTACACTCTTGACACATGATCCTGATTCAGAACCAGCAGGTAGACAGGTAGATACACTCTTGACACATGATCCTGATTCAGAACCAGTAGGTACACAGGTAGCTACACTCTTGACACATGATCGTGATTCAGAACCAGCAGGTAGACAGGTAGCTACACTCTTGACACATGATCCTGATTCAGAACCAGCAGGTAGAGAGGTAGCTACACTCTTGACGCATGATCCTGATTAAGAACCAGCAGGTAGACAGGTAGATACACTCTTGGCACATGATCCTGATTCAGAACCAGCAGGTAGACAGGTAGCTACACTCTTGATACATGATCCTGATTCAGAACCAGCAGGTAGACAGGTAACTACATTCTTGACACATGATCCTGATTCAGAACCAGCAGGTAGACAGGTGGCTACTTTCTTGACACATGATGCTGATTCAGAACCAGCAGGTAGACAGGTAGCTACACTCTTGACACATGATCCTGATTCAGAACCAGCAGGTAGACAGGTAGCTACACTCTTGACACATGATCCTGATTCAGAACCAGTAGGTAGACAGGTAGCTACACTCTTGACACATGATCCTGATTCAGAACCAGCAGGTAGAGAGGTAGCTACACTCTTGACACATGATGCTGATTCAGAACCAGCAGGTAGACAGGTAGCTACACTCTTGACACCTGATCCTGATTCAGAACCAGCAGGTAGACAAGTAGCTACACTCTTGACACATGATCCTGATTAAGAACCAGCAGGTAGACAGGTAGCTACACACTTGACACATGATCCTGATTCAGAACCAGCAGGTACACAGGTAGATACACTCTTGGCACATGATCCTGATTCAGAACCAGCAGGTAGACAGGTAGCTACACTCTTGACACATAATCCTGATTCAGAACCAGCAGGTAGACAGGTAGCTACACTCTTGACACATGATCCTGATTCAGAACCAGCAGGTAGACAGGTAACTACATTCTTGACACGTGATGCTGATTCAGAACCAGCAGGTAGACAGGTAGCTACACTCTTGACACATGATCCTGATTCAGAACCAGCAGGTAGACAAGTAGCTACACTCTTGACACATGATCCTGATTAAGAACCAGCAGGTAGACAGGTAGCTACACTCTTGACACATGATCCTGATTCAGAACCAGCAGGTACACAGGTAGCTACACTCTTGACACATCATCCTGATTCAGAACCAGCAGGTAGAAAGGTAGCTACTTTCTTGACACATGATCCTGATTCAGAACCAGCAGGTAGAGAGGTAGCTACACTCTTGACACATGATCCTGATTCAGAACCAACAGGTAGACAGGTAGCTACACTCTTGACACATGATCCTGATTCAGAACCAGCAGGTAGACAGGTAGCTACACTCTTGACACATGATGCTGAATCAGAACCAGCAGGTAGACAGGTAGCTACACTCTTGACACATTATCCTGATTCAGAACCAGCAGGTAGACAGGTAGCTACACTCTTGATACATGATCCTGATTAAGAACCAGCAGGTAGACAGGTAGATACACTCTTGACACATGATCCTGATTCAGAACCAGCAGGTAGACAGATAGCTATTTTCTTGACACATGATCCTGATTCAGAACCAGCAGGTAGAGAGGTAGCTACACTCTTGACACATGATCCTGATTAAGAACCAGCAGGTAGAGAGGTAGATACACTCTTGACACATGATCCTGATTCAGAACCAGCAGGTAGACAGGTAACTACATTCTTGACACATGATGCTGATTCAGAACCAGCAGGTAGACAGGTAGCTACACTCTTGACACCTGATCCTGATTCAGAACCAGCAGGTAGACAAGTAGCTACACTCTTGACACATGATCCTGATTAAGAACCAGCAGGTAGACAGGTAGCTACACACTTGACACATGATCCTGATTCAGAACCAGCAGGTACACAGGTAGATACACTCTTGGCACATGATCCTGATTCAGAACCAGCAGGTAGACAGGTAGCTACACTCTTGACACATGATCCTGATTCAGAACCAGCAGGTAGACAGGTAGCTACACTCTTGACACATTATCCTGATTCAGAACCAGCAGGTAGACAGGTAACTACATTCTTGACACGTGATGCTGATTCAGAACCAGCAGGTAGACAGGTAGCTACACTCTTGATACATGATCCTGATTCAGAACCAGCAGGTACACAGGTAGCTACACTCTTGACACATGATCCTGATTCAGAACCAGCAGGTAGACAGGTAGCTACACTCTTGACACATGATCCTGATTCAGAACCAGCAGGTAGAGAGGTAGCTACACTCTTGACACATGATCCTGATTAAGAACCAGCAGGTAGACAGGTAGATACACACTGGGCACATGATCCTGATTCAGAACCAGCAGGTAGACAGGTAGCTACACTCTCGACACATGATCCTGCTTCCGAACCAGCAGGTAGACAGGTAGCTACATTCTTGACACATCATCCTGATTCAGAACCAACAGGTAGCCAGGTAGCTACGCTCTTGACACATGATCCTCATCCAGAACCAGCAGGTAGACAGATAGCTACGCTCTTGACACATGATCCTCATTCAGAACCAGCAGGTAGACAGGTAGCTACATTCTTGACACATGATTCTGATTCAGAACCAGCAGGTAGACAGGTAGCTACACTCTTGACACATGATTCTGATTCAGAACCAGCAGGTAGACAGGTAGCTACACTCTTGACACATGATCCTGATTAAGAACTAGCAGGTAGACAGGTAGCTACACACTTGACACATGATCCTGATTCAGAACCAGCAGGTAGACAGGTAGATATACTCTTGACACATGATCCTGAATAAGAACCAGCAGGTAGACAGGTAGCTACACTCTTGACACATGATCCTGATTAAGAACCAGCAGGTAGACAGGTAGATACACTCTTGGCACATGATCCTGATTCAGAACCAGCAGGTAGACAGGTAGCTACACTCTTGATACATGATCCTGATTCAGAACCAGCAGGTAGACAGGTAGCTACACTCTTGACACATGATCCTGATTCAGAACCAGCAGGTAGACAGGTAGCTACACTCTTGACACATGATCCTGATTCAGAACCAGCAGGTAGACAGGTAGCTACTTTCTTGACACATGATCCTGATTCAGAACCAGCAGGTAGACAGGTAGCTACACTCTTGACACATGATCCTGATTCAGAACCAACAGGTAGACAGGTAGCTACACTCTTGACACATGATCCTGATTCAGAACCAGCAGGTAGACAGGTAGCTACACTCTTGACACATGATCCTTCTTCCGAACCAGCAGGTAGACAGGTAGCTACACTCTTGACACATGATCCTGATTCAGAACCAGCAGGTAGACAGCTAGCTACACTCTTGACACATGATCCTGATTCAGAACCAGCAGGTAGACAAGTAGCTACACTCTTGACACATGATCCTGATTAAGAACCAGCAGGTAGACAGGTAGCTACACTCTTGACACATGATCCTGATTCAGAAGCAGCAGGTACACAGGTAGCTACACTTTTGACACATGATCCTGATTCAGAACCAGCAGGTAGACAGGTAGCTACTTTCTTGACACATGATCCTGATTCAGAACCAGCAGGTAGAGAGGTAGCTACACTCTTGACACATGATCCTGATTCAGAACCAACAGGTAGACAGGTAGCTACACTCTTGACACATGATCCTGATTCAGAACCAGCAGGTAGACAGGTAGCTACACTCTTGACACATGATGCTGATTCAGAACCAGCAGGTAGACAGGTAGCTACACTCTTGACACATTATCCTGATTCAGAACCAGCAGGTAGACAGGTAGCTACACTCTTGATACATGATCCTGATTAAGAACCAGCAGGTAGACAGGTAGATACACTCTTGACACATGATCCTGATTCAGAACCAGCAGGTAGACAGATAGCTATTTTCTTGACACATGATCCTGATTCAGAACCAGCAGGTAGAGAGGTAGCTACACTCTTGACACATGATCCTGATTAAGAACCAGCAGGTAGAGAGGTAGATACACTCTTGACACATGATCCTGATTCAGAACCAGCAGGTAGACAGGTAACTACATTCTTGACACATGATGCTGATTCAGAACCAGCAGGTAGACAGGTAGCTACACTCTTGACACCTGATCCTGATTCAGAACCAGCAGGTAGACAAGTAGCTACACTCTTGACACATGATCCTGATTAAGAACCAGCAGGTAGACAGGTAGCTACACACTTGACACATGATCCTGATTCAGAACCAGCAGGTACACAGGTAGATACACTCTTGGCACATGATCCTGATTCAGAACCAGCAGGTAGACAGGTAGCTACACTCTTGACACATAATCCTGATTCAGAACCAGCAGGTAGACAGGTAGCTACACTCTTGACACATGATCCTGATTCAGAACCAGCAGGTAGACAGGTAACTACATTCTTGACACGTGATGCTGATTCAGAACCAGCAGGTAGACAGGTAGCTACACTCTTGACACATGATCCTGATTCAGAACCAGCAGGTAGACAAGTAGCTACACTCTTGACACATGATCCTGATTAAGAACCAGCAGGTAGACAGGTAGCTACACTCTTGACACATGATCCTGATTCAGAACCAGCAGGTACACAGGTAGCTACACTTTTGACACATGATCCTGATTCAGAACCAGCAGGTAGACAGGTAGCTACTTTCTTGACACATGATCCTGATTCAGAACCAGCAGGTAGAGAGGTAGCTACACTCTTGACACATGATCCTGATTCAGAACCAACAGGTAGACAGGTAGCTACACTCTTGACACATGATCCTGATTCAGAACCAGCAGGTAGAGAGGTAGCTACACTCTTGACACATGATCCTGATTAAGAACCAGCAGGTAGACAGGTAGATACACACTGGGCACATGATCCTGATTCAGAACCAGCAGGTAGACAGGTAGCTACACTCTCGACACATGATCCTGCTTCCGAACCAGCAGGTAGACAGGTAGCTACATTCTTGACACATCATCCTGATTCAGAACCAACAGGTAGCCAGGTAGCTACGCTCTTGACACATGATCCTCATCCAGAACCAGCAGGTAGACAGATAGCTACGCTCTTGACACATGATCCTCATTCAGAACCAGCAGGTAGACAGGTAGCTACATTCTTGACACATGATTCTGATTCAGAACCAGCAGGTAGACAGGTAGCTACACTCTTGACACATGATTCTGATTCAGAACCAGCAGGTAGACAGGTAGCTTCACTCTTGACACATGATCCTGATTAAGAACCAGCAGGTAGACAGGTAGCTACACACTTGACACATGATCCTGATTCAGAACCAGCAGGTAGACAGGTAGATATACTCTTGACACATGATCCTGAATAAGAACCAGCAGGTAGACAGGTAGCTACACTCTTGACACATGATCCTGATTAAGAACCAGCAGGTAGACAGGTAGATACACTCTTGGCACATGATCCTGATTCAGAACCAGCAGGTAGACAGGTAGCTACACTCTTGATACATGATCCTGATTCAGAACCAGCAGGTAGACAGGTAGCTACACTCTTGACACATGATCCTGATTCAGAACCAGCAGGTAGACAGGTAGCTACACTCTTGACACATGATCCTGATTCAGAACCAGCAGGTAGACAGGTAGCTACTTTCTTGACACATGATCCTGATTCAGAACCAGCAGGTAGACAGGTAGCTACACTCTTGACACATGATCCTGATTCAGAACCAACAGGTAGACAGGTAGCTACACTCTTGACACATGATCCTGATTCAGAACCAGCAGGTAGACAGGTAGCTACACTCTTGACACATGATCCTTCTTCCGAACCAGCAGGTAGACAGGTAGCTACACTCTTGACACATGATCCTGATTCAGAACCAGCAGGTAGACAGCTAGCTACACTCTTGACACATGATCCTGATTCAGAACCAGCAGGTAGACAAGTAGCTACACTCTTGACACATGATCCTGATTAAGAACCAGCAGGTAGACAGGTAGCTACACTCTTGACACATGATCCTGATTCAGAAGCAGCAGGTACACAGGTAGCTACACTTTTGACACATGATCCTGATTCAGAACCAGCAGGTAGACAGGTAGCTACTTTCTTGACACATGATCCTGATTCAGAACCAGCAGGTAGAGAGGTAGCTACACTCTTGACACATGCTCCTGATTCAGAACCAACAGGTAGACAGGTAGCTACACTCTTGACACATGATCCTGATTCAGAACCAGCAGGTAGACAGGTAGCTACACTCTTGACACATGATGCTGATTCAGAACCAGCAGGTAGACAGGTAGCTACACTCTTGACACATTATCCTGATTCAGAACCAGCAGGTAGACAGGTAGCTACACTCTTGATACATGATCCTGATTAAGAACCAGCAGGTAGACAGGTAGATACACTCTTGACACATGATCCTGATTCAGAACCAGCAGGTAGACAGATAGCTATTTTCTTGACACATGATCCTGATTCAGAACCAGCAGGTAGAGAGGTAGCTACACTCTTGACACATGATCCTGATTAAGAACCAGCAGGTAGAGAGGTAGATACACTCTTGACACATGATCCTGATTCAGAACCAGCAGGTAGACAGGTAACTACATTCTTGACACATGATGCTGATTCAGAACCAGCAGGTAGACAGGTAGCTACACTCTTGACACCTGATCCTGATTCAGAACCAGCAGGTAGACAAGTAGCTACACTCTTGACACATGATCCTGATTAAGAACCAGCAGGTAGACAGGTAGCTACACACTTGACACATGATCCTGATTCAGAACCAGCAGGTACACAGGTAGATACACTCTTGGCACATGATCCTGATTCAGAACCAGCAGGTAGACAGGTAGCTACACTCTTGACACATAATCCTGATTCAGAACCAGCAGGTAGACAGGTAGCTACACTCTTGACACATGATCCTGATTCAGAACCAGCAGGTAGACAGGTAACTACATTCTTGACACGTGATGCTGATTCAGAACCAGCAGGTAGACAGGTAGCTACACTCTTGACACATGATCCTGATTCAGAACCAGCAGGTAGACAAGTAGCTACACTCTTGACACATGATCCTGATTAAGAACCAGCAGGTAGACAGGTAGCTACACTCTTGACACATGATCCTGATTCAGAACCAGCAGGTACACAGGTAGCTACACTTTTGACACATGATCCTGATTCAGAACCAGCAGGTAGACAGGTAGCTACTTTCTTGACACATGATCCTGATTCAGAACCAGCAGGTAGAGAGGTAGCTACACTCTTGACACATGATCCTGATTCAGAACCAACAGGTAGACAGGTAGCTACACTCTTGACACATGATCCTGATTCAGAACCAGCAGGTAGACAGGTAGCTACACTCTTGACACATGATGCTGAATCAGAACCAGCAGGTAGACAGGTAGCTACACTCTTGACACGTTATCCTGATTCAGAACCAGCAGGTAGACAGGTAGCTACACTCTTGATACATGATCCTGATTAAGAACCAGCAGGTAGACAGGTAGATACACTCTTGACACATGATCCTGATTGAGAACCAGCAGGTAGACAGATAGCTATTTTCTTGACACATGATCCTGATTCAGAACCAGCAGGTAGAGAGGTAGCTACACTCTTGACACATGATCCTGATTCAGAACCAGCAGGTAGAGAGGTAGATACACTCTTGACACATGATCCTGATTCAGAACCAGCAGGTAGACAGGTAACTACATTCTTGACACATGATGCTGATTCAGAACCAGCAGGTAGACAGGTAGCTACACTCTTGACACCTGATCCTGATTCAGAACCAGCAGGTAGACAAGTAGCTACACTCTTGACACATGATCCTGATTCAGAACCAGCAGGTAGATAGGTAGCTACACACTTGACACATGATCCTGATTCAGAACCAGCAGGTACACAGGTAGATACACTCTTGGCACATGATCCTGATTCAGAACCAGCAGTTAGACAGGTAGCTACACTCTTGACACATAATCCTGATTCAGAACCAGCAGGTAGACAGGTAGCTACACTCTTGACACATGATCCTGATTCAGAACCAGCAGGTAGACAGGTAACTACATTCTTGACACGTGATGCTGATTCAGAACCAGCAGGTAGACAGGTAGCTACACTCTTGACACATGATCCTGATTCAGAACCAGCAGGTACACAGGTAGCTACACTTTTGACACATGATCCTGATTCAGAACCAGCAGGTAGACAGGTAGCTACTTTCTTGACACATGATCCTGATTCAGAACCAGCAGGTAGACAGGTAGCTACACTCTTGACACATGATCCTGATTCAGAACCAGCAGGTAGACAGGTAGCTACACCCTTGACACATGATCCTGATTCAGAACCAGCAGGTAGACAGGTAGCTACACTCTTGACACATGATGCTGATTCAGAACCAGCAGGTAGACAGGTAGCTACACTCTTGACACATGATCCTGATTCAGAACCAGCAGGTAGACAGGTAGCTACACTCTTGACACATGATCCTGATTAAGAACCAGCAGGTAGACAGGTAGATACACTCTTGACACATGATCCTGATTCAGAACCAGCAGGTAGACAGGTAGCTATTTTCTTGACACATGATCCTGATTCAGAACCAGCAGGTAGAGAGGTAGCTACACTCTTGACACGTGATGCTGATTCAGAACCAGCAGGTAGACAGGTAGCTACACTCTTGACACATGATCCTGATTCAGAACCAGCAGGTAGACAGGTAGATACACTCTTGACACATGATCCTGATTCAGAACCAGTAGGTACACAGGTAGCTACACTCTTGACACATGATCGTGATTCAGAACCAGCAGGTAGACAGGTAGCTACACTCTTGACACATGATCCTGATTCAGAACCAGCAGGTAGAGAGGTAGCTACACTCTTGACGCATGATCCTGATTAAGAACCAGCAGGTAGACAGGTAGATACACTCTTGGCACATGATCCTGATTCAGAACCAGCAGGTAGACAGGTAGCTACACTCTTGATACATGATCCTGATTCAGAACCAGCAGGTAGACAGGTAACTACATTCTTGACACATGATCCTGATTCAGAACCAGCAGGTAGACAGGTGGCTACTTTCTTGACACATGATGCTGATTCAGAACCAGCAGGTAGACAGGTAGCTACACTCTTGACACATAATCCTGATTCAGAACCAGCAGGTAGACAGGTAGCTACACTCTTGACACATGATCCTGATTCAGAACCAGCAGGTAGACAGGTAGCTACACTCTTGACACATGATCCTGATTCAGAACCAGCAGGTAGAGAGGTAGCTACACTCTTGACACATGATGCTGATTCAGAACCAGCAGGTAGACAGGTAGCTACACTCTTGACACATGATCCTGCTTCCGAACCAGCAGGTAGACAGGTAGCTACACTCTTGACACATCATCCTGATTCAGAACCAGCAGGTAGACAGGTAGCTACGCTCTTGACACATGATCCTGATTCAGAACCAGCAGGTAGACTGGTAGCTACACTCTTGACACATGATCCTGATTCAGAACCAGCAGGTAGACAGCTAGCTACACTCTTGACACATGATCCTGATTCAGAACCAGCAGGTAGACAAGTAGCTACACTCTTGACACATGATCCTGATTCAGAACCAGCAGGTAGACAGGAAGCTACACACTTGACACATGATCCTGATTCAGAACCAGCAGGTAGACAGGTAGATACTTTCTTGACACATAATCCTGATTCAGAACCAGCAGGTAGAGAGGTAGATACACTCTTGACACATGATCCTGATTCAGAACCAGCAGGTGGACAGGTAGCTACACCATTGACACATGGTCCTGATTCAGAACCAGCAGGTAGACAGGTAACTACACTCTTGACACATGATCCTGATTCAGAACCAGCAGGTAGACAGGTAGCTACACTCTTGACACGTGATGCTGATTCAGAACCAGCAGGTAGACAGGTAGCTACACTCTTGACACATGATCTTGATTCAGAACCAGTAGGTAGACAGGTAGCTACACTCCTGACACATGACCCTGATTAAGAACCAGCAGGTAGACAGGTAGATACACTCTTGACACATGATCCTGATTCAGAACCAGCAGGTAGACAGGTAGCTACTTTCTTGACACATGATCCTGATTTAGGACCAGCAGGTAGAGAGGTAGATACACTCTTGACACGTGATGCTGATTCAGAACCAGCAGGTAGACAGGTAGCTACACTCTTGACACATGATCCTGATTCAGAACCAGCAGGTAGACAGGTAGTTACACTGTTGACACATGATCCTGATTAAGAACCAGCAGGTAGACAGGTAGATACACTCTTGACACATGATCCTGATTCAGAACCAGCAGGTAGACAGGTAGCTACACTCTTGACACATGATCCTGATTCAGAACCAACAGGTAGACAGGTAGCTACACTCTTGACACATGATCCTGATTCAGAACCAGCAGGTAGACAGGTAGCTACACTCTTGACACATGATCCTTCTTCCGAACCAGCAGGTAGACAGGTAGCTACACTCTTGACACATGATCCTGATTCAGAACCAGCAGGTAGACAGCTAGCTACACTCTTGACACATGATCCTGATTCAGAACCAGCAGGTAGACAAGTAGCTACACTCTTGACACATGATCCTGATTAAGAACCAGCAGGTAGACAGGTAGCTACACTCTTGACACATGATCCTGATTCAGAACCAGCAGGTACACAGGTAGCTACACTTTTGACACATGATCCTGATTCAGAACCAGCAGGTAGACAGGTAGCTACTTTCTTGACACATGATCCTGATTCAGAACCAGCAGGTAGAGAGGTAGCTACACTCTTGACACATGATCCTGATTCAGAACCAACAGGTAGACAGGTAGCTACACTCTTGACACATGATCCTGATTCAGAACCAGCAGGTAGACAGGTAGCTACACTCTTGACACATGATGCTGATTCAGAACCAGCAGGTAGACAGGTAGCTACACTCTTGACACATTATCCTGATTCAGAACCAGCAGGTAGACAGGTAGCTACACTCTTCATACATGATCCTGATTAAGAACCAGCAGGTAGACAGGTAGATACACTCTTGACACATGATCCTGATTCAGAACCAGCAGGTAGACAGATAGCTATTTTCTTGACACATGATCCTGATTCAGAACCAGCAGGTAGAGAGGTAGCTACACTCTTGACACATGATCCTGATTAAGAACCAGCAGGTAGAGAGGTAGATACACTCTTGACACATGATCCTGATTCAGAACCAGCAGGTAGACAGGTAACTACATTCTTGACACATGATGCTGATTCAGAACCAGCAGGTAGACAGGTAGCTACACTCTTGACACCTGATCCTGATTCAGAACCAGCAGGTAGACAAGTAGCTACACTCTTGACACATGATCCTGATTAAGAACCAGCAGGTAGACAGGTAGCTACACACTTGACACATGATCCTGATTCAGAACCAGCAGGTAGACAGGTAGCTACTTTCTTGACACATGATCCTGATTTAGGACCAGCAGGTAGAGAGGTAGATACACTCTTGACACGTGATGCTGATTCAGAACCAGCAGGTAGACAGGTAGCTACACTCTTGACACATGATCCTGATTCAGAACCAGCAGGTAGACAGGTAGTTACACTGTTGACACATGATCCTGATTAAGAACCAGCAGGTAGACAGGTAGATACACTCTTGACACATGATCCTGATTCAGAACCAGCAGGTAGACAGGTAGCTACACTCTTGACACATGATCCTGATTCAGAACCAACAGGTAGACAGGTAGCTACACTCTTGACACATGATCCTGATTCAGAACCAGCAGGTAGACAGGTAGCTACACTCTTGACACATGATCCTTCTTCCGAACCAGCAGGTAGACAGGTAGCTACACTCTTGACACATGATCCTGATTCAGAACCAGCAGGTAGACAGCTAGCTACACTCTTGACACATGATCCTGATTCAGAACCAGCAGGTAGACAAGTAGCTACACTCTTGACACATGATCCTGATTAAGAACCAGCAGGTAGACAGGTAGCTACACTCTTGACACATGATCCTGATTCAGAACCAGCAGGTACACAGGTAGCTACACTTTTGACACATGATCCTGATTCAGAACCAGCAGGTAGACAGGTAGCTACTTTCTTGACACATGATCCTGATTCAGAACCAGCAGGTAGAGAGGTAGCTACACTCTTGACACATGATCCTGATTCAGAACCAACAGGTAGACAGGTAGCTACACTCTTGACACATGATCCTGATTCAGAACCAACAGGTAGACAGGTAGCTACACTCTTGACACATGATGCTGATTCAGAACCAGCAGGTAGACAGGTAGCTACACTCTTGACACATTATCCTGATTCAGAACCAGCAGGTAGACAGGTAGCTACACTCTTGATACATGATCCTGATTAAGAACCAGCAGGTAGACAGGTAGATACACTCTTGACACATGATCCTGATTCAGAACCAGCAGGTAGACAGATAGCTATTTTCTTGACACATGATCCTGATTCAGAACCAGCAGGTAGAGAGGTAGCTACACTCTTGACACATGATCCTGATTAAGAACCAGCAGGTAGAGAGGTAGATACACTCTTGACACATGATCCTGATTCAGAACCAGCAGGTAGACAGGTAACTACATTCTTGACACATGATGCTGATTCAGAACCAGCAGGTAGACAGGTAGCTACACTCTTGACACATGATCCTGATTCAGAACCAACAGGTAGACAGGTAGCTACACTCTTGACACATGATCCTGATTCAGAACCAGCAGGTAGACAGGTAGCTACACTCTTGACACATGATCCTTCTTCCGAACCAGCAGGTAGACAGGTAGCTACACTCTTGACACATGATCCTGATTCAGAACCAGCAGGTAGACAGCTAGCTACACTCTTGACACATGATCCTGATTCAGTACCAGCAGGTAGACAAGTAGCTACACTCTTGACACATGATCCTGATTAAGAACCAGCAGGTAGACAGGTAGCTACACTCTTGACACATGATCCTGATTCAGAACCAGCAGGTACACAGGTAGCTACACTTTTGACACATGATCCTGATTCAGAACCAGCAGGTAGACAGGTAGCTACTTTCTTGACACATGATCCTGATTCAGAACCAGCAGGTAGAGAGGTAGCTACACTCTTGACACATGATCCTGATTCAGAACCAACAGGTAGACAGGTAGCTACACTCTTGACACATGATCCTGATTCAGAACCAGCAGGTAGACAGGTAGCTACACTCTTGACACATGATGCTGATTCAGAACCAGCAGGTAGACAGGTAGCTACACTCTTGACACATTATCCTGATTCAGAACCAGCAGGTAGACAGGTAGCTACACTCTTGATACATGATCCTGATTAAGAACCAGCAGGTAGACAGGTAGATACACTCTTGACACATGATCCTGATTCAGAACCAGCAGGTAGACAGATAGCTATTTTCTTGACACATGATCCTGATTCAGAACCAGCAGGTAGAGAGGTAGCTACACTCTTGACACATGATCCTGATTAAGAACCAGCAGGTAGAGAGGTAGATACACTCTTGACACATGATCCTGATTCAGAACCAGCAGGTAGACAGGTAACTACATTCTTGACACATGATGCTGATTCAGAACCAGCAGGTAGACAGGTAGCTACACTCTTGACACCTGATCCTGATTCAGAACCAGCAGGTAGACAAGTAGCTACACTCTTGACACATGATCCTGATTAAGAACCAGCAGGTAGACAGGTAGCTACACACTTGACACATGATCCTGATTCAGAACCAGCAGGTACACAGGTAGATACACTCTTGGCACATGATCCTGATTCAGAACCAGCAGGTAGACAGGTAGCTACACTCTTGACACATAATCCTGATTCAGAACCAGCAGGTAGACAGGTAGCTACACTCTTGACACATGATCCTGATCCAGAACCAGCAGGTAGACAGGTAACTACATTCTTGACACGTGATGCTGATTCAGAACCAGCAGGTAGACAGGTAGCTACACTCTTGACACATGATCCTGATTCAGAACCAGCAGGTACACAGGTAGCTACACTTTTGACACATGATCCTGATTCAGAACCAGCAGGTAGACAGGTAGCTACTTTCTTGACACATGATCCTGATTCAGAACCAGCAGGTAGACAGGTAGCTACACTCTTGACACATGATCCTGATTCAGAACCAGCAGGTAGACAGGTAGCTACACCCTTGACACATGATCCTGATTCAGAACCAGCAGGTAGACAGGTAGCTACACTCTTGACACATGATGCTGATTCAGAACCAGCAGGTAGACAGGTAGCTACACTCTTGACACATGATCCTGATTCAGAACCAGCAGGTAGACAGGTAGCTACACTCTTGACACATGATCCTGATTAAGAACCAGCAGGTAGACAGGTAGATACACTCTTGACACATGATCCTGATTCAGAACCAGCAGGTAGACAGGTAGCTATTTTCTTGACACATGATCCTGATTCAGAACCAGCAGGTAGAGAGGTAGCTACACTCTTGACACGTGATGCTGATTCAGAACCAGCAGGTAGACAGGTAGCTACACTCTTGACACATGATCCTGATTCAGAACCAGCAGGTAGACAGGTAGATACACTCTTGACACATGATCCTGATTCAGAACCAGTAGGTACACAGGTAGCTACACTCTTGACACATGATCGTGATTCAGAACCAGCAGGTAGACAGGTAGCTACACTCTTGACACATGATCCTGATTCAGAACCAGCAGGTAGAGAGGTAGCTACACTCTTGACGCATGATCCTGATTAAGAACCAGCAGGTAGACAGGTAGATACACTCTTGGCACATGATCCTGATTCAGAACCAGCAGGTAGACAGGTAGCTACACTCTTGATACATGATCCTGATTCAGAACCAGCAGGTAGACAGGTAACTACATTCTTGACACATGATCCTGATTCAGAACCAGCAGGTAGACAGGTGGCTACTTTCTTGACACATGATGCTGATTCAGAACCAGCAGGTAGACAGGTAGCTACACTCTTGACACATGATCCTGATTCAGAACCAGCAGGTAGACAGGTAGCTACACTCTTGACACATGATCCTGATTCAGAACCAGCAGGTAGACAGGTAGCTACACTCTTGACACATGATCCTGATTCAGAACCAGCAGGTAGAGAGGTAGCTACACTCTTGACACATGATGCTGATTCAGAACCAGCAGGTAGACAGGTAGCTACACTCTTGACACATGATCCTGCTTCCGAACCAGCAGGTAGACAGGTAGCTACACTCTTGACACATCATCCTGATTCAGAACCAGCAGGTAGACAGGTAGCTACGCTCTTGACACATGATCCTGATTCAGAACCAGCAGGTAGACTGGTAGCTACACTCTTGACACATGATCCTGATTCAGAACCAGCAGGTAGACAGCTAGCTACACTCTTGACACATGATCCTGATTCAGAACCAGCAGGTAGACAAGTAGCTACACTCTTGACACATGATCCTGATTCAGAACCAGCAGGTAGACAGGAAGCTACACACTTGACACATGATCCTGATTCAGAACCAGCAGGTAGACAGGTAGATACTTTCTTGACACATAATCCTGATTCAGAACCAGCAGGTAGAGAGGTAGATACACTCTTGACACATGATCCTGATTCAGAACCAGCAGGTGGACAGGTAGCTACACCATTGACACATGGTCCTGATTCAGAACCAGCAGGTAGACAGGTAACTACACTCTTGACACATGATCCTGATTCAGAACCAGCAGGTAGACAGGTAGCTACACTCTTGACACGTGATGCTGATTCAGAACCAGCAGGTAGACAGGTAGCTACACTCTTGACACATGATCCTGATTCAGAACCAGTAGGTAGACAGGTAGCTACACTCCTGACACATGACCCTGATTAAGAACCAGCAGGTAGACAGGTAGATACACTCTTGACACATGATCCTGATTCAGAACCAGCAGGTAGACAGGTAGCTACTTTCTTGACACATGATCCTGATTTAGGACCAGCAGGTAGAGAGGTAGATACACTCTTGACACGTGGTGCTGATTCAGAACCAGCAGGTAGACAGGTAGCTACACTCTTGACACATGATCCTGATTCAGAACCAGCAGGTAGACAGGTAGTTACACTGTTGACACATGATCCTGATTAAGAACCAGCAGGTAGACAGGTAGATACACTCTTGACACATGATCCTGATTCAGAACCAGCAGGTAGACAGGTAGCTACACTCTTGACACATGATCCTGATTCAGAACCAACAGGTAGACAGGTAGCTACACTCTTGACACATGATCCTGATTCAGAACCAGCAGGTAGACAGGTAGCTACACTCTTGACACATGATCCTTCTTCCGAACCAGCAGGTAGACAGGTAGCTACACTCTTGACACATGATCCTGATTCAGAACCAGCAGGTAGACAGCTAGCTACACTCTTGACACATGATCCTGATTCAGAACCAGCAGGTAGACAAGTAGCTACACTCTTGACACATGATCCTGATTAAGAACCAGCAGGTAGACAGGTAGCTACACTCTTGACACATGATCCTGATTCAGAACCAGCAGGTACACAGGTAGCTACACTCTTGACACATGATCCTGATTCAGAACCAGCAGGTAGACAGGTAGCTACTTTCTTGACACATGATCCTGATTCAGAACCAGCAGGTAGAGAGGTAGCTACACTCTTGACACATGATCCTGATTCAGAACCAACAGGTAGACAGGTAGCTACACTCTTGACACATGATCCTGATTCAGAACCAGCAGGTAGACAGGTAGCTACACTCTTGACACATGATGCTGATTCAGAACCAGCAGGTAGACAGGTAGCTACACTCTTGACACATTATCCTGATTCAGAACCAGCAGGTAGACAGGTAGCTACACTCTTGATACATGATCCTGATTAAGAACCAGCAGGTAGACAGGTAGATACACTCTTGACACATGATCCTGATTCAGAACCAGCAGGTAGACAGATAGCTATTTTCTTGACACATGATCCTGATTCAGAACCAGCAGGTAGAGAGGTAGCTACACTCTTGACACATGATCCTGATTAAGAACCAGCAGGTAGAGAGGTAGATACACTCTTGACACATGATCCTGATTCAGAACCAGAAGGTAGACAGGTAACTACATTCTTGACACATGATGCTGATTCAGAACCAGCAGGTAGACAGGTAGCTACACTCTTGACACCTGATCCTGATTCAGAACCAGCAGGTAGACAAGTAGCTACACTCTTGACACATGATCCTGATTAAGAACCAGCAGGTAGACAAGTAGCTACACACTTGACACATGATCCTGATTCAGAACCAGCAGGTACACAGGTAGATACACTCTTGGCACATGATCCTGATTCAGAACCAGCAGGTAGACAGGTAGCTACACTCTTGACACATAATCCTGATTCAGAACCAGCAGGTAGACAGGTAGCTACACTCTTGACACATGATCCTGATCCAGAACCAGCAGGTAGACAGGTAACTACATTCTTGACACGTGATGCTGATTCAGAACCAGCAGGTAGACAGGTAGCTACACTCTTGACACATGATCCTGATTCAGAACCAGCAGGTAGACAAGTAGCTACACTCTTGACACATGATCCTGATTAAGAACCAGCAGGTAGACAGGTAGCTACACTCTTGACACATGATCCTGATTCAGAACCAGCAGGTACACAGGTAGCTACACTTTTGACACATGATCCTGATTCAGAACCAGCAGGTAGACAGGTAGCTACTTTCTTGACACATGATCCTGATTCAGAACCAGCAGGTAGAGAGGTAGCTACACTCTTGACACATGATCCTGATTCAGAACCAACAGGTAGACAGGTAGCTACACTCTTGACACATGATCCTGATTCAGAACCAGCAGGTAGACAGGTAGCTACACTCTTGACACATGATGCTGAATCAGAACCAGCAGGTAGACAGGTAGCTACACTCTTGACACATTATCCTGATTCAGAACCAGCAGGTAGACAGGTAGCTACACTCTTGATACATGATCCTGATTAAAAACCAGCAGGTAGACAGGTAGATACACCCTTGACACATGATCCTGATTCAGAACCAGCAGGTAGACAGATAGCTATTTTCTTGACACATGATCCTGATTCAGAACCAGCAGGTAGAGAGGTAGCTACACTCTTGACACATGATCCTGATTAAGAACCAGCAGGTAGAGAGGTAGATACACTCTTGACACCTGATCCTGATTCAGAACCAGCAGGTAGACAAGTAGCTACACTCTTGACACATGATCCTGATTAAGAACCAGCAGGTAGACAGGTAGCTACACACTTGACACATGATCCTGATTCAGAACCAGCAGGTACACAGGTAGATACACTCTTGGCACATGATCCTGATTCAGAACCAGCAGGTAGACAGGTAGCTACACTCTTGACACATAATCCTGATTCAGAACCATTAGGTAGACAGATAGCTACACTCTTGACACATGATCCTGATTCAGAACCAGCAGGTAGACAGGTAACTACATTCTTGACACGTGATGCTGATTCAGAACCAGCAGGTAGACAGGTAGCTACACTCTTGACACATGATCCTGATTCAGAACCAGCAGGTACACAGGTAGCTACACTTTTGACACATGATCCTGATTCAGAACCAGCAGGTAGACAGGTAGCTACTTTCTTGACACATGATCCTGATTCAGAACCAGCAGGTAGACAGGTAGCTACACTCTTGACACATGATCCTGATTCAGAACCAGCAGGTAGACAGGTAGCTACACCCTTGACACATGATCCTGATTCAGAACCAGCAGGTAGACAGGTAGCTACACTCTTGACACATGATGCTGATTCAGAACCAGCAGGTAGACAGGTAGCTACACTCTTGACACATGATCCTGATTCAGAACCAGCAGGTAGACAGGTAGCTACACTCTTGACACATGATCCTGATTAAGAACCAGCAGGTAGACAGGTAGATACACTCTTGACACATGATCCTGATTCAGAACCAGCAGGTAGACAGGTAGCTATTTTCTTGACACATGATCCTGATTCAGAACCAGCAGGTAGAGAGGTAGCTACACTCTTGACACGTGATGCTGATTCAGAACCAGCAGGTAGACAGGTAGCTACACTCTTGACACATGATCCTGATTCAGAACCAGCAGGTAGACAGGTAGATACACTCTTGACACATGATCCTGATTCAGAACCAGTAGGTACACAGGTAGCTACACTCTTGACACATGATCCTGATTCAGAACCAGCAGGTAGACAGGTAGCTACACTCTTGACACATGATCCTGATTCAGAACCAGCAGGTAGAGAGGTAGCTACACTCTTGACGCATGATCCTGATTAAGAACCAGCAGGTAGACAGGTAGATACACTCTTGGCACATGATCCTGATTCAGAACCAGCAGGTAGACAGGTAGCTACACTCTTGATACATGATCCTGATTCAGAACCAGCAGGTAGACAGGTATCTACATTCTTGACACATGATCCTGATTCAGAACCAGCAGGTAGACAGGTGGCTACTTTCTTGACACATGATGCTGATTCAGAACCAGCAGGTAGACAGGTAGCTACACTCTTGACACATGATCCTGATTCAGAACCAGCAGGTAGACAGGTAGCTACACTCTTGACACATGATCCTGATTCAGAACCAGCAGGTAGACAGGTAGCTACACTCTTGACACATGATCCTGATTCAGAACCAGCAGGTAGAGAGGTAGCTACACTCTTGACACATGATGCTGATTCAGAACCAGCAGGTAGACAGGTAGCTACACTCTTGACACATGATCCTGCTTCCGAACCAGCAGGTAGACAGGTAGCTACACTCTTGACACATCATCCTGATTCAGAACCAGCAGGTAGACAGGTAGCTACGCTCTTGACACATGATCCTGGTTCAGAACCAGCAGGTAGACTGGTAGCTACACTCTTGACACATGATCCTGATTCAGAACCAGCAGGTAGACAGCTAGCTACACTCTTGACACATGATCCTGATTCAGAACCAGCAGGTAGACAAGTAGCTACACTCTTGACACATGATCCTGATTCAGAACCAGCAGGTAGACAGGAAGCTACACACTTGACACATGATCCTGATTCAGAACCAGCAGGTAGACAGGTAGATACTTTCTTGACACATAATCCTGATTCAGAACCAGCAGGTAGAGAGGTAGATACACTCTTGACACATGATCCTGATTCAGAACCAGCAGGTGGACAGGTAGCTACACCATTGACACATGGTCCTGATTCAGAACCAGCAGGTAGACAGGTAACTACACTCTTGACACATGATCCTGATTCAGAACCAGCAGGTAGACAGGTAGCTACACTCTTGACACGTGATGCTGATTCAGAACCAGCAGGTAGACAGGTAGCTACACTCTTGACACATGATCCTGATTCAGAACCAGTAGGTAGACAGGTAGCTACACTCCTGACACATGACCCTGATTAAGAACCAGCAGGTAGACAGGTAGATACACTCTTGACACATGATCCTGATTCAGAACCAGCAGGTAGACAGGTAGCTACTTTCTTGACACATGATCCTGATTTAGGACCAGCAGGTAGAGAGGTAGATACACTCTTGACACGTGCTGCTGATTCAGAACCAGCAGGTAGACAGGTAGCTACACTCTTGACACATGATCCTGATTCAGAACCAGCAGGTAGACAGGTAGTTATACTGTTGACACATGATCCTGATTAAGAACCAGCAGGTAGACAGGTAGATACACTCTTGACACATGATCCTGATTCAGAACCAGCAGGTAGACAGGTAGCTACACTCTTGATACATGATCCTGATTCAGAACCAGCAGGTACACAGGTAGCTACACTCTTGACACATGATCCTGATTCAGAACCAGCAGGTAGACAGGTAGCTACACTCTTGACACATGATCCTGATTCAGAACCAGCAGGTAGAGAGGTAGCTACACTCTTGACACATGATCCTGATTAAGAACCAGCAGGTAGACAGGTAGATACACACTGGGCACATGATCCTGATTCAGAACCAGCAGGTAGACAGGTAGCTACACTCTTGACACATAATCCTGATTCAGAACCAGCAGGTAGACAGGTAGCTACACTCTTGACACATGATCCTGATTCAGAACCAGCAGGTAGACAGGTAACTACATTCTTGACACGTGATGCTGATTCAGAACCAGCAGGTAGACAGGTAGCTACACTCTTGACACATGATCCTGATTCAGAACCAGCAGGTACACAGGTAGCTACACTTTTGACACATGATCCTGATTCAGAACCAGCAGGTAGACAGGTAGCTACTTTCTTGACACATGATCCTGATTCAGAACCAGCAGGTAGACAGGTAGCTACACTCTTGACACATGATCCTGATTCAGAACCAGCAGGTAGACAGGTAGCTACACCCTTGACACATGATACTGATTCAGAACCAGCAGGTAGACAGGTAGCTACACTCTTGACACATGATGCTGATTCAGAACCAGCAGGTAGACAGGTAGCTACACTCTTGACACATGATCCTGATTCAGAACCAGCAGGTAGACAGGTAGCTACACTCTTGACACATGATCCTGATTCAGAACCAGCAGGTAGACAGGTAGATACACTCTTGACACATGATCCTGATTCAGAACCAGCAGGTAGACAGGTAGCTATTTTCTTGACACATGATCCTGATTCAGAACCAGCAGGTAGAGAGGTAGCTACACTCTTGACACGTGATGCTGATTCAGAACCAGCAGGTAGACAGGTAGCTACACTCTTGACACATGATCCTGATTCAGAACCAGCAGGTAGACAGGTAGATACACTCTTGACACATGATCCTGATTCAGAACCAGTAGGTACACAGGTAGCTACACTCTTGACACATGATCCTGATTCAGAACCAGCAGGTAGACAGGTAGCTACACTCTTGACACATGATCCTGATTCAGAACCAGCAGGTAGAGAGGTAGCTACACTCTTGACGCATGATCCTGATTAAGAACCAGCAGGTAGACAGGTAGATACACTATTGGCACATGATCCTGATTCAGAACCAGCAGGTAGACAGGTAGCTACACTCTTGATACATGATCCTGATTCAGAACCAGCAGGTAGACAGGTAACTACATTCTTGACACATGATCCTGATTCAGAACCAGCAGGTAGACAGGTAGCTACACTCTTGACACATGATCCTGATTCAGAACCAGCAGGTAGACAGGTAGCTACACTCTTGACACATGATCCTGATTCAGAACCAGCAGGTAGACAGGTAGCTACACTCTTGACACATGATCCTGATTCAGAACCAGCAGGTAGAGAGGTAGCTACACTCTTGACACATGATGCTGATTCAGAACCAGCAGGTAGACAGGTAGCTACACTCTTGACACATGATCCTGCTTCCGAACCAGCAGGTAGACAGGTAGCTACACTCTTGACACATCATCCTGATTCAGAACCAGCAGGTAGACAAGTAGCTACGCTCTTGACACATGATCCTGATTCAGAACCAGCAGGTAGACTGGTAGCTACACTCTTGACACATGATCCTGATTCAGAACCAGCAGGTAGACAGCTAGCTACACTCTTGACACATGATCCTGATTCAGAACCAGCAGGTAGACAAGTAGCTACACTCTTGACACATGATCCTGATTCAGAACCAGCAGGTAGACAGGTAGCTACACACTTGACACATGATCCTGATTCAGAACCAGCAGGTAGACAGGTAGATACTTTCTTGACACATAATCCTGATTCAGAACCAGCAGGTAGAGAGGTAGCTACACTCTTGACACATGATACTGATTCAGAACCAGCAGGTGGACAGGTAGCTACACCATTGACACATGGTCCTGATTCAGAACCAGCAGGTAGACAGGTAACTACACTCTTGACACATGATCCTGATTCAGAACCAGCAGGTAGACAGGTAGCTACACTCTTGACACGTGATGCTGATTCAGAACCAGCAGGTAGACAGGTAGCTACACTCTTGACACATGATCCTGATTCAGAACCAGTAGGTAGACAGGTAGCTACACTCCTGACACATGACCCTGATTAAGAACCAGCAGGTAGACAGGTAGATACACTCTTGACACATGATCCTGATTCAGAACCAGCAGGTAGACAGGTAGCTACTTTCTTGACACATGATCCTGATTCAGGACCAGCAGGTAGAGAGGTAGATACACTCTTGACACGTGATGCTGATTCAGAACCAGCAGGTAGACAGGTAGCTACACTCTTGACACATGATCCTGATTCAGAACCAGCAGGTAGACAGGTAGTTACATTGTTGACACATGATCCTGATTAAGAACCAGCAGGTAGACAGGTAGATACACTCTTGACACATGATCCTGTTTCAGAACCAGCAGGTAGACAGGTAGCTACACTCTTGATACATGATCCTGATTCAGAACCAGCAGGTACACAGGTAGCTACACTCTTGACACATGATCCTGATTCAGAACCAGCAGGTAGACAGGTAGCTACACTCTTGACACATGATCCTGATTCAGAACCAGCAGGTAGAGAGGTAGCTACACTCTTGACACATGATCCTGATTAAGAACCAGCAGGTAGACAGGTAGATACACACTGGGCACATGATGCTGATTCAGAACCAGCAGGTAGACAGGTAACTACACTCTTGACACATGATCCTGCTTCCGAACCAGCAGGTAGACAGGTAGCTACACTCTTGACACATGATCCTGATTCAGAACCAGCAGGTAGACAGGTAGCTACGCTCTTGACACATGATCCTGATTCAGAACCAGCAGGAAGACTGGTAGCTACACTCTTGACACATGATCCTGATTCAGAACCAGCAGGTAGACAGCTAGCTACACTCTTGACACATGATCCTGATTCAGAACCAGCAGGTAAACAAGTAGCTACACTCTTGACACATGATCCTGATTCAGAACCAGCAGGTAGACAGGTAACTACACTCTTGACACATGATCCTGATTCAGAACCAGCAGGTAGACAGGTAGCTACACTCTTGACACGTGATGCTGATTCAGAACCAGCAGGTAGACAGGTAGCTACACTCTTGACACATGATCCTGATTCAGAACCAGTAGGTAGACAGGTAGCTACACTCTTGACACATGATCCTGATTCAGAACCAGCAGGTAGACAGGTAGCTACTTTCTTGACACATGATCCTGATTCAGGACCAGCAGGTAGAGAGGTAGATACACTCTTGACACGTGATGCTGATTCAGAACCAGCAGGTAGACAGGTAGCTACACTCTTGACACATGATCCTGATTCAGAACCAGCAGGTAGACAGGTAGTTACACTCTTGACACATGATCCTGATTAAGAACCAGCAGGTAGACAGGTAGATACACTCTTGACACATGATCCTGATTCAGAACCAGCAGGCAGACAGGTAGCTACACTCTTGATACATGATCCTGATTCAGAACCAGCAGGTACACAGGTAGCTACACTCTTGACACATGATCCTGATTCAGAACCAGCAGGTAGACAGGTAGCTACACTCTTGACACATGATCCTGATTCAGAACCAGCAGGTATAGAGGTAGCTACACTCTTCACACATGATCCTGATTAAGAACCAGCAGGTAGACAGGTAGATACACACTGGGCACATGATCCTGATTGAGAACCAGCAGGTAGACAGGTAACTACACTCTTGATACATGATCCTGATTCAGAACCAGCAGGTAAACAGGTAGCTACACTCTTGACACATGATCCTGATTCAGAACCAGCAGGTACACAGGTAGCTACACTTTTGACACATGATCCTGATTCAGAACCAGCAGGTAGACAGGTAGCTACTTTCTTGACACATGATCCTGATTCAGAACCAGCAGGTAGACAGGTAGCTACACTCTTGACACATGATCCTGATTCAGAACCAGCAGGTAGACAGGTAGCTACACTCTTGACACATGATCCTGATTCAGAACCAGCAGGTAGACAGGTAGCTACACTCTGGACACATGATCCTGATTAAGAACCAGCAGGTAGACAGGTAGATACACTCTTGACACATGATCCTGATTCAGAACCAGCAGGTAGACAGGTAGCTATTTTCTTGACACATGATCCTGATTCAGAACCAGCAGGTAGAGAGGTAGTTACACTCTTGACACGTGATGCTGATTCAGAACCAGCAGGTAGACAGGTAGCTACACTCTTGACACATGATCCTGATTCAGAACCAGCAGGTAGACAGGTAGATACACTCTTGACACATGATCCTGATTCAGAACCAGTAGGTACACAGGTAGCTACACTCTTGACACATGATCCTGATTCAGAACCAGCAGGTAGACAGGTAGCTACACTCTTGACACATGATCCTGATTCAGAACCAGCAGGTAGAGAGGTAGCTACACTCTTGACGCATGATCCTGATTAAGAACCAGCAGGTAGACAGGTAGAAACACTCTTGGCACATGATCCTGATTCAGAACCAGCAGGTAGACAGGTAGCTACACTCTTGATACATGATCCTGATTCAGAACCAGAAGGTAGACAGGTAACTACATTCTTGACACATGATCCTGATTCAGAACCAGCAGGTAGACAGGTAGCTACTTTCTTGACACATGATGCTGATTCAGAACCAGCAGGTAGACAGGTAGCTACACTCTTGACACATGATCCTGATTCAGAACCAGCAGGTAGACAGGTAGCTACACTCTTGACACATGATCCTGATTCAGAACCAGGAGGTAGAGAGGTAGCTACACTCTTGACACATGATGCTGATTCAGAACCAGCAGGTAGACAGGTAGCTACACTCTTGACACATGATCCTGCTTCCGAACCAGCAGGTAGACAGGTAGCTACACTCTTGACACATCATCCTGATTCAGAACCAGCAGGTAGACAGGTAGCTACGCTCTTGACACATGATCCTGATTCAGAACCAGCAGGTAGACTGGTAGCTACACTCTTGACACATGATTCTGATTCAGAACCAGCAGGTAGACAGCTAGCTACACTCTTGACACATGATCCTGATTCAGAACCAGCAGGTAGACAAGAAGCTACACTCTTGACACATGATCCTGATTCAGAATCAGCAGGTAGACAGGAAGCTACACACTTGACACATGATCCTGATTCAGAACCAGCAGGTAGACAGGTAGATACTTTCTTGACACATAATCCTGATTCAGAACCAGCAGGTAGAGAGGTAGCTACACTCTTGACACATGATCCTGATTCAGAACCAGCAGGTGGACAGGTAGCTACACCATTGACACATGATCCTGATTCAGAACCAGCAGGTAGACAGGTAACTACACTCTTGACACATGATCCTGATTCAGAACCAGCAGGTAGACAGGTAGCTACACTCTTGACACGTGATGCTGATTCAGAACCAGCAGGTAGACAGGTAGCTACACTCTTGACACATGATCCTGATTCAGAACCAGTAGGTAGACAGGTAGCTACACTCCTGACACATGACACTGATTAAGAACCAGCAGGTAGACAGGTAGATACACTCTTGACACATGATCCTGATTCAGAACCAGCAGGTAGACAGGTAGTTACACTCTTGACACATGATCCTGATTAAGAACCAGCAGGTAGACAGGTAGATACACTCTTGACACATGATCCTGATTCAGAACCAGCAGGCAGACAGGTAGCTACACTCTTGATACATGATCCTGATTCAGAACCAGCAGGTACACAGGTAGCTACACTCTTGACACATGATCCTGATTCAGAACCAGCAGGTAGACAGGTAGCTACACTCTTGACACATGATCCTGATTCAGAACCAGCAGGTATAGAGGTAGCTACACTCTTCACACATGATCCTGATTAAGAACCAGCAGGTAGACAGGTAGATACACACTGGGCACATGATCCTGATTGAGAACCAGCAGGTAGACAGGTAACTACACTCTTGATACATGATCCTGATTCAGAACCAGCAGGTAAACAGGTAGCTACACTCTTGACACATGATCCTGATTCAGAACCAGCAGGTACACAGGTAGCTACACTTTTGACACATGATCCTGATTCAGAACCAGCAGGTAGACAGGTAGCTACTTTCTTGACACATGATCCTGATTCAGAACCAGCAGGTAGACAGGTAGCTACACTCTTGACACATGATGCTGATTCAGAACCAGCAGGTAGACAGGTAGCTACACTCTTGACACATGATCCTGATTCAGAACCAGCAGGTAGACAGGTAGCTACACTCTGGACACATGATCCTGATTAAGAACCAGCAGGTAGACAGGTAGATACACTCTTGACACATGATCCTGATTCAGAACCAGCAGGTAGACAGGTAGCTATTTTCTTGACACATGATCCTGATTCAGAACCAGCAGGTAGAGAGGTAGTTACACTCTTGACACGTGATGCTGATTCAGAACCAGCAGGTAGACAGGTAGCTACACTCTTGACACATGATCCTGATTCAGAACCAGCAGGTAGACAGGTAGATACACTCTTGACACATGATCCTGATTCAGAACCAGTAGGTACACAGGTAGCTACACTCTTGACACATGATCCTGATTCAGAACCAGCAGGTAGACAGGTAGCTACACTCTTGACACATGATCCTGATTCAGAACCAGCAGGTAGAGAGGTAGCTACACTCTTGACGCATGATCCTGATTAAGAACCAGCAGGTAGACAGGTAGAAACACTCTTGGCACATGATCCTGATTCAGAACCAGCAGGTAGACAGGTAGCTACACTCTTGATACATGATCCTGATTCAGAACCAGCAGGTAGACAGGTAACTACATTCTTGACACATGATCCTGATTCAGAACCAGCAGGTAGACAGGTAGCTACTTTCTTGACACATGATGCTGATTCAGAACCAGCAGGTAGACAGGTAGCTACACTCTTGACACATGATCCTGATTCAGAACCAGCAGGTAGACAGGTAGCTACACTCTTGACACATGATCCTGATTCAGAACCAGGAGGTAGAGAGGTAGCTACACTCTTGACACATGATGCTGATTCAGAACCAGCAGGTAGACAGGTAGCTACACTCTTGACACATGATCCTGCTTCCGAACCAGCAGGTAGACAGGTAGCTACACTCTTGACACATCATCCTGATTCAGAACCAGCAGGTAGACAGGTAGCTACGCTCTTGACACATGATCCTGATTCAGAACCAGCAGGTAGACTGGTAGCTACACTCTTGACACATGATTCTGATTCAGAACCAGCAGGTAGACAGCTAGCTACACTCTTGACACATGATCCTGATTCAGAACCAGCAGGTAGACAAGTAGCTACACTCTTGACACATGATCCTGATTCAGAATCAGCAGGTAGACAGGAAGCTACACACTTGACACATGATCCTGATTCAGAACCAGCAGGTAGACAGGTAGATACTTTCTTGACACATAATCCTGATTCAGAACCAGCAGGTAGAGAGGTAGCTACACTCTTGACACATGATCCTGATTCAGAACCAGCAGGTGGACAGGTAGCTACACCATTGACACATGATCCTGATTCAGAACCAGCAGGTAGACAGGTAACTACACTCTTGACACATGATCCTGATTCAGAACCAGCAGGTAGACAGGTAGCTACACTCTTGACACGTGATGCTGATTCAGAACCAGCAGGTAGACAGGTAGCTACACTCTTGACACATGATCCTGATTCAGAACCAGTAGGTAGACAGGTAGCTACACTCCTGACACATGACACTGATTAAGAACCAGCAGGTAGACAGGTAGATACACTCTTGACACATGATCCTGATTCAGAACCAGCAGGTAGACAGGTAGCTACTTTCTTGACACATGATCCTGATTCAGAACCAGCAGGTAGACAGGTAGCTACACTCTTGACACGTGATGCTGATTCAGAACCAGCAGGTAGACAGGTAGCTACACTCTGGACACATGATCCTGATTCAGAACCAGCAGGTAGACAGGTAGTTACACTCTTGACACATGATCCTGATTAAGAACCAGCAGGTAGACAGGTAGATACACTCTTGACACATGATCCTGATTCAGAACCAGCAGGTAGACAGGTAGCTACACTCTTGATACATGATCCTGATTCAGAACCAGCAGGTACACAGGTAGCTACACTCTTGACACATGATCCTGATTCAGAACCAGCAGGTAGACAGGTAGCTACGCTCTTGACACATGATCCTGATTCAGAACCAGCAGGTAGAGAGGTAGCTACACTCTTGACACATGATCCTGATTAAGAACCAGCAGGTAGACAGGTAGAAACACACTGGGCACATGATCCTGAATGAGAACCAGCAGTTAGACAGGTAACTACACTCTTGATACATGATCCTGATTCAGAACCAGCAGGTAAACAGGTAGCTACACTCTTGACACATGATCCTGATTAAGAACCAGAAGGTAGACAGGTAGCTACACTCTTGACACATGATCCTGATTCAGAACCAGCAGGTAGACAGGTAGCTACTTTTTTGACACATGATCCTGATTCAGAACCAGCAGGTAGACAGGTAGCTACACTCTTGACACATGATCCTACTTCCGAACCAGCAGGTAGACAGGTAGCTACGATACACTCTTGACACATCACCCTGATTCAGAACCATCAGGTAGACAGGTAGCTACACTCTTGACACATGATCCTGATTCAGAACCAGCAGGTAGACAGGTAGCTACACTCTTGACACATGATCCTGATTCAGAACCAGCAGGTAGACAGGTAGCTACACTCTTGACACATGATGCTGATTCAGAACCAGCAGGTAGACAGGTAGCTACACTATTGACACATGATCCTGATTCAGAACCAGCAGGTAGACAGGTAGCTACACTCTTGACACATGATCCTGATTCAGAACCAGCAGGTAAACAGGTAACTACACTCTTGACACATGATCCTGATTCAGAACCAGTAGGTAGACAGGTAGCTACACTCCTGACACATGACACTGATTAAGAACCAGCAGGTAGACAGGTAGATACACTCTTGACACATGATCCTGATTCAGAACCAGCAGGTAGACAGGTAGCTACTTTCTTGACACATGATCCTGATTCAGGACCAGCAGGTAGAGAGGTAGATACACTCTTGACACGTGATGCTGATTCAGAACCAGCAGGTAGACAGGTAGCTACACTCTTGACACATGATCCTGATTCAGAACCAGCAGGTAGACAGGTAGTTACACTCTTGACACATGATCCTGATTAAGAACCAGCAGGTAGACAGGTAGATACACTCTTGACACATGATCCTGATTCAGAACCAGCAGGTAGACAGGTAGCTACACTCTTGATACATGATCCTGATTCAGAACCAGCAGGTACACAGGTAGCTACACTCTTGACACATGATCCTGATTCAGAACCAGCAGGTAGACAGGTAGCTACACTCTTGACACATAATCCTGATTCAGAACCAGCAGGTAGAGAGGTAGCTACACTCTTGACACATGATCCTGATTAAGAACCAGCAGGTAGACAGGTAGATACACTCTTGACACATGATCCTGATTCAGAACCAGCAGGTAGACAGGTAGCTACTTTCTTGACACATGATCCTGATTCAGAACCAGCAGGTAGACAGGTAGCTACACTCTTGACACGTGATGCTGATTCAGAACCAGCAGGTAGACAGGTAGCTACACTCTGGACACATGATCCTGATTCAGAACCAGCAGGTAGACAGGTAGTTACACTCTTGACACATGATCCTGATTAAGAACCAGCAGGTAGACAGGTAGATACACTCTTGACACATGATCCTGATTCAGAACCAGCAGGTAGACAGGTAACTACACTCTTGATACATGATCCTGATTCAGAACCAGCAGGTACACAGGTAGCTACACTCTTGACACATGATCCTGATTCAGAACCAGCAGGTAGAGAGGTAGATACACTCTTGACACATGATTCTGATTCAGAACCAGCAGGTAGACAGCTAGCTACACTCTTGACACATGATCCTGATTCAGAACCAGCAGGTAGACAAGAAGCTACACTCTTGACACATGATCCTGATTCAGAATCAGCAGGTAGACAGGAAGCTACACACTTGACACATGATCCTGATTCAGAACCAGCAGGTAGACAGGTAGATACTTTCTTGACACATAATCCTGATTCAGAACCAGCAGGTAGAGAGGTAGCTACACTCTTGACACATGATCCTGATTCAGAACCAGCAGGTGGACAGGTAGCTACACCATTGACACATGATCCTGATTCAGAACCAGCAGGTAGACAGGTAACTACACTCTTGACACATGATCCTGATTCAGAACCAGCAGGTAGACAGGTAGCTACACTCTTGACACGTGATGCTGATTCAGAACCAGCAGGTAGACAGGTAGCTACACTCTTGACACATGATCCTGATTCAGAACCAGTAGGTAGACAGGTAGCTACACTCCTGACACATGACACTGATTAAGAACCAGCAGGTAGACAGGTAGATACACTCTTGACACATGATCCTGATTCAGAACCAGCAGGTAGACAGGTAGTTACACTCTTGACACATGATCCTGATTAAGAACCAGCAGGTAGACAGGTAGATACACTCTTGACACATGATCCTGATTCAGAACCAGCAGGCAGACAGGTAGCTACACTCTTGATACATGATCCTGATTCAGAACCAGCAGGTACACAGGTAGCTACACTCTTGACACATGATCCTGATTCAGAACCAGCAGGTAGACAGGTAGCTACACTCTTGACACATGATCCTGATTCAGAACCAGCAGGTATAGAGGTAGCTACACTCTTCACACATGATCCTGATTAAGAACCAGCAGGTAGACAGGTAGATACACACTGGGCACATGATCCTGATTGAGAACCAGCAGGTAGACAGGTAACTACACTCTTGATACATGATCCTGATTCAGAACCAGCAGGTAAACAGGTAGCTACACTCTTGACACATGATCCTGATTCAGAACCAGCAGGTACACAGGTAGCTACACTTTTGACACATGATCCTGATTCAGAACCAGCAGGTAGACAGGTAGCTACTTTCTTGACACATGATCCTGATTCAGAACCAGCAGGTAGACAGGTAGCTACACTCTTGACACATGATGCTGATTCAGAACCAGCAGGTAGACAGGTAGCTACACTCTTGACACATGATCCTGATTCAGAACCAGCAGGTAGACAGGTAGCTACACTCTGGACACATGATCCTGATTAAGAACCAGCAGGTAGACAGGTAGATACACTCTTGACACATGATCCTGATTCAGAACCAGCAGGTAGACAGGTAGCTATTTTCTTGACACATGATCCTGATTCAGAACCAGCAGGTAGAGAGGTAGTTACACTCTTGACACGTGATGCTGATTCAGAACCAGCAGGTAGACAGGTAGCTACACTCTTGACACATGATCCTGATTCAGAACCAGCAGGTAGACAGGTAGATACACTCTTGACACATGATCCTGATTCAGAACCAGTAGGTACACAGGTAGCTACACTCTTGACACATGATCCTGATTCAGAACCAGCAGGTAGACAGGTAGCTACACTCTTGACACATGATCCTGATTCAGAACCAGCAGGTAGAGAGGTAGCTACACTCTTGACGCATGATCCTGATTAAGAACCAGCAGGTAGACAGATAGAAACACTCTTGGCACATGATCCTGATTCAGAACCAGCAGGTAGACAGGTAGCTACACTCTTGATACATGATCCTGATTCAGAACCAGCAGGTAGACAGGTAACTACATTCTTGACACATGATCCTGATTCAGAACCAGCAGGTAGACAGGTAGCTACTTTCTTGACACATGATGCTGATTCAGAACCAGCAGGTAGACAGGTAGCTACACTCTTGACACATGATCCTGATTCAGAACCAGCAGGTAGACAGGTAGCTACACTCTTGACACATGATCCTGATTCAGAACCAGGAGGTAGAGAGGTAGCTACACTCTTGACACATGATGCTGATTCAGAACCAGCAGGTAGACAGGTAGCTACACTCTTGACACATGATCCTGCTTCCGAACCAGCAGGTAGACAGGTAGCTACACTCTTGACACATCATCCTGATTCAGAACCAGCAGGTAGACAGGTAGCTACGCTCTTGACACATGATCCTGATTCAGAACCAGCAGGTAGACTGGTAGCTACACTCTTGACACATGATTCTGATTCAGAACCAGCAGGTAGACAGCTAGCTACACTCTTGACACATGATCCTGATTCAGAACCAGCAGGTAGACAAGTAGCTACACTCTTGACACATGATCCTGATTCAGAATCAGCAGGTAGACAGGAAGCTACACACTTGACACATGATCCTGATTCAGAACCAGCAGGTAGACAGGTAGATACTTTCTTGACACATAATCCTGATTCAGAACCAGCAGGTAGAGAGGTAGCTACACTCTTGACACATGATCCTGATTCAGAACCAGCAGGTGGACAGGTAGCTACACCATTGACACATGATCCTGATTCAGAACCAGCAGGTAGACAGGTAACTACACTCTTGACACATGATCCTGATTCAGAACCAGCAGGTAGACAGGTAGCTACACACTTGACACGTGATGCTGATTCAGAACCAGCAGGTAGACAGGTAGCTACACTCTTGACACATGATCCTGATTCAGAACCAGTAGGTAGACAGGTAGCTACACTCCTGACACATGACACTGATTAAGAACCAGCAGGTAGACAGGTAGATACACTCTTGACACATGATCCTGATTCAGAACCAGCAGGTAGACAGGTAGCTACTTTCTTGACACATGATCCTGATTCAGAACCAGCAGGTAGACAGGTAGCTACACTCTTGACACGTGATGCTGATTCAGAACCAGCAGGTAGACAGGTAGCTACACTCTGGACACATGATCCTGATTCAGAACCAGCAGGTAGACAGGTAGTTACACTCTTGACACATGATCCTGATTAAGAACCAGCAGGTAGACAGGTAGATACACTCTTGACACATGATCCTGATTCAGAACCAGCAGGTAGACAGGTAGCTACACTCTTGATACATGATCCTGATTCAGAACCAGCAGGTACACAGGTAGCTACACTCTTGACACATGATCCTGATTCAGAACCAGCAGGTAGACAGGTAGCTACGCTCTTGACACATGATCCTGATTCAGAACCAGCAGGTAGAGAGGTAGCTACACTCTTGACACATGATCCTGATTAAGAACCAGCAGGTAGACAGGTAGAAACACACTGGGCACATGATCCTGAATGAGAACCAGCAGTTAGACAGGTAACTACACTCTTGATACATGATCCTGATTCAGAACCAGCAGGTAAACAGGTAGCTACACTCTTGACACATGATCCTGATTAAGAACCAGAAGGTAGACAGGTAGCTACACTCTTGACACATGATCCTGATTCAGAACCAGCAGGTAGACAGGTAGCTACTTTTTTGACACATGATCCTGATTCAGAACCAGCAGGTAGACAGGTAGCTACACTCTTGACACATGATCCTACTTCCGAACCAGCAGGTAGACAGGTAGCTACGATACACTCTTGACACATCACCCTGATTCAGAACCATCAGGTAGACAGGTAGCTACACTCTTGACACATGATCCTGATTCAGAACCAGCAGGTAGACAGGTAGCTACACTCTTGACACATGATCCTGATTCAGAACCAGCAGGTAGACAGGTAGCTACACTCTTGACACATGATGCTGATTCAGAACCAGCAGGTAGACAGGTAGCTACACTATTGACACATGATCCTGATTCAGAACCAGCAGGTAGACAGGTAGCTACACTCTTGACACATGATCCTGATTCAGAACCAGCAGGTAGACAGGTAACTACACTCTTGACACATGATCCTGATTCAGAACCAGTAGGTAGACAGGTAGCTACACTCCTGACACATGACACTGATTAAGAACCAGCAGGTAGACAGGTAGATACACTCTTGACACATGATCCTGATTCAGAACCAGCAGGTAGACAGGTAGCTACTTTCTTGACACATGATCCTGATTCAGGACCAGCAGGTAGAGAGGTAGATACACTCTTGACACGTGATGCTGATTCAGAACCAGCAGGTAGACAGGTAGCTACACTCTTGACACATGATCCTGATTCAGAACCAGCAGGTAGACAGGTAGTTACACTCTTGACACATGATCCTGATTAAGAACCAGCAGGTAGACAGGTAGATACACTCTTGACACATGATCCTGATTCAGAACCAGCAGGTAGACAGGTAGCTACACTCTTGATACATGATCCTGATTCAGAACCAGCAGGTACACAGGTAGCTACACTCTTGACACATGATCCTGATTCAGAACCAGCAGGTAGACAGGTAGCTACACTCTTGACACATAATCCTGATTCAGAACCAGCAGGTAGAGAGGTAGCTACACTCTTGACACATGATCCTGATTAAGAACCAGCAGGTAGACAGGTAGATACACTCTTGACACATGATCCTGATTCAGAACCAGCAGGTAGACAGGTAGCTACTTTCTTGACACATGATCCTGATTCAGAACCAGCAGGTAGACAGGTAGCTACACTCTTGACACGTGATGCTGATTCAGAACCAGCAGGTAGACAGGTAGCTACACTCTGGACACATGATCCTGATTCAGAACCAGCAGGTAGACAGGTAGTTACACTCTTGACACATGATCCTGATTAAGAACCAGCAGGTAGACAGGTAGATACACTCTTGACACATGATCCTGATTCAGAACCAGCAGGTAGACAGGTAACTACACTCTTGATACATGATCCTGATTCAGAACCAGCAGGTACACAGGTAGCTACACTCTTGACACATGATCCTGATTCAGAACCAGCAGGTAGAGAGGTAGCTACACTCTTGACACATGATCCTGATTAAGAACCAGCAGGTAGACAGGTAGAAACACACTGGGCACATGATCCTGAATGAGAACCAGCAGTTAGACAGGTAACTACACTCTTGATACATGATCCTGATTCAGAACCAGCAGGTAAACAGGTAGCTACACTCTTGACACATGATCCTGATTAAGAACCAGAAGGTAGACAGGTAGCTACACTCTTGACACATGATCCTGATTCAGAACCAGCAGGTAGACAGGTAGCTACTTTTTTGACACATGATCCTGATTCAGAACCAGCAGGTAGACAGGTAGCTACACTCTTGACACATGATCCTACTTCCGAACCAGCAGGTAGACAGGTAGCTACGATACACTCTTGACACATCACCCTGATTCAGAACCATCAGGTAGACAGGTAGCTACACTCTTGACACATGATCCTGATTCAGAACCAGCAGGTAGACAGGTAGCTACACTCTTGACACATGATCCTGATTCAGAACCAGCAGGTAGACAGGTAGCTACACTCTTGACACATGATGCTGATTCAGAACCAGCAGGTAGACAGGTAGCTACACTATTGACACATGATCCTGATTCAGAACCAGCAGGTAGACAGGTAGCTACACTCTTGACACATGATCCTGATTCAGAACCAGCAGGTAGACAGGTAACTACACTCTTGACACATGATCCTGATTCAGAACCAGTAGGTAGACAGGTAGCTACACTCCTGACACATGACACTGATTAAGAACCAGCAGGTAGACAGGTAGATACACTCTTGACACATGATCCTGATTCAGAACCAGCAGGTAGACATGTAGCTACTTTCTTGACACATGATCCTGATTCAGGACCAGCAGGTAGAGAGGTAGATACACTCTTGACACGTGATGCTGATTCAGAACCAGCAGGTAGACAGGTAGCTACACTCTTGACACATGATCCTGATTCAGAACCAGCAGGTAGACAGGTAGTTACACTCTTGACACATGATCCTGATTAAGAACCAGCAGGTAGACAGGTAGATACACTCTTGACACATGATCCTGATTAAGAACCAGCAGGTAGACAGGTAGATACACACTGGGCACATGATCCTGATTGAGAACCAGCAGGTAGACAGGTAACTACACTCTTGATACATGATCCTGATTCAGAACCAGCAGGTAAACAGGTAGCTACACTCTTGACACATGATCCTGATTCAGAACCAGCAGGTAGACAGATAGCTACACTCTTGACACATGATCCTGATTCAGAACCAGCAGGTAGACAGGTATCTACACTCTTGACACATGATCCTGATTCAGAACCAGCAGGTAGACAGGTAGCTACACCCTTGACACATGATCCTGATTCAGAACCAGCAGGTAGACAGGTAGCTACACTCTTGACACATGATCCTGATTCAGAACCAGCAGGTAGACAGGTAACTACATTCTTGACACATGATCCTGATTCAGAACCAGCAGGTAGACAGGTAGCTACTTTCTTCACACATGATGCTGATTCAGAACCAGCAGGTAGACAGGTAGCTACACTCTTGACACATGATCCTGATTCAGAACCAGCAGGTAGACAGGTAGCTACACTCTTGACACATGATCCTGATTCAGAACCAGCAGGTAGACAGGTAGCTACACTCTTGACACATGATCCTGATTCAGAACCAGCAGGTAGAGAGGTAGCTACACTCTTGACACATGATGCTGATTCAGAACCAGCAGGTAGACAGGTAGCTACACTCTTGACACATGATCCTGCTTCCGAACCAGCAGGTAGACAGGTAGCTACACTCTTGACACATCATCCTGATTCAGAACCAGCAGGTAGACAAGTAGCTACGCTCTTGACACATGATCCTGATTCAGAACCAGCAGGTAGACTGGTAGCTACACTCTTGACACATGATCCTGATTCAGAACCAGCAGGTAGACAGCTAGCTACACTCTTGACACATGATCCTGATTCAGAACCAGCAGGTAGACAAGTAGCTACACTCTTGACACATGATCCTGATTCAGAACCAGCAGGTAGACAGGAAGCTACACACTTGACACATGATCCTGATTCAGAACCAGCAGGTAGACAGGTAGATACTTTCTTGACACATAATCCTGATTCAGAACCAGCAGGTAGAGAGGTAGCTACACTCTTGACACATGATACTGATTCAGAACCAGCAGGTGGACAGGTAGCTACACCATTGACACATGGTCCTGATTCAGAACCAGCAGGTAGACAGGTAACTACACTCTTGACACATGATCCTGATTCAGAACCAGCAGGTAGACAGGTAGCTACACTCTTGACACGTGATGCTGATTCAGAACCAGCAGGTAGACAGGTAGCTACACTCTTGACACATGATCCTGATTCAGAACCAGTAGGTAGACAGGTAGCTACACTCCTGACACATGACCCTGATTAAGAACCAGCAGGTAGACAGGTAGATACACTCTTGACACATGATCCTGATTCAGAACCAGCAGGTAGACAGGTAGCTACTTTCTTGACACATGATCCTGATTCAGGACCAGCAGGTAGAGAGGTAGATACACTCTTGACACGTGATGCTGATTCAGAACCAGCAGGTAGACAGGTAGCTACACTCTTGACACATGATCCTGATTCAGAACCAGCAGGTAGACAGGTAGTTACATTGTTGACACATGATCCTGATTAAGAACCAGCAGGTAGACAGGTAGATACACTCTTGACACATGATCCTGTTTCAGAACCAGCAGGTAGACAGGTAGCTACACTCTTGATACATGATCCTGATTCAGAACCAGCAGGTACACAGGTAGCTACACTCTTGACACATGATCCTGATTCAGAACCAGCAGGTAGACAGGTAGCTACACTCTTGACACATGATCCTGATTCAGAACCAGCAGGTAGAGAGGTAGCTACACTCTTGACACATGATCCTGATTAAGAACCAGCAGGTAGACAGGTAGATACACACTGGGCACATGATGCTGATTCAGAACCAGCAGGTAGACAGGTAACTACACTCTTGACACATGATCCTGCTTCCGAACCAGCAGGTAGACAGGTAGCTACACTCTTGACACATGATCCTGATTCAGAACCAGCAGGTAGACAGGTAGCTACGCTCTTGACACATGATCCTGATTCAGAACCAGCAGGTAGACTGGTAGCTACACTCTTGACACATGATCCTGATTCAGAACCAGCAGGTAGACAGCTAGCTACACTCTTGACACATGATCCTGATTCAGAACCAGCAGGTAAACAAGTGGCTACACTCTTGACACATGATCCTGATTCAGAACCAGCAGGTAGACAGGTAACTACACTCTTGACACATGATCCTGATTCAGAACCAGCAGGTAGACAGGTAGCTACACTCTTGACACGTGATGCTGATTCAGAACCAGCAGGTAGACAGGTAGCTACACTCTTGACACATGATCCTGATTCAGAACCAGTAGGTAGACAGGTAGCTACACTCTTGACACATGATCCTGATTCAGAACCAGCAGGTAGACAGGTAGCTACTTTCTTGACACATGATCCTGATTCAGGACCAGCAGGTAGAGAGGTAGATACACTCTTGACACGTGATGCTGATTCAGAACCAGCAGGTAGACAGGTAGCTACACTCTTGACACATGATCCTGATTCAGAACCAGCAGGTAGACAGGTAGTTACACTCTTGACACATGATCCTGATTAAGAACCAGCAGGTAGACAGGTAGATACACTCTTGACACATGATCCTGATTCAGAACCAGCAGGCAGACAGGTAGCTACACTCTTGATACATGATCCTGATTCAGAACCAGCAGGTACACAGGTAGCTACACTCTTGACACATGATCCTGATTCAGAACCAGCAGGTAGACAGGTAGCTACACTCTTGACACATGATCCTGATTCAGAACCAGCAGGTAGAGAGGTAGCTACACTCTTCACACATGATCCTGATTAAGAACCAGCAGGTAGACAGGTAGATACACACTGGGCACATGATCCTGATTGAGAACCAGCAGGTAGACAGGTAACTACACTCTTGATACATGATCCTGATTCAGAACCAGCAGGTAAACAGGTAGCTACACTCTTGACACATGATCCTGATTCAGAACCAGCAGGTACACAGGTAGCTACACTTTTGACACATGATCCTGATTCAGAACCAGCAGGTAGACAGGTAGCTACTTTCTTGACACATGATCCTGATTCAGAACCAGCAGGTAGACAGGTAGCTACACTCTTGACACATGATGCTGATTCAGAACCAGCAGGTAGACAGGTAGCTACACTCTTGACACATGATCCTGATTCAGAACCAGCAGGTAGACAGGTAGCTACACTCTGGACACATGATCCTGATTAAGAACCAGCAGGTAGACAGGTAGATACACTCTTGACACATGATCCTGATTCAGAACCAGCAGGTAGACAGGTAGCTATTTTCTTGACACATGATCCTGATTCAGAACCAGCAGGTAGAGAGGTAGTTACACTCTTGACACGTGATGCTGATTCAGAACCAGCAGGTAGACAGGTAGCTACACTCTTGACACATGATCCTGATTCAGAACCAGCAGGTAGACAGGTAGATACACTCTTGACACATGATCCTGATTCAGAACCAGTAGGTACACAGGTAGCTACACTCTTGACACATGATCCTGATTCAGAACCAGAAGGTAGACAGGTAGCTACACTCTTGACACATGATCCTGATTCAGAACCAGCAGGTAGAGAGGTAGCTACACTCTTGACGCATGATCCTGATTAAGAACCAGCAGGTAGACAGGTAGAAACACTCTTGGCACACGATCCTGATTCAGAACCAGCAGGTAGACAGGTAGCTACACTCTTGATACATGATCCTGATTCAGAACCAGCAGGTAGACAGGTAGCTACACTCTTGACACATGATCCTGATTCAGAACCAGCAGGTAGAGAGGTAGCTACACTCTTGACACATGATCCTGATTAAGAACCATCAGGTAGACAGGTAGATACACACTGGGCACATGATGCTGATTCAGAACCAGCAGGTAGACAGGTAACTACACTCTTGACACATGATCCTGCTTCCGAACCAGCAGGTAGACAGGTAGCTACACTCTTGACACATGATCCTGATTCAGAACCAGCAGGTAGACAGGTAGCTACGCTCTTGACACATGATCCTGATTCAGAACCAGCAGGTAGACTGGTAGCTACACTCTTGACACATGATCCTGATTCAGAACCAGCAGGTAGACAGCTAGCTACACTCTTGACACATGATCCTGATTCAGAACCAGCAGGTAAACAAGTAGCTACACTCTTGACACATGATCCTGATTCAGAACCAGCAGGTAGACAGGTAACTACACTCTTGACACATGATCCTGATTCAGAACCAGCAGGTAGACAGGTAGCTACACTCTTGACACGTGATGCTGATTCAGAACCAGCAGGTAGACAGGTAGCTACACTCTTGACACATGATCCTGATTCAGAACCAGTAGGTAGACAGGTAGCTACACTCTTGACACATGATCCTGATTCAGAACCAGCAGGTAGACAGGTAGCTACTTTCTTGACACATGATCCTGATTCAGGACCAGCAGGTAGAGAGGTAGATACACTCTTGACACGTGATGCTGATTCAGAACCAGCAGGTAGACAGGTAGCTACACTCTTGACACATGATCCTGATTCAGAACCAGCAGGTAGACAGGTAGTTACACTCTTGACACATGATCCTGATTAAGAACCAGCAGGTAGACAGGTAGATACACTCTTGACACATGATCCTGATTCAGAACCAGCAGGCAGACAGGTAGCTACACTCTTGATACATGATCCTGATTCAGAACCAGCAGGTACACAGGTAGCTACACTCTTGACACATGATCCTGATTCAGAACCAGCAGGTAGACAGGTAGCTACACTCTTGACACATGATCCTGATTCAGAACCAGCAGGTAGAGAGGTAGCTACACTCTTCACACATGATCCTGATTAAGAACCAGCAGGTAGACAGGTAGATACACACTGGGCACATGATCCTGATTGAGAACCAGCAGGTAGACAGGTAACTACACTCTTGATACATGATCCTGATTCAGAACCAGCAGGTAAACAGGTAGCTACACTCTTGACACATGATCCTGATTCAGAACCAGCAGGTACACAGGTAGCTACACTTTTGACACATGATCCTGATTCAGAACCAGCAGGTAGACAGGTAGCTACTTTCTTGACACATGATCCTGATTCAGAACCAGCAGGTAGACAGGTAGCTACACTCTTGACACATGATGCTGATTCAGAACCAGCAGGTAGACAGGTAGCTACACTCTTGACACATGATCCTGATTCAGAACCAGCAGGTAGACAGGTAGCTACACTCTGGACACATGATCCTGATTAAGAACCAGCAGGTAGACAGGTAGATACACTCTTGACACATGATCCTGATTCAGAACCAGCAGGTAGACAGGTAGCTATTTTCTTGACACATGATCCTGATTCAGAACCAGCAGGTAGAGAGGTAGTTACACTCTTGACACGTGATGCTGATTCAGAACCAGCAGGTAGACAGGTAGCTACACTCTTGACACATGATCCTGATTCAGAACCAGCAGGTAGACAGGTAGATACACTCTTGACACATGATCCTGATTCAGAACCAGTAGGTACACAGGTAGCTACACTCTTGACACATGATCCTGATTCAGAACCAGAAGGTAGACAGGTAGCTACACTCTTGACACATGATCCTGATTCAGAACCAGCAGGTAGAGAGGTAGCTACACTCTTGACGCATGATCCTGATTAAGAACCAGCAGGTAGACAGGTAGAAACACTCTTGGCACATGATCCTGATTCAGAACCAGCAGGTAGACAGGTAGCTACACTCTTGATACATGATCCTGATTCAGAACCAGCAGGTAGACAGGTAACTACATTCTTGACACATGATCCTGATTCAGAACCAGCAGGTAGACAGGTAGCTACTTTCTTGACACATGATGCTGATTCAGAACCAGCAGGTAGACAGGTAGCTACACCCTTGACACATGATCCTGATTCAGAACCAGCAGGTAGACAGGTAGCTACACTCTTGACACATGATCCTGATTCAGAACCAGGAGGTAGAGAGGTAGCTACACTCTTGACACATGATGCTGATTCAGAACCAGCAGGTAGACAGGTAGCTACACTCTTGACACATGATCCTGCTTCCGAACCAGCAGGTAGACAGGTAGCTACACTCTTGACACATCATCCTGATTCAGAACCAGCAGGTAGACAGGTAGCTACGCTCTTGACACATGATCCTGATTCAGAACCAGCAGGTAGACTGGTAGCTACACTCTTGACACATGATTCTGATTCAGAACCAGCAGGTAGACAGCTAGCTACACTCTTGACACATGATCCTGATTCAGAACCAGCAGGTAGACAAGTAGCTACACTCTTGACACATGATCCTGATTCAGAATCAGCAGGTAGACAGGAAGCTACACACTTGACACATGATCCTGATTCAGAACCAGCAGGTAGACAGGTAGATACTTTCTTGACACATAATCCTGATTCAGAACCAGCAGGTAGAGAGGTAGCTACACTCTTGACACATGATCCTGATTCAGAACCAGCAGGTGGACAGGTAGCTACACCATTGACACATGATCCTGATTCAGAACCAGCAGGTAGACAGGTAACTACACTCTTGACACATGATCCTGATTCAGAACCAGCAGGTAGACAGGTAGCTACACTCTTGACACGTGATGCTGATTCAGAACCAGCAGGTAGACAGGTAGCTACACTCTTGACACATGATCCTGATTCAGAACCAGTAGGTAGACAGGTAGCTACACTCCTGACACATGACACTGATTAAGAACCAGCAGGTAGACAGGTAGATACACTCTTGACACATGATCCTGATTCAGAACCAGCAGGTAGACAGGTAGCTACTTTCTTGACACATGATCCTGATTCAGAACCAGCAGGTAGACAGGTAGCTACACTCTTGACACGTGATGCTGATTCAGAACCAGCAGGTAGACAGGTAGCTACACTCTGGACACATGATCCTGATTCAGAACCAGCAGGTAGACAGGTAGTTACACTCTTGACACATGATCCTGATTAAGAACCAGCAGGTAGACAGGTAGATACACTCTTGACACATGATCCTGATTCAGAACCAGCAGGTAGACAGGTAGCTACACTCTTGACACATGATCCTGATTCAGAACCAGCAGGTAGACAGGTAGATACACTCTTGACACATGATCCTGATTCAGAACCAGTAGGTACACAGGTAGCTACACTCTTGACACATGATCCTGATTCAGAACCAGAAGGTAGACAGGTAGCTACACTCTTGACACATGATCCTGATTCAGAACCAGCAGGTAGAGAGGTAGCTACACTCTTGACGCATGATCCTGATTAAGAACCAGCAGGTAGACAGGTAGAAACACTCTTGGCACATGATCCTGATTCAGAACCAGCAGGTAGACAGGTAGCTACACTCTTGATACATGATCCTGATTCAGAACCAGCAGGTAGACAGGTAACTACATTCTTGACACATGATCCTGATTCAGAACCAGCAGGTAGACAGGTAGCTACTTTCTTGACACATGATGCTGATTCAGAACCAGCAGGTAGACAGGTAGCTACACCCTTGACACATGATCCTGATTCAGAACCAGCAGGTAGACAGGTAGCTACACTCTTGACACATGATCCTGATTCAGAACCAGGAGGTAGAGAGGTAGCTACACTCTTGACACATGATGCTGATTCAGAACCAGCAGGTAGACAGGTAGCTACACTCTTGACACATGATCCTGCTTCCGAACCAGCAGGTAGACAGGTAGCTACACTCTTGACACATCATCCTGATTCAGAACCAGCAGGTAGACAGGTAGCTACGCTCTTGACACATGATCCTGATTCAGAACCAGCAGGTAGACTGGTAGCTACACTCTTGACACATGATTCTGATTCAGAACCAGCAGGTAGACAGTTAGCTACACTCTTGACACATGATCCTGATTCAGAACCAGCAGGTAGACAAGTAGCTACACTCTTGACACATGATCCTGATTCAGAATCAGCAGGTAGACAGGAAGCTACACACTTGACACATGATCCTGATTCAGAACCAGCAGGTAGACAGGTAGATACTTTCTTGACACATAATCCTGATTCAGAACCAGCAGGTAGAGAGGTAGCTACACTCTTGACACATGATCCTGATTCAGAACCAGCAGGTGGACAGGTAGCTACACCATTGACACATGATCCTGATTCAGAACCAGCAGGTAGACAGGTAACTACACTCTTGACACATGATCCTGATTCAGAACCAGCAGGTAGACAGGTAGCTACACTCTTGACACGTGATGCTGATTCAGAACCAGCAGGTAGACAGGTAGCTACACTCTTGACACATGATCCTGATTCAGAACCAGTAGGTAGACAGGTAGCTACACTCCTGACACATGACACTGATTAAGAACCAGCAGGTAGACAGGTAGATACACTCTTGACACATGATCCTGATTCAGAACCAGCAGGTAGACAGGTAGCTACTTTCTTGACACATGATCCTGATTCAGAACCAGCAGGTAGACAGGTAGCTACACTCTTGACACGTGATGCTGATTCAGAACCAGCAGGTAGACAGGTAGCTACACTCTGGACACATGATCCTGATTCAGAACCAGCAGGTAGACAGGTAGTTACACTCTTGACACATGATCCTGATTAAGAACCAGCAGGTAGACAGGTAGATACACTCTTGACACATGATCCTGATTCAGAACCAGCAGGTAGACAGGTAGCTACACTCTTGATACATGATCCTGATTCAGAACCAGCAGGTACACAGGTAGCTACACTCTTGACACATGATCCTGATTCAGAACCAGCAGGTAGACAGGTAGCTACACTCTTGACACATGATCCTGATTCAGAACCAGCAGGTAGAGAGGTAGCTACACTCTTGACACATGATCCTGATTAAGAACCAGCAGGTAGACAGGTAGATACACACTGGGCACATGATCCTGATTGAGAACCAGCAGTTAGACAGGTAACTACACTCTTGATACATGATCCTGATTCAGAACCAGCAGGTAAACAGGTAGCTACACTCTTGACACATGATCCTGATTAAGAACCAGAAGGTAGACAGGTAGCTACACTCTTGACACATGATCCTGATTCAGAACCAGCAGGTAGACAGGTAGCTACTTTTTTGACACATGATCCTGATTCAGAACCAGCAGGTAGACAGGTAGCTACACTCTTGACACATGATCCTACTTCCGAACCAGCAGGTAGACAGGTAGCTACGATACACTCTTGACACATCACCCTGATTCAGAACCATCAGGTAGACAGGTAGCTACACTCTTGACACATGATCCTGATTCAGAACCAGCAGGTAGACAGGTAGCTACACTCTTGACACATGATCCTGATTCAGAACCAGCAGGTAGACAGGTAGCTACACTCTTGACACATGATGCTGATTCAGAACCAGCAGGTAGACAGGTAGCTACACTATTGACACATGATCCTGATTCAGAACCAGCAGGTAGACAGGTAGCTACACTCTTGACACATGATCCTGATTCAGAACCAGCAGGTAGACAGGTAACTACACTCTTGACACATGATCCTGATTCAGAACCAGTAGGTAGACAGGTAGCTACACTCCTGACACATGACACTGATTAAGAACCAGCAGGTAGACAGGTATATACACTCTTGACACATGATCCTGATTCAGAACCAGCAGGTAGACAGGTAGCTACTTTCTTGACACATGATCCTGATTCAGGACCAGCAGGTAGAGAGGTAGATACACTCTTGACACGTGATGCTGATTCAGAACCAGCAGGTAGACAGGTAGCTACACTCTTGACACATGATCCTGATTCAGAACCAGCAGGTAGACAGGTAGTTACACTCTTGACACATGATCCTGATTAAGAACCAGCAGGTAGACAGGTAGATACACTCTTGACACATGATCCTGATTCAGAACCAGCAGGTAGACAGGTAGCTACACTCTTGATACATGATCCTGATTCAGAACCAGCAGGTACACAGGTAGCTACACTCTTGACACATGATCCTGATTCAGAACCAGCAGGTAGACAGGTAGCTACACTCTTGACACATGATCCTGATTCAGAACCAGCAGGTAGAGAGGTAGCTACACTCTTCACACATGATCCTGATTAAGAACCAGCAGGTAGACAGGTAGATACACACTGGGCACATGATCCTGATTGAGAACCAGCAGGTAGACAGGTAACTACACTCTTGATACATGATCCTGATTCAGAACCAGCAGGTAAACAGGTAGCTACACTCTTGACACATGATCCTGATTCAGAACCAGCAGGTAGACAGATAGCTGCACTCTTGACACATGATCCTGATTCAGAACCAGCAGGTAGACAGGTATCTACACTCTTGACACATGATCCTGATTCAGAACCAGCAGGTAGACAGGTAGCTACACCCTTGACACATGATCCTGATTCAGAACCAGCAGGTAGACAGGTAGCTACACTCTTGACACATGATCCTGATTCAGAACCAGCAGGTAGACAGGTAGCTACACCCTTGACACATGATCCTGATTCAGAACCAGCAGGTAGACAGGTAGCTACACTCTTGACACATGATCCTGATTCAGAACCAGCAGGTAGACAGGTATCTACACTCTTGACACATGATCCTGATTCAGAACCAGCAGGTAGACAGGTAGCTACACTCTTGACACATGATCCTGATTCAGAACCAGCAGGTAGACAGGTAACTACACACTTGACGCATGATCCTGATTCAGAACCAGCAGATAGACAGGTAGCTATACTCTTGACACATGATCCTGATTCAGAACCAGCAGGTAGACAGGTAGCTACACACTTGACACATGATCCTGATTCAGAACCAGCAGGTAGACAGGTAGCTACACTCTTGACACATGATGCTGATTCAGAACCAGCAGGTAGACAGGTAGCTACACTCTTGACACATGATCCTGATTCAGAACCAGCAGGTAGACAGGTAGCTACTTTCTTGACACATGATCCTGATTCAGAACCAGCAGGTAGAGAGGTAGCTTCACTCTTGACACGTGATGCTGATTCAGAACCAGCAGGTAGACAGGTAGCTACACTCTTGACACATGATCCTAATTCAGAACCAGCAGGTAGACAGGTAGTTACACTCTTGACACATGATCCTGATTAAGAACCAGCAGGTAGACAGGTAGATACACTCTTGACACATGATCCTCATTCAGAACCAGCAGGTAGACAGGTAGCTACACTCTTGATACATGATCCTGATTCAGAACCAGCAGGTAGACAGGCAGCTACACTCTTGACACATGATCCTGATTCAGAACCAGCAGGTAGACAGGTAGCTAAACTCTTGACACATGATCCTGATTCAGAACCAGCAGGTACACAGGTAGCTACACTCTTGACACATGATCCTGATTCAAAACCAGCAGGTAGACAGGTAGCTACACTCTTGATACATGATCCTGATTCAGAACCAGCAGGTAGACAGGTAGCTACACTCTTGACACATGATCCTGATTAAGAACCAGCAGGTAGACAGGTAGCTACACTCTTGACACATGATCCTGCTTCCGAACCAGCAGGTAGACAGGTAGCTACACCCTTGACACATGATCCTGATTCAGAGCCAGCAGGTAGACAGGTAGCTACGCTCTTGACACATGATCCTGATTCAGAACCAGCAGGTAGACTGGTAGTTACACTCTTGACACATGATCCTGATTCAGAACCAGCAGGTAGACAGCTAGATACACTCTTGACACATGATCCTGATTCAGAACCAGCAGGTAGACAGGTAGCTACACTCTTGACACATGATCGTGATTCAGAACCAGTTGGTAGACAGGTAGCTACACTCTTGACACATGATCCTGATTCAGATCCAGCAGGTACACAGGTAGCTACACTCTTGACACATGATCCTGATTCAGAACCAGCAGGTAGACAGGTAGCTACACTCTTGACACATGATCCTGATTCAGAACCAGCAGGTAGACAGGTAGCTACACTCTTGACACATGATCCTGATTCAGAACCAGCAGGTAGACAGGTAGCTACACTCTTGAGACATGATCCTGATTCAGAACCAGCAGGTAGACAGGTAGCTACACTCTTGACACATGATCCTGATTCAGAACCAGCAGGTAGACAGGTAGCTACACTCTTGACACATGATCCTGCTTCAGAACCAGCAGGTAGACAGGTAGCTACACTCTTGACACATGATCCTGATTAAGAACCAGCAGGTAGACAGGTAGCTACACTCTTGACACATGATCCTGATTCAGAACCAGCAGGTAGACAGGTAGCTACTTTCTTGACACATGATCCTGATTCAGAACCAGCAGGTAGAAGGGTAGCTACACTCTTGACACGTGATGCTGATTCAGAACCAGGAGGTAGACAGGTAGCTACACTCTTGACACATTATCCTAATTCAGAACCAGCAGGTAGACAGGTAGTTACACTCTTGACACATGATCCTGATTAAGAACCAGCAGGTAGACAGGTAGATACACTCTTGACACATGATCCTGATTCAGAACCAGCAGGTAGACAGGTAGCTACACTCTTGATACATGATCCTGATTCAGAACCAGCAGGTAGACAGGCAGCTACACTCTTGACACATGATCCTGATTCAGAACCAGCAGGTAGACAGGTAGCTAAACTCTTGACACATGATCCTGATTCAGAACCAGCAGGTACACAGGTAGCTACACTCTTGACACATGATCCTGATTCAAAACCAGCAGGTAGACAGGTAGCTACACTCTTGATACATGATCCTGATTCAGAACCAGCAGGTAGACAGGTAGCTACACTCTTGACACATGATCCTGATTCAGAACCAGCAGGTAGACAGGTAGCTACACTCTTGACACATGATCCTGCTTCCGAACCAGCAGGTAGACAGGTAGCTACACCCTTGACACATCATCCTGATTCAGAGCCAGCAGGTAGACAGGTAGCTACGCTCTTGACACATGATCCTGATTCAGAACCAGCAGGTAGACTGGTAGTTACACTCTTGACACATGATCCTGATTCAGAACCAGCAGGTAGACAGGTAGCTACACTCTTGACACATGATCCTGATTCAGAACCAGCAGGTAGACAGGTAGCTACACTCTTGATACATGATCCTGATTCAGAACCAGCAGGTAGACAGGTAGCTACACTCTTGACACATGATCGTGATTCAGAACCAGTTGGTAGACAGGTAGCTACACTCTTGACACATGATCCTGATTCAGATCCAGCAGGTACACAGGTAGCTACACTCTTGACACATGATCCTGATTCAGAACCAGCAGGTAGACAGGTAGCTACACTCTTGACACATGATCCTGATTCAGAACCAGCAGGTAGACAGGTAGCTACACTCTTGACACATGATCCTGATTCAGAACCAGCAGGTAGACAGGTAGCTACACCATTGACACATGATCCTGATTCAGAACCAGCAGGTAGACAGGTAGCTACTCTCTTGACACATGATCCTGATTCAGAACCAGCAGGTAGACAGGTAGCTACACTCTTGACACATGATCCTGCTTCCGAACCAGCAGGTAGACAGGTAGCTACACTCTTGACACATCATCCTGATTCAGAGCCAGCAGGTAGACAGGTAGCTACGCTCTTGACACATGATCCTGATTCAGAACCAGCAGGTAGACTGGTAGCTACACTCTTGACACATGATCCTGATTCAGAACCAGCAGGTAGACAGGTATCTACACTCTTGACACATGATCCTGATTCAGAACCAGCAGGTAGACAGGTAGCTACACTCTTGACACATGATCCTGATTCAGAACCAGCAGGTAGACAGGTAACTACACACTTGACGCATGATCCTGATTCAGAACCAGCAGATAGACAGGTAGCTATACTCTTGACACATGATCCTGATTCAGAACCAGCAGGTAGACAGGTAGCTACACACTTGACACATGATCCTGATTCAGAACCAGCAGGTAGACAGGTAGCTACACTCTTGACACATGATGCTGATTCAGAACCAGCAGGTAGACAGGTAGCTACACTCTTGACACATGATCCTGATTCAGAACCAGCAGGTAGACAGGTAGCTACTTTCTTGACACATGATCCTGATTCAGAACCAGCAGGTAGAGAGGTAGCTTCACTCTTGACACGTGATGCTGATTCAGAACCAGCAGGTAGACAGGTAGCTACACTCTTGACACATGATCCTAATTCAGAACCAGCAGGTAGACAGGTAGTTACACTCTTGACACATGATCCTGATTAAGAACCAGCAGGTAGACAGGTAGATACACTCTTGACACATGATCCTCATTCAGAACCAGCAGGTAGACAGGTAGCTACACTCTTGATACATGATCCTGATTCAGAACCAGCAGGTAGACAGGCAGCTACACTCTTGACACATGATCCTGATTCAGAACCAGCAGGTAGAGAGGTAGCTAAACTCTTGACACATGATCCTGATTCAGAACCAGCAGGTACACAGGTAGCTACACTCTTGACACATGGTCCTGATTCAAAACCAGCAGGTAGACAGGTAGCTACACTCTTGATACATGATCCTGATTCAGAACCAGCAGGTAGACAGGTAGCTACACTCTTGACACATGATCCTGATTAAGAACCAGCAGGTAGAAAGGTAGCTACACTCTTGACACATGATCCTGCTTCCGAACCAGCAGGTAGACAGGTAGCTACACCCTTGACACATCATCCTGATTCAGAGCCAGCAGGTAGACAGGTAGCTACGCTCTTGACACATCATCCTGATTCAGAACCAGCAGGTAGACTGGTAGTTACACTCTTGACACATGATCCTGATTCAGAACCAGCAGGTAGACAGCTAGATACACTCTTGACACATGATCCTGATTCAGAACCAGCAGGTAGACAGGTAGCTACACTCTTGACACATGATCCTGATTCAGAACCAGCAGGTAGACAGGTAGCTACACTCTTGACACATGATCGTGATTCAGAACCAGTTGGTAGACAGGTAGCTACACTCTTGACACACTATCCTGATTCAGATCCAGCAGGTACACAGGTAGCTACACCCTTGACACATGATCCTGATTCAGAACCAGCAGGTAGACAGGTAGCTACACTCTTGACACATGATCCTGATTCAGAACCAGCAGGTAGACAGGTAGCTACACTCTTGACACATGATCCTGATTCAGAACCAGCAGGTAGACAGGTAGCTACACTCTTGACACATGATCCTGCTTCCGAACCAGCAGGTAGACAGGTAGCTACACTCTTGACACATCATCCTGATTCAGAGCCAGCAGGTAGACAGGTAGCTACGCTCTTGACACATGGTCCTGATTCAGAACCAGCAGGTAGACAGGTAGCTACACTCTTGACACATGATCCTGATTCAGAACCAGCAGGTAGACAGGTATCTACACTCTTGACACATGATCCTGATTCAGAACCAGCAGGTAGACAGGTAGCTACACTCTTGACACATGATCCTGATTCAGAACCAGCAGGTAGACAGGTAACTACACACTTGACGCATGATCCTGATTCAGAACCAGCAGATAGACAGGTAGCTATACTCTTGACACATGATCCTGATTCAGAACCAGCAGGTAGACATGTAGCTACACTCTTGACACATCATCCTGATTCCGAACCAGCAGGTAGACAGCTAGCTACACTCTTGACACATGATCCTGATTCAGAACCAGCAGGTAGACAGGTAACTACATTCTTGATACATGATCCTGATTCAGAACCAGCAGGTAGACAGGTAGCTACTTTCTTGACACATGATGCTGATTCAGAACCAGCAGGTAGGCAGGTAGCTACACTCTTGACACATGGTCCTGATTCAGAACCAGCAGGTAGACAGGTAGCTACACTCTTGACACATGATCCTGATTCAGAACCAGCAGGTAGACAGGTAGCTACACTCTTGACACATGATCCTGATTCAGAACCAGCAGGTAGACAGGTAGCTTCACTCTTGACACATGATCCTGCTTCCGAACCAGCAGGTAGACAGGTAGCTGCACTCTTGACACATCATCCTGATTCAGAACCAGCAGGTAGACAGGTAGCTACACTCTTGACACATGATCCTGATTCAGAACCAGCAGGTAGACTGGTAGCTACACTCTTGACACATGATCCTGATTCAGAACCAGCAGGTAGACAGGTAGCTACACTCCTGACACGTGATGTTGATTCAGAACCAGCAGGTAGACAGAGAGCTACACTCTTGACACATGATCCTGATTCAGAACCAGCAGGTACACAGGTAGCTACACTTTTGACACATGATCCTGATTCAGAACCAGCAGGTAGACAGGTAGCTACTTTCTTGACACATGATCCTGATTCAGAACCAGCAGGTAGAGAGGTAGCTACACTCTGGACACATGATCCTGATTCAGAACCAGCAGGTAGACAGGTAGTTACACTCTTGACACATGATCCTGATTAAGAACCAGCAGGTAGACAGGTAGATACACTCTTGACACATGATCCTGATTCAGAACCAGCAGGTAGACAGGTAGCTACACTCTTGATACATGATCCTGATTCAGAACCAGCAGGTACACAGGTAGCTACACTCTTGACACATGATCCTGATTCAGAACCAGCAGGTAGACAGGTAGCTACACTCTTGACACATGATCCTGATTCAGAACCAGCAGGTAGAGAGGTAGCTACACTCTTGACACATGATCCTGATTAAGAACCAGCAGGTAGACAGGTAACTACACTCTTGATACATGATCCTGATTCAGAACCAGCAGGTAAACAGGTAGCTACACTCTTGACACATGATCCTGATTAAGAACCAGAAGGTAGACAGGTAGCTACACTCTTGACACATGATCCTGATTCAGAACCAGCAGGTAGACAGGTAGCTACTTTTTTGACACATGATCCTGATTCAGAACCAGCAGGTAGACAGGTAGCTACACTCTTGACACATGATCCTACTTCCGAACCAGCAGGTAGACAGGTAGCTACGATACACTCTTGACACATCACCCTGATTCAGAACCATCAGGTAGACAGGTAGCTACACTCTTGACACATGATCCTGATTCAGAACCAGCAGGTAGACAGGTAGCTACACTCTTGACACATGATCCTGATTCAGAACCAGTAGGTAGACAGGTAGCTACACTCTTGACACATGATGCTGATTCAGAACCAGCAGGTAGACAGGTAGCTACACTATTGACACATGATCCTGATTCAGAACCAGCAGGTAGACAGGTAGCTACACTCTTGACACATGATCCTGATTCAGAACCAGCAGGTAGACAGGTAACTACACTCTTGACACATGATCCTGATTCAGAACCAGTAGGTAGACAGGTAGCTACACTCCTGACACATGACACTGATTAAGAACCAGCAGGTAGACAGGTAGCTACACTCTTGACACATGATCCTGATTCAGAACCAGCAGGTAGACAGATAGCTACACTCTTGACACATGATCCTGATTCAGAACCAGCAGGTAGACAGGTATCTACACTCTTGACACATGATCCTGATTCAGAACCAGCAGGTAGACAGGTAGCTACACCCTTGACACATGATCCTGATTCAGAACCAGCAGGTAGACAGGTAGCTACACTCTTGACACATGATCCTGATTCAGAACCAGCAGGTAGACAGGTAGCTACACCCTTGACACATGATCCTGATTCAGAACCAGCAGGTAGACAGGTAGCTACACTCTTGACACATGATCCTGATTCAGAACCAGCAGGTAGACAGGTATCTACACTCTTGACACATGATCCTGATTCAGAACCAGCAGGTAGACAGGTAGCTACACTCTTGACACATGATCCTGATTCAGAACCAGCAGGTAGACAGGTAACTACACACTTGACGCATGATCCTGATTCAGAACCAGCAGATAGACAGGTAGCTATACTCTTGACACATGATCCTGATTCAGAACCAGCAGGTAGACAGGTAGCTACACACTTGACACATGATCCTGATTCAGAACCAGCAGGTAGACAGGTAGCTACTTTCTTGACACATGATCCTGATTCAGAACCAGCAGGTAGAGAGGTAGCTTCACTCTTGACACGTGATGCTGATTCAGAACCAGCAGGTAGACAGGTAGCTACACTCTTGACACATGATCCTAATTCAGAACCAGCAGGTAGACAGGTAGTTACACTCTTGACACATGATCCTGATTAAGAACCAGCAGGTAGACAGGTAGATACACTCTTGACACATGATCCTCATTCAGAACCAGCAGGTAGACAGGTATCTACACTCTTGATACATGATCCTGATTCAGAACCAGCAGGTAGACAGGCAGCTACACTCTTGACACATGATCCTGATTCAGAACCAGCAGGTAGACAGGTAGCTAAACTCTTGACACATGATCCTGATTCAGAACCAGCAGGTACACAGGTAGCTACACTCTTGACACATGATCCTGATTCAAAACCAGCAGGTAGACAGGTAGCTACACTCTTGATACATGATCCTGATTCAGAACCAGCAGGTAGACAGGTAGCTACACTCTTGACACATGATCCTGATTAAGAACCAGCAGGTAGACAGGTAGCTACACTCTTGACACATGATCCTGCTTCCGAACCAGCAGGTAGACAGGTAGCTACACTCTTGACACATGATCCTGATTCAGAGCCAGCAGGTAGACAGGTAGCTACGCTCTTGACACATGATCCTGATTCAGAACCAGCAGGTAGACTGGTAGTTACACTCTTGACACATGATCCTGATTCAGAACCAGCAGGTAGACAGCTAGATACACTCTTGACACATGATCCTGATTCAGAACCAGCAGGTAGACAGGTAGCTACACTCTTGACACATGATCGTGATTCAGAACCAGTTGGTAGACAGGTAGCTACACTCTTGACACATGATCCTGATTCAGATCCAGCAGGTACACAGGTAGCTACACTCTTGACACATGATCCTGATTCAGAACCAGCAGGTAGACAGGTAGCTACACTCTTGACACATGATCCTGATTCAGAACCAGCAGGTAGACAGGTAGCTACACTCTTGACACATGATCCTGATTCAGAACCAGCAGGTAGACAGGTAGCTACACTCTTGAGACATGATCCTGATTCAGAACCAGCAGGTAGACAGGTAGCTACACTCTTGACACATGATCCTGATTCAGAACCAGCAGGTAGACAGGTAGCTACACTCTTGACACATGATCCTGCTTCAGAACCAGCAGGTAGACAGGTAGCTACACTCTTGACACATGATCCTGATTAAGAACCAGCAGGTAGACAGGTAGCTACACTCTTGACACATGATCCTGATTCAGAACCAGCAGGTAGACAGGTAGCTACTTTCTTGACACATGATCCTGATTCAGAACCAGCAGGTAGAAGGGTAGCTACACTCTTGACACGTGATGCTGATTCAGAACCAGGAGGTAGACAGGTAGCTACACTCTTGACACATTATCCTAATTCAGAACCAGCAGGTAGACAGGTAGTTACACTCTTGACACATGATCCTGATTAAGAACCAGCAGGTAGACAGGTAGATACACTCTTGACACATGATCCTGATTCAGAACCAGCAGGTAGACAGGTAGCTACACTCTTGATACATGATCCTGATTCAGAACCAGCAGGTAGACAGGCAGCTACACTCTTGACACATGATCCTGATTCAGAACCAGCAGGTAGACAGGTAGCTAAACTCTTGACACATGATCCTGATTCAGAACCAGCAGGTACACAGGTAGCTACACTCTTGACACATGATCCTGATTCAAAACCAGCAGGTAGACAGGTAGCTACACTCTTGATACATGATCCTGATTCAGAACCAGCAGGTAGACAGGTAGCTACACTCTTGACACATGATCCTGATTCAGAACCAGCAGGTAGACAGGTAGCTACACTCTTGACACATGATCCTGCTTCCGAACCAGCAGGTAGACAGGTAGCTACACCCTTGACACATCATCCTGATTCAGAGCCAGCAGGTAGACAGGTAGCTACGCTCTTGACACATGATCCTGATTCAGAACCAGCAGGTAGACTGGTAGTTACACTCTTGACACATGATCCTGATTCAGAACCAGCAGGTAGACAGGTAGCTACACTCTTGACACATGATCCTGATTCAGAACCAGCAGGTAGACAGGTAGCTACACTCTTGATACATGATCCTGATTCAGAACCAGCAGGTAGACAGGTAGCTACACTCTTGACACATGATCGTGATTCAGAACCAGTTGGTAGACAGGTAGCTACACTCTTGACACATGATCCTGATTCAGATCCAGCAGGTACACAGGTAGCTACACTCTTGACACATGATCCTGATTCAGAACCAGCAGGTAGACAGGTAGCTACACTCTTGACACATGATCCTGATTCAGAACCAGCAGGTAGACAGGTAGCTACACTCTTGACACATGATCCTGATTCAGAACCAGCAGGTAGACAGGTAGCTACACCATTGACACATGATCCTGATTCAGAACCAGCAGGTAGACAGGTAGCTACTCTCTTGACACATGATCCTGATTCAGAACCAGCAGGTAGACAGGTAGCTACACTCTTGACACATGATCCTGCTTCCGAACCAGCAGGTAGACAGGTAGCTACACTCTTGACACATCATCCTGATTCAGAGCCAGCAGGTAGACAGGTAGCTACGCTCTTGACACATGATCCTGATTCAGAACCAGCAGGTAGACTGGTAGCTACACTCTTGACACATGATCCTGATTCAGAACCAGCAGGTAGACAGGTATCTACACTCTTGACACATGATCCTGATTCAGAACCAGCAGGTAGACAGGTAGCTACACTCTTGACACATGATCCTGATTCAGAACCAGCAGGTAGACAGGCAACTACACACTTGACGCATGATCCTGATTCAGAACCAGCAGATAGACAGGTAGCTATACTCTTGACACATGATCCTGATTCAGAACCAGCAGGTAGACAGGTAGCTACACACTTGACACATGATCCTGATTCAGAACCAGCAGGTAGACAGGTAGCTACACTCTTGACACATGATGCTGATTCAGAACCAGCAGGTAGACAGGTAGCTACACTCTTGACACATGATCCTGATTCAGAACCAGCAGGTAGACAGGTAGCTACTTTCTTGACACATGATACTGATTCAGAACCAGCAGGTAGAGAGGTAGCTTCACTCTTGACACGTGATGCTGATTCAGAACCAGCAGGTAGACAGGTAGCTACACTCTTGACACATGATCCTAATTCAGAACCAGCAGGTAGACAGGTAGATACACTCTTGACACATGATCCTGATTAAGAACCAGCAGGTAGACAGGTAGATACACTCTTGACACATGATCCTCATTCAGAACCAGCAGGTAGACAGGTAGCTACACTCTTGATACATGATCCTGATTCAGAACCAGCAGGTAGACAGGCAGCTACACTCTTGACACATGATCCTGATTCAGAACCAGCAGGTAGAGAGGTAGCTAAACTCTTGACACATGATCCTGATTCAGAACCAGCAGGTACACAGGTAGCTACACTCTTGACACATGGTCCTGATTCAAAACCAGCAGGTAGACAGGTAGCTACACTCTTGATACATGATCCTGATTCAGAACCAGCAGGTAGACAGGTAGCTACACTCTTGACACATGATCCTGATTAAGAACCAGCAGGTAGAAAGGTAGCTACACTCTTGACACATGATCCTGCTTCCGAACCAGCAGGTAGACAGGTAGCTACACCCTTGACACATCATCCTGATTCAGAGCCAGCAGGTAGACAGGTAGCTACGCTCTTGACACATCATCCTGATTCAGAACCAGCAGGTAGACTGGTAGTTACACTCTTGACACATGATCCTGATTCAGAACCAGCAGGTAGACAGCTAGATACACTCTTGACACATGATCCTGATTCAGAACCAGCAGGTAGACAGGTAGCTACACTCTTGACACATGATCCTGATTCAGAACCAGCAGGTAGACAGGTAGCTACACTCTTGACACATGATCGTGATTCAGAACCAGTTGGTAGACAGGTAGCTACACTCTTGACACACTATCCTGATTCAGATCCAGCAGGTACACAGGTAGCTACACCCTTGACACATGATCCTGATTCAGAACCAGCAGGTAGACAGGTAGCTACACTCTTGACACATGATCCTGATTCAGAACCAGCAGGTAGACAGGTAGCTACACTCTTGACACATGATCCTGATTCAGAACCAGCAGGTAGACAGGTAGCTACACTCTTGACACATGATCCTGCTTCCGAACCAGCAGGTAGACAGGTAGCTACACTCTTGACACATCATCCTGATTCAGAGCCAGCAGGTAGACAGGTAGCTACGCTCTTGACACATGATCCTGATTCAGAACCAGCAGATAGACAGGTAGCTATACTCTTGACACATGATCCTGATTCAGAACCAGCAGGTAGACATGTAGCTACACTCTTGACACATCATCCTGATTCCGAACCAGCAGGTAGACAGCTAGCTACACTCTTGACACATGATCCTGATTCAGAACCAGCAGGTAGACAGGTAACTACATTCTTGATACATGATCCTGATTCAGAACCAGCAGGTAGACAGGTAGCTACTTTCTTGACACATGATCCTGATTCAGAACCAGCAGGTAGAAGGGTAGCTACACTCTTGACACGTGATGCTGATTCAGAACCAGCAGGTAGACAGGTAGCTTCACTCTTGACACATGATCCTGCTTCCGAACCAGCAGGTAGACAGGTAGCTGCACTCTTGACACATCATCCTGATTCAGAACCAGCAGGTAGACAGGTAGCTACACTCTTGACACATGATCCTGATTCAGAACCAGCAGGTAGACTGGTAGCTACACTCTTGACACATGATCCTGATTCAGAACCAGCAGGTAGACAGGTAGCTACACTCCTGACACGTGATGTTGATTCAGAACCAGCAGGTAGACAGAGAGCTACACTCTTGACACATGATCCTGATTCAGAACCAGCAGGTACACAGGTAGCTACACTTTTGACACATGATCCTGATTCAGAACCAGCAGGTAGACAGGTAGCTACTTTCTTGACACATGATCCTGATTCAGAACCAGCAGGTAGAGAGGTAGCTACACTCTTGACACATGATCCTGATTCAGAACCAGCAGGTAGAGAGGTAGCTACACCCTTGACACATGATCCTGATTCAGAACCAGCAGGTAGACAGGTAACTACACTCTTGACACATGATCCTGATTCAGAACCAGCAGGTAGACAAGTAGCAACACTCTTGACACATGATGCTGATTCAGAACCAGCAGGTAGACAGGTAGCTACACTCTTGACACATGATCCTGATTCAGAACCAGTAGGTAGACAGGTAGCTACACTCTTGACACATCATCCTGATTAAGAACCAGCAGGTAGACAGGTAGCTACACTCTTGACACATGATCCTGATTCAGAACCAGCAGGTAGACAGGTAGCTACTTTCTTGACACATGATCCTGATTCAGAACCAGCAGGTAGAGAGGTAGCTACACTCTTCACACATGATCCTGATTCAGAACCAGCAGGTAGACAGGTAGCTACACTCTTCACACATGATCCTGATTAAGAACCAGCAGGTAGACAGGTAGCTACACTCTTGACACATGATCCTGATTCAGAACCAGCAGGAAGACAGGTAGCTACACTCTTGACATATAATCCTGATTCAGAATCAGCAGGTAGACAGGTAGCTACACTCTTGACACATGATCCTGATTCAGAACCAGCAGGTAGACAGGTAGCTACACCCTTGACACATGATCCTGATTCAGAACCAGCAGGTAGACAGGTAGCTACACTCTTGACACATGATCCTGATTAAGAACCAGCAGGTAGACAGGTAGCTACACTCTTGACACATGATCCCGATTCAGAACCAGCAGGTAGACAGGTAGCTACTTTCTTGACACATGATCCTGATTCAGAACCAGCAGGTAGAGGGGTAGCTACACTCATGAAACGTGATTCTGATTAAGAACCAGCAGGTAGACAGGTAGCTACACTCTTGACACATGATCCTGATTAAGAACCAGCAGGTAGACAGGTAGCTACACTCTTGACACATGATCCTGCTTCCGAACCAGCAGGTAGACAGGTAGCTACACCCTTGACACATCATCCTGATTCAGAGCCAGCAGGTAGACAGGTAGCTACGCTCTTGACACATGATCCTGATTCAGAACCAGCAGGTAGACTGGTAGTTACACTCTTGACACATGATCCTGATTCAGAACCAGCAGGTAGACAGCTAGCTACACTCTTGACACATGATCCTGATTCAGAACCAGCAGGTAGACAGGTAGTTACACTCTTGACACATGATCCTGATTCAGAACCAGCAGGTAGACAGGTAGCTACACTCTTGATACATGATCCTGATTTAGAACCAGCAGGTAGACAGGTAGCTACACTCTTGACACATGATCGTGATTCAGAACCAGTTGGTAGACAGGTAGCTACACTCTTGACACATGATCCTGATTCAGATCCAGCAGGTACACAGGTAGCTACACTCTTGACACATGATCCTGATTCAGAACCAGCAGGTAGACAGGTAGCTACACTCTTGACACATGATCCTGATTCAGAACCAGCAGGTAGACAGGTAGCTACACTCTTGACACATCATCCTGATTCAGAGCCAGCAGGTAGACAGGTAGCTACGCTCTTGACACATGATCCTGATTCAGAACCAGCAGGTAGACTGGTAGCTACACTCTTGACACATGATCCTGATTCAGAACCAGCAGGTAGACAGGTATCTACACTCTTGACACATGATCCTGATTCAGAACCAGCAGGTAGACAGGTAGCTACACTCTTGACACATGATCCTGATTCAGAACCAGCAGGTAGACAGGTAACTACACACTTGACGCATGATCCTGATTCAGAACCAGCAGATAGACAGGTAGCTATACTCTTGACACATGATCCTGATTCAGAACCAGCAGGTAGACAGGTAGCTACACACTTGACACATGATCCTGATTCAGAACCAGCAGGTAGACAGGTAGCTACACTCTTGAAACATGATGCTGATTCAGAACCAGCAGGTAGACAGGTAGCTACACTCTTGACACATGATCCTGATTCAGAACCAGCAGGTACAAAGGTAGCTACACTTTTGACACATGATCCTGATTCAGAAACAGCAGGTAGAGAGGTAACTACACTCTTGACACATGATGCTATTTCAGAACCAGCAGGTAGACAGGTAGCTACTTTCTTGACACATGATGCTGATTCAGAACCAGCAGGTAGGCAGGTAGCTACACTCTTGACACATGGTCCTGATTCAGAACCAGCAGGTAGACAGGTAGCTACACTCTTGACACATGATCCTGATTCAGGACCAGCAGGTAGACAGGTAGCTACACTCTTGACACATGATCCTGATTCAGAACCAGCAGGTAGACAGGTAGCTTCACTCTTGACACATGATCCTGCTTCCGAACCAGCAGGTAGACTGGTAGCTACACTCTTGACACATGATCCTGATTCAGAACCAGCAGGTAGACAGGTAGCTACACTCCTGACACGTGATGTTTATTCAGAACCAGCAGGTAGACAGGTAGCTACACTCTTGACACATGATCCTGATTCAGAACCAGCAGGTAGACAGGTAGCTACACTCTTGACACATGATCCTGATTCAGAACCAGCAGGTAGACTGGTAGCTACACTCTTGACACATGATCCTGATTCAGAACCAGCAGGTAGACAGGTAGCTACACTCCTGACACGTGATGTTGATTCAGAACCAGCAGGTAGACAGAGAGCTACACTCTTGACACATGATCCTGATTCAGAACCAGCAGGTACACAGGTAGCTACACTTTTGACACATGATCCTGATTCAGAACCAGCAGGTAGACAGGTAGCTACTTTCTTGACACATGATCCTGATTCAGAACCAGCAGGTAGAGAGGTAGCTACACTCTTGACACATGATCCTGATTCAGAACCAGCAGGTAGACAGGTAGCTACACCCTTGACACATGATCCTGATTCAGAACCAGCAGGTAGACAGGTAACTACACTCTTGAAACATGATCCTGATTCAGAACCAGCAGGTAGACAGGTAGCAACACTCTTGACACATGATGCTGATTCAGAACCAGCAGGTAGACAGGTAGCTACACTCTTGACACATGATCCTGATTCAGAACCAGTAGGTAGACAGGTAGCTACACTCTTGACACATGATCCTGATTAAGAACCAGCAGGTAGACAGGTAGCTACACTTTTGACACATGATCCTGATTCAGAACCAGCAGGTAGACAGGTAGCTACTTTCTTGACACATGATCCTGATTCAGAACCAGCAGGTAGAGAGGTAGCTACACTCTTCACACATGATCCTGATTCAGAACCAGCAGGTAGACAGGTAGCTACACTCTTCACACATGATCCTGATTAAGAACCAGCAGGTAGACAGGTAGCTACACTCTTGACACATGATCCTGATTCAGAACCAGCAGGTAGACAGGTAGCTACACTCTTGACATATAATCCTGATTCAGAATCAGCAGGTAGACAGGTAGCTACACTCTTGACACATGATCCTGATTCAGAACCAGCAGGTAGACAGGTAGCTACACTCTTGACACATGATCCTGATTAAGAACCAGCAGGTAGACAGGTAGCTACACTCTTGACACATGATCCTGATTCAGAACCAGCAGGTAGACAGGTAGCTACTTTCTTGACACATGATCCTGATTCAGAACCAGCAGGTAGAGGGGTAGCTACACTCTTGACACGTGATGCTGATTCAGAACCAGGAGGTAGACAGGTAGCTACACTCTTGACACATGATCCTGATTCAAAACCAGCAGGTAGACAGGTAGCTTCACTCTTGATACATGATCCTGATTCAGAACCAGCAGGTAGACAGGTAGCTACACTCTTGACACATGATCCTGATTCAGAACCAGCAGGTAGACAGGTAGCTACACTCTTGACACATGATCCTGCTTCCGAACCAGCAGTTAGACAGGTAGCTACACCCTTGACACATCATCCTGATTCAGAGCCAGCAGGTAGACAGGTAGCTACGCTCTTGACACATGATCCTGATTCAGAACCAGCAGGTAGACTGGTAGTTACACTCTTGACACATGATCCTGATTCAGAACCAGCAGGTAGACAGGTAGCTACACTCTTGAAACATGATCCTGATTCAGAACCAGCAGGTAGACAGGTAGCTACACTCTTGATACATGATCCTGATTTAGAACCAGCAGGTAGACAGGTAGCTACACTCTTGACACATGATCGTGATTCAGAACCAGTTGGTAGACAGGTAGCTACACTCTTGACACATGATCCTGATTCAGATCCAGCAGGTACACAGGTAGCTACACTCTTGACACATGATCCTGATTCAGAACCAGCAGGTAGACAGGTAGCTACACTCTTGACACATGATCCTGATTCAGAACCAGCAGGTAGACAGGTAACTACACTCTTGACACATCATCCTGATTCAGAGCCAGCAGGTAGACAGGTAGCTACGCTCTTGACACATGATCATGATTCAGAACCAGCAGGTAGACTGGTAGCTACACTCTTGACACATGATCCTGATTCAGAACCAGCAGGTAGACAGGTATCTACACTCTTGACACATGATCCTGATTCAGAACCAGCAGGTAGACAGGTAGCTACACTCTTGACGCATGATCCTGATTCAGAACCAGCAGATAGACAGGTAGCTATACTCTTGACACATGATCCTGATTCAGAACCAGCAGGTAGACAGGTAGCTACACACTTGACACATGATCCTGATTCAGAACCAGCAGGTAGACAGGTAGCTACACTCTTGACACATGATCCTGATTCAGAACCAGCAGGTAGACAGGTAGCTACACTCTTGACATATAATCCTGATTCAGAAACAGCAGGTAGACAGGTAGCTACACTCTTGACACATGATCCTGATTCAGAACCAGCAGGTAGACAGGTAGCTACACCCTTGACACATGATCCTGATTCAGAACCAGCAGGTAGACAGGTAGCTACACTCTTGACACATGATCCTGATTAAGAACCAGCAGGTAGACAGGTAGCTACACTCTTGACACATGATCCTGATTCAGAACCAGCAGGTAGACAGGTAGCTACTTTCTCGACACATGATCCTGATTCAGAACCAGCAGGTAGAGGGGTAGCTACACTCTTGACACGTGATGCTGATTCAGAACCAGGAGGTAGACAGGTAGCTACACTCTTGACACATGATCCTGATTCAAAACCAGCATGTAGACAGGTAGCTTCACTCTTGATACATGATCCTGATTCAGAACCAGCAGGTAGACAGGTAGCTACACTCTTGACACATGATCCTGATTAAGAACCAGCAGGTAGACAGGTAGCTACACTCTTGACACATGATCCTGCTTCCGAACCAGCAGGTACACAGGTAGCTACACCCTTGACACATCATCCTGATTCAGAGCCAGCAGGTAGACAGGTAGCTACGCTCTTGACACATGATCCTGATTCAGAACCAGCAGGTAGACTGGTAGTTACACTCTTGACACATGATCCTGATTCAGAACCAGCAGGTAGACAGCTAGCTACACTCTTGACACATCATCCTGATTCAGAACCAGCAGGTAGACAGGTAGCTACACTCTTGAAACATGATCCTGATTCAGAACCAGCAGGTAGACAGGTAGCTACACTCTTGATACATGATCCTGATTTAGAACCAGCAGGTAGACAGGTAGCTACACTCTTGACACATGATCGTGATTCAGAACCAGTTGGTAGACAGGTAGCTACACTCTTGACACATGATCCTGATTCAGATCCAGCAGGTACACAGGTAGCTACACTCTTGACACATGATCATGATTCAGAAGCAGCAGGTAGACAGGTAGCTACACTCTTGACACATGATCCTGATTCAGAACCAGCAGGTAGACAGGTAGCTACACTCTTGACACATCATCCTGATTCAGAGCCAGTAGGTAGACAGGTAGCTACGCTCTTGACACATGATCCTGATTCAGAACCAGCAGGTAGACTGGTAGCTACACTCTTGACACATGATCCTGATTCAGAACCAGCAGGTAGACAGGTATCTACACTCTTGACACATGATCCTGATTCAGAACCAGCAGGTAGACAGGTAGCTACACTCTTGACACATGATCCTGATTCAGAACCAGCAGGTAGACAGGTAACTACACACTTGTCGCATGATCCTGATTCAGAACCAGCAGATAGACAGGTAGCTATACTCTTGACACATGATCCTGATTCAGAACCAGCAGGTAGACAGGTAGCTACACACTTGACACATGATCCTGATTCAGAACCAGCAGGTAGACAGGTAGCTACACTCTTGACACATGATGCTGATTCAGAACCAGCAGGTAGACAGGTAGCTACACTCTTGACACATGATCCTGATTCAGAACCAGCAGGTACAAAGGTAGATACACTTTTGACACATGATCCTGATTCAGAACCAGCAGGTAGAGAGTTAACTACACTCTTGACACATGATCCTGATTCAGAACCAGCAGGTAGACAGGTAGCTACACCCTTGACACATGATCCTGATTCAGAACCAGCAGGTAGACAGGTAGCTACACTCTAGACACATGATCCTGATTCAGAACCAGCAGGTAGAGAGGTAGCTACACTCTTGACACATAATCCTGATTCAGAACCAGCAGGTAGACAGGTAGCTACACTCTTGACACATGGTCCTGATTCAGAACCAGCAGGTAGACAGGTAGCTACACTCTTCACACATGATCCTGATTCAGAACCAGCAGGTAGACAGGTAGCTACACTCTTGACACATGATCCTGATTCAGAACCAGCAGGTAGACAGGTAGCTACTTTCTTGACACATGATGCTGATTCAGAACCAGCAGGTAGGCAGGTAGCTACACTCTTGACACATCGTCCTGATTCAGAACCAGCAGGTAGACAGGTAGCTACACTCTTGACACATGATCCTGATTCAGGACCAGCAGGTAGACAGGTAGCTACACTCTTGACACATGATCCTGATTCAGAACCAGCAGGTAGACAGGTAGCTTCACTCTTGACACATGATCCTGCTTCCGAACCAGCAGGTAGACTGGTAGCTACACTCTTGACACATGATCCTGATTCAGAACCAGCAGGTAGACAGGTAGCTACACTCCTGACACGTGATGTTTATTCAGAACCAGCAGGTAGACAGGTAGCTACACTCTTGACACATCATCCTGATTCAGAACCAGCAGGTAAACAGGTAGCTACACTCTTGACACATGATCCTGATTCAGAACCAGCAGGTAGACTGGTAGCTACACTCTTGACACATGATCCTGATTCAGAACCAGCAGGTAGACAGGTAGCTACACTCCTGACACGTGATGTTGATTCAGAACCAGCAGGTAGACAGAGAGCTACACTCTTGACACATGATCCTGATTCAGAACCAGCAGGTACACAGGTAGCTACACTTTTGACACATGATCCTGATTCAGAACCAGCAGGTAGACAGGTAGCTACTTTCTTGACACATGATCCTGATTCAGAACCAGCAGGTAGAGAGGTAGCTACACTCTTGACACATGATCCTGATTCAGAACCAGCAGGTAGACAGGTAGCTACACCCTTGACACATGATCCTGATTCAGAACCAGCAGGTAGACAGGTAACTACACTCTTGAAACATGATCCTGATTCAGAACCAGCAGGTAGACAGGTAGCAACACTCTTGACACATGATGCTGATTCAGAACCAGCAGGTAGACAGGTAGCTACACTCTTGACACATGATCCTGATTCAGAACCAGTAGGTAGACAGGTAGCTACACTCTTGACACATGATCCTGATTAAGAACCAGCAGGTAGACAGGTAGCTACACTTTTGACACATGATCCTGATTCAGAACCAGCAGGTAGACAGGTAGCTACTTTCTTGACACATGATCCTGATTCAGAACCAGCAGGTAGAGAGGTATCTACACTCTTCACACATGATCCTGATTCAGAACCAGCAGGTAGACAGGTAGCTACACTCTTCACACATGATCCTGATTAAGAACCAGCAGGTAGACAGGTAGCTACACTCTTGACACATGATCCTGATTCAGAACCAGCAGGTAGACAGGTAGCTACACTCTTGACATATAATCCTGATTCAGAATCAGCAGGTAGACAGGTAGCTACACTCTTGACACATGATCCTGATTCAGAACCAGCAGGTAGACAGGTAGCTACACTCTTGACACATGATCCTGATTAAGAACCAGCAGGTAGACAGGTAGCTACACTCTTGACACATGATCCTGATTCAGAACCAGCAGGTAGACAGGTAGCTACTTTCTTGACACATGATCCTGATTCAGAACCAGCAGGTAGAGGGGTAGCTACACTCTTGACACGTGATGCTGATTCAGAACCAGGAGGTAGACAGGTAGCTACACTCTTGACACATGATCCTGATTCAAAACCAGCAGGTAGACAGGTAGCTTCACTCTTGATACATGATCCTGATTCAGAACCAGCAGGTAGACAGGTAGCTACACTCTTGACACATGATCCTGATTCAGAACCAGCAGGTAGACAGGTAGCTACACTCTTGACACATGATCCTGCTTCCGAACCAGCAGTTAGACAGGTAGCTACACCCTTGACACATCATCCTGATTCAGAGCCAGCAGGTAGACAGGTAGCTACGCTCTTGACACATGATCCTGATTCAGAACCAGCAGGTAGACTGGTAGTTACACTCTTGACACATGATCCTGATTCAGAACCAGCAGGTAGACAGCTAGCTACACTCTTGACACATGATCCTGATTCAGAACCAGCAGGTAGACAGGTAGCTACACTCTTGAAACATGATCCTGATTCAGAACCAGCAGGTAGACAGGTAGCTACACTCTTGATACATGATCCTGATTTAGAACCAGCAGGTAGACAGGTAGCTACACTCTTGACACATGATCGTGATTCAGAACCAGTTGGTAGACAGGTAGCTACACTCTTGACACATGATCCTGATTCAGATCCAGCAGGTACACAGGTAGCTACACTCTTGACACATGATCCTGATTCAGAACCAGCAGGTAGACAGGTAGCTACACTCTTGACACATGATCCTGATTCAGAACCAGCAGGTAGACAGGTAACTACACTCTTGACACATCATCCTGATTCAGAGCCAGCAGGTAGACAGGTAGCTACGCTCTTGACACATGATCATGATTCAGAACCAGCAGGTAGACTGGTAGCTACACTCTTGACACATGATCCTGATTCAGAACCAGCAGGTAGACAGGTAACTACACACTTGTCGCATGATCCTGATTCAGAACCAGCAGATAGACAGGTAGCTATACTCTTGACACATGATCCTGATTCAGAACCAGCAGGTAGACAGGTAGCTACACACTTGACACATGATCCTGATTCAGAACCAGCAGGTAGACAGGTAGCTACACTCTTGACACATGATGCTGATTCAGAACCAGCAGGTAGACAGGTAGCTACACTCTTGACACATGATCCTGATTCAGAACCAGCAGGTACAAAGGTAGATACACTTTTGACACATGATCCTGATTCAGAACCAGCAGGTAGAGAGTTAACTACACTCTTGACACATGATCCTGATTCAGAACCAGCAGGTAGACAGGTAGCTACACCCTTGACACATGATCCTGATTCAGAACCAGCAGGTAGACAGGTAGCTACACTCTAGACACATGATCCTGATTCAGAACCAGCAGGTAGAGAGGTAGCTACACTCTTGACACATAATCCTGATTCAGAACCAGCAGGTAGACAGGTAGCTACACTCTTGACACATGGTCCTGATTCAGAACCAGCAGGTAGACAGGTAGCTACACTCTTCACACATGATCCTGATTCAGAACCAGCAGGTAGACAGGTAGCTACACTCTTGACACATGATCCTGATTCAGAACCAGCAGGTAGACAGGTAGCTACTTTCTTGACACATGATGCTGATTCAGAACCAGCAGGTAGGCAGGTAGCTACACTCTTGACACATCGTCCTGATTCAGAACCAGCAGGTAGACAGGTAGCTACACTCTTGACACATGATCCTGATTCAGGACCAGCAGGTAGACAGGTAGCTACACTCTTGACACATGATCCTGATTCAGAACCAGCAGGTAGACAGGTAGCTTCACTCTTGACACATGATCCTGCTTCCGAACCAGCAGGTAGACTGGTAGCTACACTCTTGACACATGATCCTGATTCAGAACCAGCAGGTAGACAGGTAGCTACACTCCTGACACGTGATGTTTATTCAGAACCAGCAGGTAGACAGGTAGCTACACTCTTGACACATCATCCTGATTCAGAACCAGCAGGTAAACAGGTAGCTACACTCTTGACACATGATCCTGATTCAGAACCAGCAGGTAGACTGGTAGCTACACTCTTGACACATGATCCTGATTCAGAACCAGCAGGTAGACAGGTAGCTACACTCCTGACACGTGATGTTGATTCAGAACCAGCAGGTAGACAGAGAGCTACACTCTTGACACATGATCCTGATTCAGAACCAGCAGGTACACAGGTAGCTACACTTTTGACACATGATCCTGATTCAGAACCAGCAGGTAGACAGGTAGCTACTTTCTTGACACATGATCCTGATTCAGAACCAGCAGGTAGAGAGGTAGCTACACTCTTGACACATGATCCTGATTCAGAACCAGCAGGTAGACAGGTAGCTACACCCTTGACACATGATCCTGATTCAGAACCAGCAGGTAGACAGGTAACTACACTCTTGAAACATGATCCTGATTCAGAACCAGCAGGTAGACAGGTAGCAACACTCTTGACACATGATGCTGATTCAGAACCAGCAGGTAGACAGGTAGCTACACTCTTGACACATGATCCTGATTCAGAACCAGTAGGTAGACAGGTAGCTACACTCTTGACACATGATCCTGATTAAGAACCAGCAGGTAGACAGGTAGCTACACTTTTGACACATGATCCTGATTCAGAACCAGCAGGTAGACAGGTAGCTACTTTCTTGACACATGATCCTGATTCAGAACCAGCAGGTAGAGAGGTATCTACACTCTTCACACATGATCCTGATTCAGAACCAGCAGGTAGACAGGTAGCTACACTCTTCACACATGATCCTGATTAAGAACCAGCAGGTAGACAGGTAGCTACACTCTTGACACATGATCCTGATTCAGAACCAGCAGGTAGACAGGTAGCTACACTCTTGACATATAATCCTGATTCAGAATCAGCAGGTAGACAGGTAGCTACACTCTTGACACATGATCCTGATTCAGAACCAGCAGGTAGACAGGTAGCTACACTCTTGACACATGATCCTGATTAAGAACCAGCAGGTAGACAGGTAGCTACACTCTTGACACATGATCCTGATTCAGAACCAGCAGGTAGACAGGTAGCTACTTTCTTGACACATGATCCTGATTCAGAACCAGCAGGTAGAGGGGTAGCTACACTCTTGACACGTGATGCTGATTCAGAACCAGGAGGTAGACAGGTAGCTACACTCTTGACACATGATCCTGATTCAAAACCAGCAGGTAGACAGGTAGCTTCACTCTTGATACATGATCCTGATTCAGAACCAGCAGGTAGACAGGTAGCTACACTCTTGACACATGATCCTGATTCAGAACCAGCAGGTAGACAGGTAGCTACACTCTTGACACATGATCCTGCTTCCGAACCAGCAGTTAGACAGGTAGCTACACCCTTGACACATCATCCTGATTCAGAGCCAGCAGGTAGACAGGTAGCTACGCTCTTGACACATGATCCTGATTCAGAACCAGCAGGTAGACTGGTAGTTACACTCTTCACACATGATCCTGATTCAGAACCAGCAGGTAGACAGCTAGCTACACTCTTGACACATGATCCTGATTCAGAACCAGCAGGTAGACAGGTAGCTACACTCTTGAAACATGATCCTGATTCAGAACCAGCAGGTAGACAGGTAGCTACACTCTTGATACATGATCCTGATTTAGAACCAGCAGGTAGACAGGTAGCTACACTCTTGACACATGATCGTCATTCAGAACCAGTTGGTAGACAGGTAGCTACACTCTTGACACATGATCCTGATTCAGATCCAGCAGGTACACAGGTAGCTACACTCTTGACACATGATCCTGATTCAGAACCAGCAGGTAGACAGGTAGCTACACTCTTGACACATGATCCTGATTCAGAACCAGCAGGTAGACAGGTAACTACACTCTTGACACATCATCCTGATTCAGAGCCAGCAGGTAGACAGGTAGCTACGCTCTTGACACATGATCATGATTCAGAACCAGCAGGTAGACTGGTAGCTACACTCTTGACACATGATCCTGATTCAGAACCAGCAGGTAGACAGGTATCTACACTCTTGACACATGATCCTGATTCAGAACCAGCAGGTAGACAGGTAGCTACACTCTTGACGCATGATCCTGATTCAGAACCAGCAGATAGACAGGTAGCTATACTCTTGACACATGATCCTGATTCAGAACCAGCAGGTAGACAGGTAGCTACACACTTGACACATGATCCTGATTCAGAACCAGCAGGTAGACAGGTAGCTACACTCTTGACACATGATCCTGATTCAGAACCAGCAGGTAGACAGGTAGCTACACTCTTGATATATAATCCTGATTCAGAAACAGCAGGTAGACAGGTAGCTACACTCTTGACACATGATCCTGATTCAGAACCAGCAGGTAGACAGGTAGCTACACCCTTGACACATGATCCTGATTCAGAACCAGCAGGTAGACAGGTAGCTACACTCTTGACACATGATCCTGATTAAGAACCAGCAGGTAGACAGGTAGCTACACTCTTGACACATGATCCTGATTCAGAACCAGCAGGTAGACAGGTAGCTACTTTCTTGACACATGATCCTGATTCAGAACCAGCAGGTAGAGGGGTAGCTACACTCTTGACACGTGATGCTGATTCAGAACCAGGAGGTAGACAGGTAGCTACACTCTTGACACATGATCCTGATTCAAAACCAGCATGTAGACAGGTAGCTTCACTCTTGATACATGATCCTGATTCAGAACCAGCAGGTAGACAGGTAGCTACACTCTTGACACATGATCCTGATTAAGAACCAGCAGGTAGACAGGTAGCTACACTCTTGACACATGATCCTGCTTCCGAACCAGCAGGTAGACAGGTAGCTACACCCTTGACACATCATCCTGATTCAGAGCCAGCAGGTAGACAGGTAGCTACGCTCTTGACACATGATCCTGATTCAGAACCAGCAGGTAGACTGGTAGTTACACTCTTGACACATGATCCTGATTCAGAACCAGCAGGTAGACAGCTAGCTACACTCTTGACACATGATCCTGATTCAGAACCAGCAGGTAGACAGGTAGCTACACTCTTGAAACATGATCCTGATTCAGAACCAGCAGGTAGACAGGTAGCTACACTCTTGATACATGATCCTGATTTAGAACCAGCAGGTAGACAGGTAGCTACACTCTTGACACATGATCGTGATTCAGAACCAGTTGGTAGACAGGTAGCTACACTCTTGACACATGATCCTGATTCAGATCCAGCAGGTACACAGGTAGCTACACTCTTGACACATGATCATGATTCAGAACCAGCAGGTAGACAGGTAGCTACACTCTTGACACATGATCCTGATTCAGAACCAGCAGGTAGACAGGTAGCTACACTCTTGACACATCATCCTGATTCAGAGCCAGTAGGTAGACAGGTAGCTACGCTCTTGACACATGATCCTGATTCAGAACCAGCAGGTAGACTGGTAGCTACACTCTTGACACATGATCCTGATTCAGAACCAGCAGGTAGACAGGTATCTACACTCTTGACACATGATCCTGATTCAGAACCAGCAGGTAGACAGGTAGCTACACTCTTGACACATGATCCTGATTCAGAACCAGCAGGTAGACAGGTAACTACACACTTGTCGCATGATCCTGATTCAGAACCAGCAGATAGACAGGTAGCTATACTCTTGACACATGATCCTGATTCAGAACCAGCAGGTAGACAGGTAGCTACACACTTGACACATGATCCTGATTCAGAACCAGCAGGTAGACAGGTAGCTACACTCTTGACACATGATGCTGATTCAGAACCAGCAGGTAGACAGGTAGCTACACTCTTGACACATGATCCTGATTCAGAACCAGCAGGTACAAAGGTAGCTACACTTTTGACACATGATCCTGATTCAGAACCAGCAGGTAGAGAGTTAACTACACTCTTGACACATGATCCTGATTCAGAACCAGCAGGTAGACAGGTAGCTACACCCTTGACACATGATCCTGATTCAGAACCAGCAGGTAGACAGGTAGCTACACTCTAGACACATGATCCTGATTCAGAACCAGCAGGTAGAGAGGTAGCTACACTCTTGACACATAATCCTGATTCAGAACCAGCAGGTAGACAGGTAGCTACACTCTTGACACATGATCCTGATTCAGAACCAGCAGGTAGACAGGTAGCTACACTCTTCACACATGATCCTGATTCAGAACCAGCAGGTAGACAGGTAGCTACACTCTTGACACATGATCCTGATTCAGAACCAGCAGGTAGACAGGTACTTACACTATTGGCACATGATCCTGATTCAGAAGCAGCAGGTAGACAGGTAGCTACACTCTTGACACATGATCCTGATTCAGAACCAGCAGGTACAAAGGTAGCTACACTTTTGACACATGATCCTGATTCAGAACCAGCAGGTAGACAGGTAGCTACTTTCTTGACACATGATCCTGATTGAGAACCAGCAGGTAGAGAGGTAACTACACTCTTGACACATGATCCTGATTCAGAACCAGCAGGTAGACAGGTAGCTACACCCTTGACACATAATCCTGATTCAGAACCAGCAGGTAGACAGGTAGATACACTCTTGACACATGTTCCTGATTCAGAACCAGCAGGTAGACAGGTAGCTACACTCTTGACACATGATCCTGATTCAGAACCAGCAGGTAGACAGGTACTTACACTATTGGCACATGATCCTGATTCAGAAGCAGCAGGTAGACAGGTAGCTACACTCTTGACACATGATTCTGATTCAGAACCAGCAGGTAGACAGGTAGCTACACTTTTGACACATAATCCTGATTCAGAACCAGCATGTAGACAGGTAGCTACACTCTTGACACATGATCCTGATTCAGAACCAGCAGGTAGACAGGTAGCTACACTCTTGATACATGATCCTGATTCAGAACCAGCAGGTAGACAGGTAGCTACACTCTTGACACATGATCCTGATTCAGAACCAGCAGGTAGACAGATAGCTACAATCTTGACACATGATCCTGATTCAGAACCAGCAGGTAGACAGGTAGCTACACTCTTGATACATGATCCTGATTCAGAACCAGCAGGTAGACAGGTAGCTACACTCTTGACACATGATCCTGCTTCCGAACCAGCAGGTAGACAGGTAGCTACACTCTTCACACATCATCCTGATTCAGAACCAGCAGGTAGAGAGCTAGCTACACTCTTGACACATGATCCTGATTCAGAACCAGCAGGTAGACATGTAGCTACACTCTTGACACATTATCCTGATTCAGAACCAGTAGGTAGACAGGTAGCTAAACTCTTGACACATGATCCTTATTCAGAACCAGCAGGTAGACAGGTAGCTACACTCTTGACACATGATCCTGATTCAGAACCAGCAGGTAGACAGGTAGCTACACTCTTGACACATGATCCTGATTCAGAACCAGTAGGTAGACAGGTAGCTACACTCTTGACACATGATCCTTATTCAGAACCAGCAGGTAGACAGGTAGCTACACTCTTGACACATGATCCTGATTCAGAACCAGCAGGTAGACAGGTAGCTACACTCTTGACACATGATCCTGATTCAGAACCAGCAGGTAGACAGGTAGCTACACTCTTGACACATGATCCTGATTCAGAACCAGCAGGTAGACAGGTAGCTACACTCTTGACACATGATTCTGATTCAGAACCAGCAGGTAGACAGGTAGATACACTCTTGACACATGATCCTGCTTCCGAACCAGCAGGTAGACAGGTAGCTACACTCTTGACACATCATCCTGATTCAGAGCCAGCAGGTAGACAGGTAGCTACGCTCTTGACACATGATCCTGATTTAGAGCCAACAGGTAGACTGGTAGCTACACTCTTGACACATGATGCTGATTGAGAACCAGCAGGTAGACAGCTAGCTACACTCTTGACACATCATCCTGATTCAGAACCAGCAGGTAGACAGGTAGCTACACTCTTCACACATGATCCTGATTCAGAACCAGCAGGTAGACAGGTAGCTACACTCTTGACACATGATCCTGATTCAGAACCAGCAGGTAGACAGGTACTTACACTATTGGCACATGATCCTGATTCAGAAGCAGCAGGTAGACAGGTAGCTACACTCTTGACACATGATTCTGATTCAGAACCAGCAGGTAGACAGGTAGCTACACCTTTGACACATGATCCTGATTCAGAACCAGCATGTAGACAGGTAGCTACACTCTTGACAGATGATCCTGATTCAGAACCAGCAGGTAGACAGGTATCTACACTCTTGATACATGATCCTGATTCAGAACCAGCAGGTAGACAGGTAGCTACACTCTTGACACATGATCCTGATTCAGAACCAGCAGGTAGACAGGCAGCTACAATCTTGACACATGATCCTGATTCAGAACCAGCAGGTAGACAGGTAGCTACACTCTTGATACATGATCCTGATTGAGAACCAGCAGGTAGACAGGTAGCTACACTCTTGACACATGATCCTGCTTCCGAACCAGCAGGTAGACAGGTAGCTACACTCTTGACACATCATCCTGATTCAGAACCAGCAGGTAGAGAGCTAGCTACACTCTTGACACATGATCCTGATTCAGAACCAGCAGGTAGACAGGTAGCTACACTTTTGACACATGATCCTGATTCAGAACCAGCAGGTAGACAGGTAGCTACTTTCTTGACACATGATCCTGATTCAGAACCAGCAGGTAGAGAGGTAACTACACTCTTGACACATGATCCTGATTCAGAACCAGCAGGTAGACAGGTAGCTACACCCTTGACACATGATCCTGATTCAGAACCAGGAGGTAGACAGGTAACTACACTCTTGACACATGATCCTGATTCAGAACCAGCAGGTAGAGAGGTAGCTACACTCTTCACACATGATCCTGATTCAGAACCAACAGGTAGACAGGTAGCTACACTCTTCACACATGATCCTGATTAAGAACCAGCAGGTAGACAGGTAGCTACACTCTTGACACATGATCCTGATTCAGAACCAGCAGGTAGACAGGTAGCTACACTCTTGACACATGATCCTGATTCAGAACCAGTAGGTAGACAGGTAGCTACACTCTTGACACATGATCCTGATTAAGAACCAGCAGGTAGACAGGTAGCTACACTCTTGACACATGATCCTGATTCAGAACCAGCAGGTAGACAGGTAGCTACTTTCTTGACACATGATCCTGATTCAGAACCAGCAGGTAGAGAGGTAGCTACACTCTTCACACATGATCCTGATTCAGAACCAACAGGTAGACAGGTAGCTACACTCTTCACACATGATCCTGATTAAGAACCAGCAGGTAGACAGGTAGCTACACTCTTGACACATGATCCTGATTCAGAACCAGCAGGTAGACAGGTAGCTACACTCTTGACATATAATCCTTATTCAGAATCAGCAGGTAGACAGGTAGCTACACTCTTGACACATGATCCTGATTCAGAACCAGCAGGTAGACAGGTAGCTACACCCTTGACACATGATCCTGATTCAGAACCAGCAGGTAGACAGGTAGCTACACTCTTGACACATGATCCTGATTAAGAACCAGCAGGTAGACAGGTAGCTACACTCTTGACACATGATCCTGATTCAGAACCAGCAGGTAGACAGGTAGCTACTTTCTTGACACATGATCCTGATTCAGAACCAGCAGGTAGAGAGGTAGCTACACTCTTGACACGTGATGCTGATTCAGAACCAGCAGGTAGACAGGTAGCTACACTCTTGACACATGATCCTAATTCAGAACCAGCAGGTAGACAGGTAGTTACACTCTTGACACATGATCCTGATTAAGAACCAGCAGGTAGACAGGTAGATACACTCTTGACACATGATCCTCATTCAGAACCAGCAGGTAGACAGGTAGCTACACTCTTGATACATGATCCTGATTCAGAACCAGCAGGTAGACAGCTAGCTACACTCTTGACACATGATCCTGATTCAGAACCAGCAGGTAGACAGGTAGCTACACCCTTGACACATGATCGTGATTCAGAACCAGTTGGTAGACAGGTAGCTACACTCTTGACACATGATCCTGATTCAGATCCAGCAGGTACACAGGTAGCTACACTCTTGACACATGATCCTGATTCAGAACCAGCAGGTAGACAGGTAGCTACACTCTTGACACATGATCCTGATTCAGAACCAGCAGGTAGACAGGTAGCTACACTCTTGACACATGATCCTGATTCAGAACCAGCAGGTAGACAGGTAGCTACACTCTTGACACATGATCCTGATTCAGAACCAGCAGGTAGACAGGTAGCTACACTCTTGACACATGATCCTGATTCAGAACCAGCAGGTAGACAGGTAGCTACACTCTTGACACATGATCCTGCTTCCGAACCAGCAGGTAGACAGGTAGCTACACTCTTGACACATCATCCTGATTCAGAGCCAGCAGGTAGACAGGTAGCTACGCTCTTGACACATGATCCTGATTCAGAACCAGCAGGTAGACTGGTAGCTACACTCTTGACACATGATCCTGATTCAGAACCAGCAGGTAGACAGGTATCTACACTCTTGACACATGATCCTGATTCAGAACCAGCAGGTAGACAGGTAGCTACACTCTTGACACATGATCCTGATTCAGAACCAACAGGTAGACAGGTAACTACACACTTGACACATGATCCTGATTCAGAACCAGCAGATAGACAGGTAGCTATACTCTTGACACATGATCCTGATTCAGAACCAGCAGGTAGACAGGTAGCTACACACTTGACACATGATCCTGATTCAGAACCAGCAGGTAGACAGGTAGCTACACTCTTGACACATGATCCTGATTCAGAACCAGCAGGTAGACAGGTAGCTACACTCTTGACACATGATCCTGATTCAGAACCAGCAGGTACAAAGGTAGCTACATTTTTGACACATGATCCTGATTCAGAACCAGCAGGTAGACAGGTAGCTACTTTCTTGACACATGATCCTGATTGAGAACCAGCAGGTAGAGAGGTAACTACACTCTTGACACATGATCCTGATTCAGAACCAGCAGGTAGACAGGTAGCTACACCCTTGACACATGATCCTGATTCAGAACCAGCAGGTAGACAGGTAGCTACACTCTTGACACATGATCCTGATTCAGAACCAGCAGGTAGAGAGGTAGCTACACTCTTGACACATAATCCTGATTCAGAACCAGCAGGTAGACAGGTAGATACACTCTTGACACATGATCCTGATTCAGAACCAGCAGGTAGACAGGTAGCTACACTCTTGACACATGATCCTGATTCAGAACCAGCAGGTAGACAGGTACTTACACTATTGGCACATGATCCTGATTCAGAAGCAGCAGGTAGACAGGTAGCTACACTCTTGACACATGGTTCTGATTCAGAACCAGCAGGTAGACAGGTAGCTACACTTTTGACACATGATCCTGATTCAGAACCAGCATGTAGACAGGTAGCTACACTCTTGACACATGATCCTGATTCAGAACCAGCAGGTAGACAGGTAGCTACACTCTTGATACATGATCCTGATTCAGAACCAGCAGGTAGACAGGTAGCTACACTCTTGACACATGATCCTGATTCAGAACCAGCAGGTAGACAGATAGCTACAATCTTGACACATGATCCTGATTCAGAACCAGCAGGTAGACAGGTAGCTACACTCTTGATACATGATCCTGATTCAGAACCAGCAGGTAGACAGGTAGCTACACTCTTGACACATGATCCTGCTTCCGAACCAGCAGGTAGACAGGTAGCTACACTCTTGACACATCATCCTGATTCAGAACCAGCAGGTAGAGAGCTAGCTACACTCTTGACACATGATCCTGATTCAGAACCAGCAGGTAGACATGTAGCTACACTCTTGACACATGATCCTGATTCAGAACCAGTAGGTAGACAGGTAGCTACACTCTTGACACATGATCCTTATTCAGAACCAGCAGGTAGACAGGTAGCTACACTCTTGACACATGATCCTGATTCAGAACCAGCAGGTAGACAGGTAGCTACACTCTTGACACATGATCCTGATTCAGAACCAGTAGGTAGACAGGTAGCTACACTCTTGACACATGATCCTTATTCAGAACCAGCAGGTAGACAGGTAGCTACACTCTTGACACATGATCCTGATTCAGAACCAGCAGGTAGACAGGTAGCTACACTCTTGACACATGATCCAGATTCAGAACCAGCAGGTAGACAGGTAGCTACACTCTTGACACATGATCCTGATTCAGAACCAGCAGGTAGACAGGTAGCTACACTCTTGACACATGATTCTGATTCAGAACCAGCAGGAAGACAGGTAGATACACTCTTGACACATGATCCTGCTTCCGAACCAGCAGGTAGACAGGTAGCTACACTCTTGACACATCATCCTGATTCAGAGCCAGCAGGTAGACAGGTAGCTACGCTCTTGACACATGATCCTGATTTAGAGCCAACAGGTAGACTGGTAGCTACACTCTTGACACATGATCCTGATTGAGAACCAGCAGGTAGACAGCTAGCTACACTCTTGACACATGATCCTGATTCAGAACCAGCAGGTAGACAGGTAGCTACACTCTTGACACATGATCCTGATTCAGAACCAGCAGGTAGACAGGTAGCTACACACTTGACGCATGATCCTGATTTAGAACCAGCAGGTAGACAGGTAGCTATACTCTTGACACATGATCCTGATTCAGAACCAGCAGGTAGACAGGTAGCTACACACTTGACACATGATCCTGATTCAGAACCAGCAGGTAGACAGGTAGCTACACTCTTGACACGTGATGCTGATTCAGAACCAGCAGGTAGACAGGTAGCTACACTCTTGACACATGATCCTGATTCAGAACCATCAGGTACAAAGGTAGCTACACTTTTGACACATGATCCTGATTCAGAAACAGCAGGTAGACAGGTAGCTACTTTCTTGACACATGATCCTGATTCAGAACCAGCAGGTAGAGAGGTAGCTACACTCTTGACACATGATCCTGATTCAGAACCAGCATTTAGACAGGTAGCTACACTCTTGACACATGATCCTGATTCAGAACCAGCAGGTAGACAGATAGCTACACTCTTGACACATGATTCTGATTCAGAACCAGCAGGTAGACAGGTAGCTACACTATTGGCACATGATCCTGATTCAGAAGCAGCAGGTAGACAGGTAGATACACTCTTGACACATGATTCTGATTCAGAACCAGCAGGTAGACAGGTAGCTACACTCTTGACACATGATCCTGATTCAGAACCAGCAGGTAGACAGGTAGCTACACTCTTGAAACATGATCCTGATTCAGAACTAGCAGGTAGACAGGTAGCTACACTCTTGACACATGATTCTGATTCAGAACCAGCAGGTAGACAGGTAGCTACTCTCTTGACACATGATCCTGATTCAGAACCAGCAGGTAGACAGGTAGCTACACTCTTGACACATGATCCTGATTAAGAACCAGCAGGTAGACAGGTAGATACACTCTTGACACATGATCCTGATTCAGAACCAGCAGGTAGACAGGTAGCTACTCTCTTGATACATGATACTGATTCAGAACCAGCAGGTAGACAGGTAGCTACACTCTTGACACATGATCCTGATTCAGAACCAGCAGGTAGACAGGTAGCTACACTCTTGACACATGATCCTGCTTCCGAACCAGCAGGTAGACAGGTAGCTACACTCTTGACACATCATCCTGATTCAGAGCCAGCAGGTAGACAGGTAGCTACGCTCTTGACACATGATCCTGATTTAGAACCAACAGGTAGACTGGTAGCTACACTCTTGACACATGATCCTGATTCAGAACCAGCAGGTAGACAGCTAGCTACACTCTTGACACATGATCCTGATTCAGAACCAGCAGGTAGACAGGTAGCTACACTCTTGACACATGATCCTGATTAAGAATCAGCAGGTAGACAGGTAGCTACACACTTGACGCATGATCCTGATTCAGAACTAGCAGGTAGACAGGTAGCTATACTCTTGACACATGATCCTGATTCAGAACCAGCAGGTAGACAGGTAGCTACACACTTGACACATGATCCTGATTCAGAACCAGCAGGTAGACAGGTAGCTACACTCTTGACACGTGATGCTGATTCAGAACCAGCAGGTAGACAGGTAGCTACACTCTTGACACATCATCCAGATTCAGAACCAGCAGGTAGACAGATAGCTTCACTCTTGACACATGATCCTGATTCAGAACCAGCAGGTAGACAGGTAACTACACTCTTGGCACATTATCCTGATTCAGAACCAGCAGGTAAACAGGTAGCTACACTCTTGACACATGATCCTGATTCAGAATCAGCAGGTACAAAGGTAGCTACACTTTTGACACATGATCCTGATTCAGAACTAGCAGGTTGACAGGTAGCTACACTCTTGACACATGATTCTGATTCAGAACCAGCAGGTAGACAGCTAGCTACACTCTTGACACATGATCCCGATTCAGAAACAGCAGGTAGACAGGTAGCTACACACTTGACACATGATCCTGATTCAGAACCAGCAGGTAGACAGGTAGCTACACTCTCGACACATGATCCTGATTCAGAACCAGCAGGTAGACAGGTAGCTACACTCCTGACACATGATCCTGATTCAGAACCAGCAGGTAGACAGGTAGCTACACACTTGCCACATGATCCTGATTCAAAACCAGCAGGTAGACAGGTAGTTACACTCTTGACACATGATCCTGCTTCCGAAACAGCAGGTAGACAGGTAGCTACACTCTTGACACATCATCCTGATTCAGAACCAGCAGGTAGACAGGTAGCTACACTCTTGACACATGATCCTGATTCAGAACCAGCAGGTAGACAGGTAGCTACACTCTTGACACATGATCCTGATTCAGAACCAGCAGGTAGACAGGTAGCTACACTCTTGACACATAATCCTGATTCAGAACCAGCAGGTAGACAGGTAGCTACACTCTTGACACATGATCCTGATTCAGAACCAGCAGGTAGACAGGTAGCTACACTCTTGACACATGATTATGCTTCCGAACCAGCAGGTAGACAAGTAGCTACACTCTTGACACATGATCCTGATTCAGAACCAGCAGGTAGACAGGTAGCTACACACTTGACACATGATCCTGATTCAGAAGCAGCAGGTAGACAGGTAGCTACACTCTTGACACATGATCCTGATTCAGAACCAGCAGGTAGACAGGTAGCTACACACTTGACACATGATCCTGATTCAGAACCAGCAGGTACACAGGTAGCTACACTCTTGACACATGATCCTGATTCAGAACCAGCAGGTAGAGAGGTAGCTACACTCTTGACACATCATCCTGATTCAGAACCAGCAGGTACACAGGTAGCTACACTCTTGACACATGATCCTGATTCAGAACCAGCAGGTAGACAGGAAGCTACACTCTTGACACATGATCCTGATTCAGAACCAGCAGGTAGACAGGTAGCTACACACTTGACACATGATCCTGATTCAAAACCAGCAGGTAGACAGGTAGTTACACTCTTGACACATGATTCTGCTTCCGAACCAGCAGGTAGACAGGTAGCTACGCTCTTGACTCATCATCCTGATTCAGAACCAGCAGGTAGACAGGTAGCTACACTCTTGACACATCATCCTGATTCAGAACCAGTAGGTAGACAGGTAGCTACACTCTTGACACATGATCCTGATTCTGAACCAGCAGGTAGATGGGTAGCTACACTCTTGACACATGATCCTGATTCAGAACCAGCAGGTAGACAGGTAGCTATACTCTTGACACATGATCCTGATTCAGAACCAGCAGGTAGACAGGTAGCTACACACTTGACACATGATCCTGATTCAGAACCAGCAGGTAGACAGGTAGCTACACTCTTGACACGTGATGCTGATTCAGAACCAGCAGGTAGACAGGTAGCTACACTCTTGACACATCATCCAGATTCAGAACCAGCAGGTAGACAGATAGCTTCACTCTTGACACATGATCCTGATTCAGAACCAGCAGGTAGACAGGTAACTACACTCTTGGCACATTATCCTGATTCAGAACCAGCAGGTAAACAGGTAGCTACACTCTTGACACATGTTCCTGATTCAGAATCAGCAGGTACAAAGGTAGCTACACTTTTGACACATGATCCTGATTCAGAACTAGCAGGTTGACAGGTAGCTACACTCTTGACACATGATTCTGATTCAGAACCAGCAGGTAGACAGCTAGCTACACTCTTGACACATGATCCTGCTTCCGAAACAGCAGGTAGACAGGTAGCTACACTCTTGACACATCATCCTGATTCAGAACCAGCAGGTAGACAGGTAGCTACACTCTTGACACATGATCCTGATTCAGAACCAGCAGGTAGACAGGTAGCTACACTCTTGACACATGATCCTGATTCAGAACCAGCAGGTAGACAGGTAGCTACACTCTTGACACATGATCCTGATTCAGAACCAGCAGGTAGACAGGTAGCTACACTCTTGACACATAATCCTGATTCAGAACCAGCAGGTAGACAGGTAGCTACACTCTTGACACATGATCCTGATTCAGAACCAGCAGGTAGACAGGTAGCTACACTCTTGACACATGATTATGCTTCCGAACCAGCAGGTAGACATGTAGCTACACTCTTGACACATGATCCTGATTCAGAACCAGCAGGTAGACAGGTAGCTACACACTTGACACATGATCCTGATTCAGAAGCAGCAGGTAGACAGGTAGCTACACTCTTGACACATGATCCTGATTCAGAACCAGCAGGTAGACAGGTAGCTACACACTTGACACATGATCCTGATTCAGAACCAGCAGGTACACAGGTAGCTACACTCTTGACACATGATCCTGATTCAGAACCAGCAGGTAGAGAGGTAGCTACACTCTTGACACATCATCCTGATTCAGAACCAGCAGGTACACAGGTAGCTACACTCTTGACACATGATCCTGATTCAGAACCAGCAGGTAGACAGGAAGCTACACTCTTGACACATGATCCTGATTCAGAACCAGCAGGTAGACAGGTAGCTACACTCTTGACACATGATCCTGATTCAGAACCAGCAGGTAGACAGGTAGCTACACACTTGACACATGATCCTGATTCAAAACCAGCAGGTAGACAGGTAGTTACACTCTTGACACATGATTCTGCTTCCGAACCAGCAGGTAGACAGGTAGCTACGCTCTTGACACATCATCCTGATTCAGAACCAGCAGGTAGACAGGTAGCTACACTCTTGACACATCATCCTGATTCAGAACCAGTAGGTAGACAGGTAGCTACACTCTTGACACATGATCCTGATTCTGAACCAGCAGGTAGATGGGTAGCTACACTCTTGACACATGATCCTGATTCAGAACCAGCAGGTAGACAGGTAGCTACACTCTTGACACATGATCCTGATTAAGAACCAGCAGGTAGACAGGTAGCTACACTCTTGACACATGATCCTGATTCAGAACCAACAGGTAGACAGGGAGCTACACTCTTGACACATGATCCTGATTCAGAACCAGCAGGTAGACAGCTAGCTACACTCTTGACACATTATCCTGATTCAGAACCAGCAGGTAAACAGGTAGCTACACTCTTGACACATGATCCTGATTCAAAACCAGCAGGTAGACAGGTAGCTACACTCTTGACACATCATCCTGATTCAGAACCAGCAGGTAGACAGCTAGCTACACTCTTGACACATTATCCTGATTCAGAACCAGCAGGTAAACAGGTAGCTACACTCTTGACACATGATCCTGATTCAAAACCAGCAGGTAGACAGGTAGCTACACTCTTGACACATCATCCAGATTCAGAACCAGTAGGTAGACAGGTAGCTACACTCTTGACACATGATCCTGATTCTGAACCAGCAGGTAGATGGGTAGCTACACTTTTGGCACATTATTCTGATTCAGAACCAGCAGGTAAACAGGTAGATACACTCTTGACACATGATCCTGATTCAAAACAAGCCGGTAGACAGGTAGCTACACTCTTGACACATCATCCTGATTCAGAACCAGCAGGTAGACAGGTAGCTACACTCTTGACACATGATCCTGATTCAGAACCAGCAGGTAGACAGCTAGCTACACTCTTGACACATGATCCCGATTCAGAACCAGCAGGTAGACAGGTAGCTACACTCTTGACACATGATCCTGATTCAGAACCAGCAAGTAGACAGGTAGCTACACTCTCGACACATGATCCTGATTCAGAACCAGCAGGTAGACAGGTAGGTACACTCCTGACACATGATCCTGATTCAGAACCAGCAGGTAGACAGGTAGCTACACACTTGCCACATGATCCTGATTCAAAACCAGCAGGTAGACAGGTAATTACACTCTTGACACATGATCCTGATTCAGAACCAGCAGGTAGACAGGTAGCTACACTCTTGACACATGATCCTGATTCAGAACCAGCAGGTAGACAGGTAGCTAATCTCTTGACACATGATCCTGATTCAGAACCAGCAGGTAGACAGGTAGCTACACTCTTGACACATAATCCTGATTCAGAACCAGCAGGTAGACAGGTAGCTACACTCTTGACACATGATCCTGATTCAGAACCAGCAGGTAGACAGATAGATACACTCTTGACACATGATCCTGATTCAGAACCAGCAGGTAGACAGGTAGCTACACACTTGACACATGATCCTGATTCAGAAGCAGCAGGTAGACAGGTAGCTACACTCTTGACACATGATCCTGATTCAGAACCAGCAGGTAGACAGGTAGCTACACTCTTGACACATGATCCTGATTCAGAACCAGCAGGTAGACAGGTAGCTACACTCTTGACACATGATTATGCTTCCGAACCAGCAGGTAGAGAGGTAGCTACACTCTTGACACATCATCCTGATTCAGAACCAGCAGGTACACAGGTAGCTACACTCTTGACACATGATCCTGATTCAGAACCAGAAGGTAGACAGGTAGCTACACTCTTGACACATGATCCTGATTCAGAACCAGCAGGTAGACAGGTAGCTACACTATTGACACATGATCCTGATTCAGAACCAGCAGGTAGACAGGTAGCTACACACTTGACACATGATCCTGATTCAAAACCAGCAGGTAGACAGGTAGCTACACTCTTGACACATCATCCAGATTCAGAACCAGTAGGTAGACAGGTAGCTACACTCTTGACACATGATCCTGATTCTGAACCAGAAGGTAGATGGGTAGCTACACTCTTGGCACATTATCCTGATTCAGAAACAGCAGGTAAACAGGTAGCTACACTCTTGACACATCATCCTGATTCAAAGCAAGCAGGTAGACAGGTATCTACACTCTTGACACATGATCCTGATTCAGAACCAGCAGGTAGACAGGTAGCTACACTCTTGACACATGATCCTGACTCAGAACCAGCAGGTAGACAGCTAGCTACACTCTTGACACATGATCCCGATTCAGAACCAGCAGGTAGACAGGTAGCTACACTCTTGACACATGATTCTGATTCAGAACCAGCAAGTAGACAGTTAGCTACACTCTCGACACATGATCCTGATTCAGAACCAGCAGGTAGACAGGTAGCTACACTCCTGACACATGATCCTGATTCAGAACCAGCAGGTAGACAGGTAGCTACACTCTCGACACATGATCCTGATTCAGAACCAGCAGGTAGACAGGTAGCTACACTCCTGACACATGATCCTGATTCAGAACCAGCAGGTAGACAGGTAGCTACACACTTGCCACATGATCCTGATTCAAAACCAGCAGGTAGACAGGTAGTTACACTCTTGACACATGATCCTGCTTCCGAACCAGCAGGTAGACAGGTAGCTACACTCTTGACACATCATCCTGATTCAGAACCAGCAGGTAGACAGGTAGCTACACTCTTGACACATGATCCTGATTCAGAACCAGCAGGTAGACAGGTAGCTACACTCTTGACACATGATCCTGATTCAGAACCTGCAGGTAGACAGGTAGCTACACTCTTGACACATGATCCTGATTCAGAACCAGCAGGTAGACCGGTAGCTACACACTTGACACATGATCCTGATTCAGAAGCAGCAGGTAGACAGGTAGCTACACTCTTGACACATGATCCTGATTCAGAACCAGCAGGTAGACAGGTAGCTACACACTTGACACATTATCCTGATTCAGAACCAGCAGGTAGACAAGTAGCTACACTCTTGACACATGATTATGCTTCCGAACCAGCAGGTAGACAAGTAGCTACACTCTTGACACATGATCCTGATTCAGAACCAGCAGGTAGACAGGTAGCTACACACTTGACACATGATCCTGATTCAGAAGCAGCAGGTAGACAGGTAGCTACACTCTTGACACATGATCCTGATTCAGAACCAGCAGGTAGACAGGTAGCTACACACTTGACACATGATCCTGATTCAGAACCAGCAGGTACACAGGTAGCTACACTCTTGACACATGATCCTGATTCAGAACCAGCAGGTAGAGAGGTAGCTACACTCTTGACACATCATCCTGATTCAGAACCAGCAGGTACACAGGTAGCTACACTCTTGACACATGATCCTGATTCAGAACCAGCAGGTAGACAGGAAGCTACACTCTTGACACATGATCCTGATTCAGAACCAGCAGGTAGACAGGTAGCTACACTCTTGACACATGATCCTGATTCAGAACCAGCAGGTAGACAGGTAGCTACACTCTTGACACATGATTATGCTTCCGAACCAGCAGGTAGAGAGGTAGCTACACTCTTGACACATCATCCTGATTCAGAACCAGCAGGTACACAGGTAGCTACACTCTTGACACATGATCCTGATTCAGAACCAGAAGGTAGACAGGTAGCTACACTCTTGACACATGATCCTGATTCAGAACCAGCAGGTAGACAGGTAGCTACACTATTGACACATGATCCTGATTCAGAACCAGCAGGTAGACAGGTAGCTACACACTTGACACATGATCCTGATTCAAAACCAGCAGGTAGACAGGTAGCTACACTCTTGACACATCATCCAGATTCAGAACCAGTAGGTAGACAGGTAGCTACACTCTTGACACATGATCCTGATTCTGAACCAGAAGGTAGATGGGTAGCTACACTCTTGGCACATTATCCTGATTCAGAAACAGCAGGTAAACAGGTAGCTACACTCTTGAAACATCATCCTGATTCAAAGCAAGCAGGTAGACAGGTATCTACACTCTTGACACATGATCCTGATTCAGAACCAGCAGGTAGACAGGTAGCTACACTCTTGACACATGATCCTGACTCAGAACCAGCAGGTAGACAGCTAGCTACACTCTTGACACATGATCCCGATTCAGAACCAGCAGGTAGACAGGTAGCTACACTCTTGACACATGATTCTGATTCAGAACCAGCAAGTAGACAGTTAGCTACACTCTCGACACATGATCCTGATTCAGAACCAGCAGGTAGACAGGTAGCTACACTCCTGACACATGATCCTGATTCAGAACCAGCAGGTAGACAGGTAGCTACACTCTCGACACATGATCCTGATTCAGAACCAGCAGGTAGACAGGTAGCTACACTCCTGACACATGATCCTGATTCAGAACCAGCAGGTAGACAGGTAGCTACACACTTGCCACATGATCCTGATTCAAAACCAGCAGGTAGACAGGTAGTTACACTCTTGACACATGATCCTGCTTCCGAACCAGCAGGTAGACAGGTAGCTACACTCTTGACACATGATCCTGATTCAGAACCAGCAGGTAGACAGGTAGCTACACTCTTGACACATGATCCTGATTCAGAACCAGCAGGTAGACAGGTAGCTACACTCTTGACACATGATCCTGATTCAGAACCTGCAGGTAGACAGGTAGCTACACTCTTGACACATGATCCTGATTCAGAACCAGCAGGTAGACCGGTAGCTACACACTTGACACATGATCCTGATTCAGAAGCAGCAGGTAGACAGGTAGCTACACTCTTGACACATGATCCTGATTCAGAACCAGCAGGTAGACAGGTAGCTACACACTTGACACATTATCCTGATTCAGAACCAGCAGGTAGACAAGTAGCTACACTCTTGACACATGATTATGCTTCCGAACCAGCAGGTAGACAAGTAGCTACACTCTTGACACATGATCCTGATTCAGAACCAGCAGGTAGACAGGTAGCTACACACTTGACACATGATCCTGATTCAGAAGCAGCAGGTAGACAGGTAGCTACACTCTTGACACATGATCCTGATTCAGAACCAGCAGGTAGACAGGTAGCTACACACTTGACACATGATCCTGATTCAGAACCAGCAGGTACACAGGTAGCTACACTCTTGACACATGATCCTGATTCAGAACCAGCAGGTAGAGAGGTAGCTACACTCTTGACACATCATCCTGATTCAGAACCAGCAGGTACACAGGTAGCTACACTCTTGACACATGATCCTGATTCAGAACCAGCAGGTAGACAGGAAGCTACACTCTTGACACATGATCCTGATTCAGAACCAGCAGGTAGACAGGTAGCTACACTCTTGACACATGATCCTGATTCAGAACCAGCAGGTAGACAGGTAGCTACACACTTGAGACATGATCCTGATTCAAAACCAGCAGGTAGACAGGTAGTTACACTCTTGACACATGATTCTGCTTCCGAACCAGCAGGTAGACAGGTAGCTACGCTCTTGACACATCATCCTGATTCAGAACCAGCAGGTAGACAGGTAGCTACACCCTTGACACATCATCCTGATTCAGAACCAGTAGGTAGACAGGTAGCTACACTCTTGACACATGATCCTGATTCTGAACCAGCAGGTAGATGGGTAGCTACACTCTTGACACATGATCCTGATTCAGAACCAGCAGGTAGACAGCTAGCTACACTCTTGACACATGATCCCGATTCAGAACCAGCAGGTAGACAGGTAGCTACACTCTTGACACATGATCCTGATTCAGAACCAGCAAGCAGACAGGTAGCTACACTCTCGACACATGATCCTGATTCAGAACCAGCAGGTAGACAGGTAGGTACACTCCTGACACATGATCCTGATTCAGAACCAGCAGGTAGACAGGTAGCTACACACTTGCCACATGATCCTGATTCAAAACCAGCAGGTAGACAGGTAATTACACTCTTGACACATGATCCTGATTCAGAACCAGCAGGTAGACAGGTAGCTACACTCTTGACACATGATCCTGATTCAGAACCAGCAGGTAGACAGGTAGCTAATCTCTTGACACATGATCCTGATTCAGAACCAGCAGGTAGACAGGTAGCTACACTCTTGACACATAATCCTGATTCAGAAGCAGCAGGTAGACAGGTAGCTACACTCTTGACACATGATCCTGATTCAGAACCAGCAGGTAGACAGGTAGCTACACTCTTGACACATGATCCTGATTCAGAACCAGCAGGTAGACAGGTAGCTACACTCTTGACACATGATTATGCTTCCGAACCAGCAGGTAGAGAGGTAGCTACACTCTTGACACATCATCCTGATTCAGAACCAGCAGGTACACAGGTAGCTACACTCTTGACACATGATCCTGATTCAGAACCAGAAGGTAGACAGGTAGCTACACTCTTGACACATGATCCTGATTCAGAACCAGCAGGTAGACAGGTAGCTACACTATTGACACATGATCCTGATTCAGAACCAGCAGGTAGACAGGTAGCTACACACTTGACACATGATCCTGATTCAAAACCAGCAGGTAGACAGGTAGCTACACTCTTGACACATCATCCAGATTCAGAACCAGTAGGTAGACAGGTAGCTACACTCTTGACACATGATCCTGATTCTGAACCAGAAGGTAGATGGGTAGCTACACTCTTGGCACATTATCCTGATTCAGAAACAGCAGGTAAACAGGTAGCTACACTCTTGACACATCATCCTGATTCAAAGCAAGCAGGTAGACAGGTATCTACACTCTTGACACATGATCCTGATTCAGAACCAGCAGGTAGACAGGTAGCTACACTCTTGACACATGATCCTGACTCAGAACCAGCAGGTAGACAGCTAGCTACACTCTTGACACATGATCCCGATTCAGAACCAGCAGGTAGACAGGTAGCTACACTCTTGACACATGATTCTGATTCAGAACCAGCAAGTAGACAGTTAGCTACACTCTCGACACATGATCCTGATTCAGAACCAGCAGGTAGACAGGTAGCTACACTCCTGACACATGATCCTGATTCAGAACCAGCAGGTAGACAGGTAGCTACACTCTCGACACATGATCCTGATTCAGAACCAGCAGGTAGACAGGTAGCTACACTCCTGACACATGATCCTGATTCAGAACCAGCAGGTAGACAGGTAGCTACACACTTGCCACATGATCCTGATTCAAAACCAGCAGGTAGACAGGTAGTTACACTCTTGACACATGATCCTGCTTCCGAACCAGCAGGTAGACAGGTAGCTACACTCTTGACACATCATCCTGATTCAGAACCAGCAGGTAGACAGGTAGCTACACTCTTGACACATGATCCTGATTCAGAACCAGCAGGTAGACAGGTAGCTACACTCTTGACACATGATCCTGATTCAGAACCTGCAGGTAGACAGGTAGCTACACTCTTGACACATGATCCTGATTCAGAACCAGCAGGTAGACCGGTAGCTACACACTTGACACATGATCCTGATTCAGAAGCAGCAGGTAGACAGGTAGCTACACTCTTGACACATGATCCTGATTCAGAACCAGCAGGTAGACAGGTAGCTACACACTTGACACATTATCCTGATTCAGAACCAGCAGGTAGACAAGTAGCTACACTCTTGACACATGATTATGCTTCCGAACCAGCAGGTAGACAAGTAGCTACACTCTTGACACATGATCCTGATTCAGAACCAGCAGGTAGACAGGTAGCTACACACTTGACACATGATCCTGATTCAGAAGCAGCAGGTAGACAGGTAGCTACACTCTTGACACATGATCCTGATTCAGAACCAGCAGGTAGACAGGTAGCTATACACTTGACACATGATCCTGATTCAGAACCAGCAGGTACACAGGTAGCTACACTCTTGACACATGATCCTGATTCAGAACCAGCAGGTAGAGAGGTAGCTACACTCTTGACACATCATCCTGATTCAGAACCAGCAGGTACACAGGTAGCTACACTCTTGACACATGATCCTGATTCAGAACCAGCAGGTAGACAGGAAGCTACACTCTTGACACATGATCCTGATTCAGAACCAGCAGGTAGACAGGTAGCTACACTCTTGACACATGATCCTGATTCAGAACCAGCAGGTAGACAGGTAGCTACACACTTGACACATGATCCTGATTCAAAACCAGCAGGTAGACAGGTAGTTACACTCTTGACACATGATTCTGCTTCCGAACCAGCAGGTAGACAGGTAGCTACGCTCTTGACACATCATCCTGATTCAGAACCAGCAGGTAGACAGGTAGCTACACCCTTGACACATCATCCTGATTCAGAACCAGTAGGTAGACAGGTAGCTACACTCTTGACACATGATCCTGATTCTGAACCAGCAGGTAGATGGGTAGCTACACTCTTGACACATGATCCTGATTCAGAACCAGCAGGTAGACAGGTAGCTACACTCTTGACACATGATCCTGATTAAGAACCAGCAGGTAGACAGGTAGCTACACTCTTGACACATGATCCTGATTCAGAACCAACAGGTAGACAGGGAGCTACACTCTTGACACATGATCCTGATTCAGAACCAGCAGGTAGACAGCTAGCTACACTCTTGACACATTATCCTGATTCAGAACCAGCAGGTAAACAGGTAGCTACACTCTTGACACATGATCCTGATTCAAAACCAGCAGGTAGACAGGTAGCTACACCCTTGACACATCATCCTGATTCAGAACCAGCAGGTAGACAGCTAGCTAAACTCTTGACACATTATCCTGATTCAGAACCAGCAGGTAAACAGGTAGCTACACACTTGACACATGATCCTGATTCAAAACCAGCAGGTAGACAGGTAGCTACACTCTTGACACATCATCCAGATTCAGAACCAGTAGGTAGACAGGTAGCTACACTCTTGACACATCATCCTGATTCAGAACCAGCAGGTAGACAGCTAGCTAAACTCTTGACACATTATCCTGATTCAGAACCAGCAGGTAAACAGGTAGCTACACTCTTGACACATGATCCTGATTCAAAACCAGCAGGTAGACAGGTAGCTACACTCTTGACACATCATACAGATTCAGAACCAGTAGATAGACAGGTAGCTACACTCTTGACACATGATCCTGATTCTGAACCAGCAGGTAGATGGGTAGCTACACTTTTGGCACATTATCCTGATTCAGAACCAGCAGGTAAACAGGTAGATACACTCTTGACACATGATCCTGATTCAAAACAAGCCGGTAGACAGGTAGCTACACTCTTGACACATCATCCTGATTCAGAACCAGCAGGTAGACAGGTAGCTACACTATTGACACATGATCCTGATTCAGAACCAGCAGGTAGACAGGTAGCTACACTATTGACACATGATCCTGATTCAGAACTAGCAGGTAGACAGCTAGCTACACTCTTGACACATGATCCCGATTCAGAACCAGCAGGTAGACAGGTAGCTACACTCTTGACACATGATCCTGATTCAGAACCAGCAAGTAGACAGGTAGCTACACTCTCGACACATGATCCTGATTCAGAACCAGCAGGTAGACAGGTAGGTACACTCCTGACACATGATCCTGATTCAAAACCAGCAGGTAGACAGGTAATTACACTCTTGACACATGATCCTGCTTCCGAACAAGCAGGTAGACAGGTAGCTACACTCTTGACACATGATCCTGATTCAGAACCAGCAGGTAGACAGGTAGCTACACTCTTGACACATGATCCTGATTCAGAACCAGCAGGTAGACAGGTAGCTACACTCTTGACACATGATCCTGATTCAGAACCAGCAGGTAGACAGGTAGCTACACTCTTGACACATAATCCTGATTCAGAACCAGCAGGTAGACAGGTAGCTACACTCTTGACACATGATCCTGATTCAGAACCAGCAGGTAGACAGGTAGATACACTCTTGACACATGATCCTGATTCAGAACCAGCAGGTAGACAGGTAGCTACACACTTGACACATGATCCTGATTCAGAAGCAGTAGGTAGACAGGTAGCTACACTCTTGACACATGATCCTGATTCAGAACCAGCAGGTAGACAGGTAGCTACACTCTTGACACATGATCCTGATTCAGAACCAGCAGGTAGACAGGTAGCTACACTCTTGACATATGATTATGCTTCCGAACCAGCAGGTAGAGAGGTAGCTACACTCTTGACACATCATCCTGATTCAGAACCAGCAGGTACACAGGTAGCTACACTCTTGACACATGATCCTGATTCAGAACCAGAAGGTAGACAGGTAGCTACACTCTTGACACATGATCCTGATTCAGAACCAGCAGGTAGACAGGTAGCTACACTCTTGACACATGATCCTGATTCAGAACCAGCAGGTAGACAGGTAGCTACACACTTGACACATGATCCTGATTCAAAACCAGCAGGTAGACAGGTAGCTACACTCTTGACACATCATCCAGATTCAGAACCAGTAGGTAGACAGGTAGCTACACTCTTGACACATGATCCTGATTCTGAACCAGAAGGTAGATGGGTAGCTACACCCTTGGTACATTATCCTGATTCAGAAACAGCAGGTAAACAGGTAGCTACACTCTTGACACATCATCCTGATTCAAAGCAAGCAGGTAGACAGGTATCTACACTCTTGACACATGATCCTGATTCAGAACCAGCAGGTAGACAGGTAGCTACACTCTTGACACATGATCCTGATTCAGAACCAGCAGGTAGACAGCTAGCTACACTCTTGACACATGATCCCGATTCAGAACCAGCAGGTAGACAGGTAGCTACACTCTTGACACATGATTCTGATTCAGAACCAGCAAGTAGACAGGTAGCTACACTCTCGACACATGATCCTGATTCAGAACCAGCAGGTAGACAGGTAGCTACACTCCTGACACATGATCCTGATTCAGAACCAGCAGGTAGACAGGTAGCTACACTCTCGACACATAATCCTGATTCAGAACCAGCAGGTAGACAGGTAGCTACACTCCTGACACATGATCCTGATTCAGAACCAGCAGGAAGACAGGTAGCTACACACTTGCCACATGATCCTGATTCAAAACCAGCAGGTAGACAGGTAGTTACACTCTTGACACATGATCCTGCTTCAGAAACAGCAGGTAGACAGGTAGCTACACTCTTGACACATCATCCTGATTCAGAACCAGCAGGTAGACAGGTAGCTACACTCTTGACACATGATCCTGATTCAGAACCAGCAGGTAGACAGGTAGCTACACTCTTGACACATAATCCTGATTCAGAACCAGCAGGTAGACAGGTAGCTACACTCTTGACACATGATCCTGATTCAGAACCAGCAGGTAGACAGGTAGCTACACTCTTGACACATGATCCTGATTCAGAACCAGCAGGTAGACAGGTAGCTACACACTTGACACATGATCCTGATTCAGAAGCAGCAGGTAGACAGGTAGCTACACTCTTGACACATGATCCTGATTCAGAACCAGCAGGTAGACAGGTAGCTACACACTTGACACACGATCCTGATTCAGAACCAGCAGGTAGACAAGTAGCTACACTCTTGACACATGATTATGCTTCCGAACCAGCAGGTAGACAAGTAGCTACACTCTTGACACATGATCCTGATTCAGAACCAGCAGGTAGACAGGTAGCTACACACTTGACACATGATCCTGATTCAGAAGCAGCAGGTAGACAGGTAGCTACACTCTTGACACATGACCCTGATTCAGAACCAGCAGGTAGATAGGTAGCTACACACTTGACACATGATCCTGATTCAGAACCAGCAGGTACACAGGTAGCTACACTCTTGACACATGATCCTGATTCAGAACCAGCAGGTAGAGAGGTAGCTACACTCTTGACACATCATCCTGATTCAGAACCAGCAGGTACACAGGTAGCTACACTCTTGACACATGATCCTGATTCAGAACCAGCAGGTAGACAGGAAGCTACACTCTTGACACATGATCCTGATTCAGAACCAGCAGGTAGACAGGTAGCTACACTCTTGACACATGATCCTGATTCAGAACCAGCAGGTAGACAGGTAGCTACACACTTGACACATGATCCTGATTCAAAACCAGCAGGTAGACAGGTATTTACACTCTTGACACATGATTCTGCTTCCGAACCAGCAGGTAGACAGGTAGCTACGCTCTTGACACATCATCCTGTTTCAGAACCAGCAGGTAGACAGGTAGCTACACTCTTGACACATCATCCTGATTCAGAACCAGTAGGTAGACAGGTAGCTACACTCTTGACACATGATCCTGATTCTGAACCAGCAGGTAGATGGGTAGCTACACTCTTGACACATGATCCTGATTCAGAACCAGCAGGTAGACAGGTAGCTACACTCTTGACACATGATCCTGATTAAGAACCAGCAGGTAGACAGGTAGCTACACTCTTGACACATGATCCTGATTCAGAACCAACAGGTAGACAGGGAGCTACACTCTTGACACATGATCCTGATTCAGAACCAGCAGGTAGACAGCTAGCTACACTCTTGACACATTATCCTGATTCAGAACCAGCAGGTAAACAGGTAGCTACACTCTTGACACATGATCCTGATTCAAAACCAGCAGGTAGACAGGTAGCTACACTCTTGACACATCATCCTGACTCAGAACCAGCAGGTAGACAGCTAGCTAAACTCTTGACACATTATCCTGATTCAGAACCAGCAGGTAAACAGGTAGCTACACTCTTGACACATGATCCTGATTCAAAACCAGCAGGTAGACAGGTAGCTACACTCTTGACACATCATCCAGATTCAGAACCAGTAAGTAGACAGGTAGCTACACTCTTGACACATCATCCTGATTCAGAACCAGCAGGTAGACAGCTAGCTAAACTCTTGACACATTATCCTGATTCAGAACCAGAAGGTAAACAGGTAGCTACACTCTTGACACATGATCCTGATTCAAAACCAGCAGGTAGACAGGTAGCTACACTCTTGACACATCATCCAGATTCAGAACCAGTAGGTAGACAGGTAGCTACACTCTTGACACATGATCCTGATTCTGAACCAGCAGGTAGACAGGTAGCTACACTTTTGGCACTTTATCCTGATTCAGAACCAGCAGGTAAACAGGTAGATACACTCTTGACACATGATCCTGATTCAAAACAAGCCGGTAGACAGGTAGCTACACTCTTGACACATCATCCTGATTCAGAACCAGCAGGTAGACAGGTAGCTACACTCTTGACACATGATCCTGATTCAGAACCAGCAGGTAGACAGCTAGCTACACTCTTGACACATGATCCCGATTCAGAACCAGCAGGTAGACAGGTAGCTACACTCTTGACACATGATCCTGATTCAGAACCAGCAAGTAGACAGGTAGCTACACTCTCGACACATGATCCTGATTCAGAACCAGCAGGTAGACAGGTAGGTACACTCCTGACACATGATCCTGATTCAGAACCAGCAGGTAGACAGGTAGCTACACACTTGCCACATGATCCTGATTCAAACCCAGCAGGTAGACAGGTAATTACACTCTTGACACATGATCCTGCTTCCGAATAAGCAGGTAGACAGGTAGCTACACTCTTGACACATGATCCTGATTCAGAACCAGCAGGTAGACAGGTAGCTACACTCTTGACACATGATCCTGATTCAGAACCAGCAGGTAGACAGGTAGCTACACTCTTGACACATGATCCTGATTCAGAACCAGCAGGTAGACAGGTAGCTACACTCTTGACACATAATCCTGATTCAGAACCAGCAGGTAGACAGGTAGCTACACTCTTGACACATGATCCTGATTCAGAACCAGCAGGTAGACAGGTAGCTACACACTTGACACATGATCCTGATTCAAAACCAGCAGGTAGACAGGTAGTTACACTCTTGACACATGATTCTGCTTCCGAACCAGCAGGTAGACAGGTAGCTACGCTCTTGACACATCATCCTGATTCAGAACCAGCAGGTAGACAGGTAGCTACACTCTTGACACATCATCCTGATTCAGAACCAGTAGGTAGACAGGTAGCTACACTCTTGACACATGATCCTGATTCTGAACCAGCAGGTAGATGGGTAGCTACACTCTTGACACATGATCCTGATTCAGAACCAGCAGGTAGACAGGTAGCTACACTCTTGACACATGATCCTGATTAAGAACCAGCAGGTAGACAGGTAGCTACACTCTTGACACATGATCCTGATTCAGAACCAACAGGTAGACAGGGAGCTACACTCTTGACACATGATCCTGATTCAGAACCAGCAGGTAGACAGCTAGCTACACTCTTGACACATTATCCTGATTCAGAACCAGGAGGTAAACAGGTAGCTACACTCTTGACACATGATCCTGATTCAAAACCAGCAGGTAGACAGGTAGCTACACCCTTGACACATCATCCTGACTCAGAACCAGCAGGTAGACAGCTAGCTAAACTCTTGACACATTATCCTGATTCAGAACCAGCAGGTAAACAGGTAGCTACACTCTTGACACATGATCCTGATTCAAAACCAGCAGGTAGACAGGTAGCTACACTCTTGACACATCATCCAGATTCAGAACCAGTAGGTAGACAGGTAGCTACACTCTTGACACATCATCCTGATTCAGAACCAGCAGGTAGACAGCTAGCTAAACTCTTGACACATTATCCTGATTCAGAACCAGCAGGTAAACAGGTAGCTACACTCTTGACACATGATCCTGATTCAAAACCAGCAGGTAGACAGGTAGCTACACTCTTGACACATCATCCAGATTCAGAACCAGTAGGTAGACAGGTAGCTACACTCTTGACACATGATCCTGATTCTGAACCAGCAGGTAGACAGGTAGCTACACTTTTGGCACATTATCCTGATTCAGAACCAGCAGGTAAACAGGTAGATACACTCTTGACACATGATCCTGATTCAAAACAAGCCGGTAGACAGGTAGCTACACTCTTGACACATCATCCTGATTCAGAACCAGCAGGTAGACAGGTAGCTACACTCTTGACACATGATCCTGATTCAGAACCAGCAGGTAGACAGCTAGCTACACTCTTGACACATGATCCCGATTCAGAACCAGCAGGTAGACAGGTAGCTACACTCTCGACACATGATCCTGATTCAGAACCAGCAGGTAGACAGGTAGGTACACTCCTGACACATGATCCTGATTCAGAACCAGCAGGTAGACAGGTAACTACACACTTGCCACATGATCCTGATTCAAAACCAGCAGGTAGACAGGTAATTACACTCTTGACACATGATCCTGCTTCCGAACAAGCAGGTAGACAGGTAGCTACACTCTTGACACATGATCCTGATTCAGAACCAGCAGGTAGACAGGTAGCTACACTCTTGACACATGATCCTGATTCAGAACCAGCAGGTAGACAGGTAGCTACACTCTTGATACATGATCCTGATTCAGAACCAGCAGGTAGACAGGTAGCTACACTCTTGACACATAATCCTGATTCAGAACCAGCAGGTAGACAGGTAGCTACACTCTTGACACATGATCCTGATTCAGAACCAGCAGGTAGACAGGTAGATACACTCTTGACACATGATCCTGATTCAGAACCAGCAGGTAGACAGGTAGCTACACACTTGACACATGATCCTGATTCAGAAGCAGCAGGTAGACAGGTAGCTACACTCTTGACACATGATCCTGATTCAGAACCAGCAGGTAGACAGGTAGCTACACTCTTGACACATGATCCTGATTCAGAACCAGCAGGTAGACAGGTAGCTACACTCTTGACACATGATTATGCTTCCGAACCAGCAGGTAGAGAGGTAGCTACACTCTTGACACATCATCCTGATTCAGAACCAGCAGGTACACAGGTAGCTACACTCTTGACACATGATCCTGATTCAGAACCAGAAGGTAGACAGGTAGCTACACTCTTGACACATGATCCTGATTCAGAACCAGCAGGTAGAAAGGTAGCTACACTCTTGACACATGATCCTGATTCAGAACCAGCAGGTAGACAGGTAGCTACACACTTGACACATGATCCTGATTCAAAACCAGCAGGTAGACAGGTAGCTACACTCTTGACACATCATCCAGATTCAGAACCAGTAGGTAGACAGGTAGCTACACTCTTGACACATGATCCTGATTCTGAACCAGAAGGTAGATGGGTAGCTACACTCTTGGCACATTATCCTGATTCAGAAACAGCAGGTAAACAGGTAGCTACACTCTTGACACATCATCCTGATTCAAAGCAAGCAGGTAGACAGGTAGCTACACTCTTGACACATGATCCTGATTCAGAACCAGCAGGTAGACAGGTAGCTACACTCTTGACACATGATCCTGATTCAGAACCAGCAGGTAGACAGCTAGCTACACTCTTGACACATGATCCCGATTCAGAACCAGCAGGTAGACAGGTAGCTACACTCTTGACACATGATCCTGATTCAGAACCAGCAAGTAGACAGGTAGCTACACTCTCGACACATGATCCTGATTCAGAACCAGCAGGTAGACAGGTAGCTACACTCCTGACACATAATCCTGATTCAGAAACAGCAGGTAGACATGTAGCTACACTCTTGACACATCATCCTGATTCAGAACCAGCAGGTAGACAGGTAGCTACACTCTTGACACATGATCCTGATTCAGAACCAGCAGGTAGACAGGTAGCTACACACTTGACACATGATCCTGATTCAGAACCAGCAGGTAGACAAGTAGCTACACTCTTGACACATGATTATGCTTCCGAACCAGCAGGTAGACAGGTAGCTACACTCTTGACACATGATCCTGATTCAGAACCAGCAGGTAGACAGGTAGATACACTCTTGACACATGATCCTGATTCAGAACCAGCAGGTAGACAGGTAGCTACACACTTGACACATGATCCTGATTCAGAAGCAGCAGGTAGACAGGTAGCTACACTCTTGACACATGATCCTTATTCAAAACCAGCAGGTAGACAGGTAGCTACACTCTTGACACATGATCCTGATTCAGAACCAGCAGGTAGACAGGTAGCTACACACTTGACACATGATCCAGATTCAAAACCAGCAGGTAGACAGGTAGCTACACTCTTGACACATGATTATGCTTCCGAACCAGCAGGTAGAGAGGTAGCTACACTCTTGACACATGATCCTGATTCAGAACCAGCAGGTACACAGGTAGCTACACTCTTGACACATCATCCTGATTCAGAACCAGCAGGTAGACAGGTAGCTACACTCTTGACACATGATCCTGATTCAGAACCAGCAGGTAGACAGGTAGCTACACTCTTGACACATGATCCTGATTCAGAACCAGCAGGTAGACAGGTAGCTACACTCTTGACACAAGATCCTGATTCTGAACCAGCAGGTAGATGGGTAGCTACACTCTTGGCACATTATCCTGATTCAGAAACAGCAGGTAAACAGGTAGCTACACTCTTGACACATGATCCTGATTCAAAACAAGCAGGTAGACAGGTACCTACACTCTTGACACATCATCCTGATTCAGAACCAGCAGGTAAACAGGTAGATACACTCTTGACACATGATCCTCATTCAGAACCAGCAGGTAGACAGCTAGCTACACTCTTGACACATGATCCTGATTCAAAACAAGCAGGTAGACAGGTACCTACACTCTTGACACATCATCCTGATTCAGAACCAGCAGGTAGACAGGTAGATACACTCTTGACACATGATCCTGATTCAGAACCAGCAGGTAGACAGGTAACTACACACTTGACACATGATCCTGATTCAAAACCAGCAGGTAGACAGGTAGCTACACTCTTGACACATCATCCAGATTCAGAACCAGTAGGTAGACAGGTAGCTACACTCTTGACACATGATCCTGATTCTGAACCAGCAGGTAGATGGGTAGCTACACTCTTGGCACATTATCCTGATTCAGAAACAGCAGGAAAACAGGTTGCTACACTCTTGACACATGATCCTGATTCAAAACCAGCAGGTAGACAGGTACCTACACTCTTGACACATCATCCTGATTCAGAACCAGCAGGTAAACAGGTAGATACACTCTTGACACATGATCCTGATTCAGAACCAGCAGGTAGACAGCTAGCTACACTCTTGACACATGATCCTGATTCAAAACCAGCAGGTAGACAGGTACCTACACTCTTGACACATCATCCTGATTCAGAACCAGCAGGTAGACAGGTAGATACACTCTTGACACATGATCCTGATTCCGAACCAGCAGGTAGACAGCTAGCTACACACTTGACACATGATCCTGATTCAAAACCAGCAGGTAGACAGGTAGCTACACTCTTGACACATCATCCAGATTCAGAACCAGTAGGTAGACAGGTAGCTACACTCTTGACACATGATCCTGATTCTGAACCAGCAGGTAGAGAGGTAGCTACACTCTTGACACATGATCCTGATTCAGAACCAGCAGGTAGAGAGGTAGCTACACTCTTGACACATGATCCTGATTCAGAACCAGCAGGTAGACAGGTAGCTACACTCTTGGCACATTATCCTGATTCAGAAACAGCAGGAAAACAGGTAGCTACACTCTTGACACATGATCCTGATTCAAAACAAGCAGGTAGACAGGTATCTACACTCTTGACACATGATCCTGATTCAGAACCAGCAGGTAGACAGGTAGATACACTCTTGACACATGATCCTGATTCAGAACCAGCAGGTAGACAGCTAGCTACACTCTTGACACATGATCCCGATTCAGAACCAGCAGGTAGACAGGTAGCTACACTCTTGACACATGATCCTGATTCAGAACCAGTAAGTAGACAGGTAGCTACACTCTCGACACATGATCCTGATTCAGAACCAGAAGGTAGACAGGTAGCTACACTCCTGACACATGATCCTGATTCAGAACCAGCAGGTAGACAGGTAGCTACACACTTGCCACATGATCCTGATTCAAAACCAGCAGGTAGACATGTAGTTACACTCTTGACACATCATCCAGATTCAGAACCAGTAGGTAGACAGGTAGCTACACTCTTGACACATGATCCTGATTCTAAACCAGCAGGTAGATGGGTAGCTACACTCTTGGCACATTATCCTGATTCAGAACCAGCAGGTAAACAGGTAGCTACACTCTTGACACATGATCCTGATTCAAAACAAGCAGGTAGACAGGTAGCTACACCCTTGACACATCATCCTGATTCAGAACCAGCAGGTAGACAGGTAGCTACACTCTTGACACATGATCCTGATTCAGAACCAGCAGGTAGACAGCTAGCTACACTCTTGACACATGATCCCGATTCAGAACCAGCAGGTAGACAGGTAGCTACACACTTGACACATGATCCTGATTGAGAACCAGCAAGTAGACAGGTAGCTACACTCTTGACACATGATCCTGATTCAGAACCAGCAAGTAGACAGGTAGCTACACTCCTGACACATGATCCTGATTCAGAACCAGCAGGTAGACAGGTAGCTACACACTTGCCACATGATCCTGATTCAAAACCAGCAGGTAGACAGGTAGCTACACTCTTGACACATGATCCTGCTTCCGAAACAGCAGGTAGACAGGTAGCTACACTCTTGACACATTATCCTGATTCAGAACCAGCAGGTAGACAGGTAGTTACACTCTTGACACATGATCCTGATTCAGAACCAGCAGGTAGACAGATAGCTACACTCTTGACACATGATCCTGATTCAGAACCAGCAGGTAGACAGGTAGCTACACTCTTGACACATAATCCTGATTCAGAACCAGCAGGTAGACAGGTAGCTACACTCTTGACACATGATCCTGATTCAGAACCAGCAGGTAGACAGGTAGCTACACTCTTGACACATGATCCTGATTCAGAACCAGCAGGTAGACAGGTAGCTACACACTTGACACATGATCCTGATTCAGAAGCAGCAGGTAGACAGGTAGCTACACTCTTGACACATGATCCTGATTCAGAACCAGCAGGTAGACAGGTAGCTACACACTTGACACATGATCCTGATTCAGAACCAGCAGGTAGACAGGTAGCTACACTCTTGACACATCATTCTGATTCAGAACCAGCAGGAACACAGGTAACTACACTCTTGACACATGATTATGCTTCCGAACCAGCAGGTAGAGAGGTAGCTACACTCTTGACACATCATCCTGATTCAGAACCAGCAGGTAGACAAGTAGCTACACTCTTGACACATCATCCAGATTCAGAACCAGTAGGTAGACAGGTAGCTACACTCTTGACACAAGATCCTGATTCTGAACCAGCAGATAGATGGGTAGCTACACTCTTGGCACATTATCCTGATTCAGAAACAGCAGGTAAACAGGTAGCTACACTCTTGACACATGATCCTGATTCAAAACAAGCAGGTAGACAGGTACCTACACTCTTGACACATCATCCTGATTCAGAACCAGCAGGTAAACAGGTAGATACACTCTTGACACATGATCCTGATTCAGAACCAGCAGGTAGACAGGTAGCTACACTCTTGACACATGATCCTGATTCAAAACCAGCAGGTAGACAAGTAGCTACACTCTTGACACATCATCCAGATTCAGAACCAGTAGGTAGACAGGTAGCTACACTTTTGACACAAGATCCTGATTCTGAACCAGCAGGTAGATGGGTAGCTACACTCTTGGCACATTATCCTGATTCAGAAACAGCAGGTAAACAGGTAGCTACACTCTTGACACATGATCCTGATTCAAAACAAGCAGGTAGACAGGTACCTACACTCTTGACACATCATCCTGATTCAGAACCAGCAGGTAAACAGGTAGATACACTCTTGACACATGATCCTGATTCAGAACCAGCAGGTAGACAGCTAGCTACACTCTTGACACATGATCCCGATTCAGAACCAGCAGTTAGACAGGTAGCTACACACTTGACACATGATCCTGATTCAGAACCAGCAAGTAGACAGGTAGCTACACTCTTGACACATGATTCTGATTCAGAACCAGCAGGTAGACAGGTAGCTACACCTTTGACACATGATCCTGATTCAGAACCAGCATGTAGACAGGTAGCTACACTCTTGACAGATGATCCTGATTCAGAACCAGCAGGTAGACAGGTAGCTACACACTTGATACATGATCCTGATTCAGAACCAGCAGGTAGACAGGTAGCTACACTCTTGACACATGATCCTGATTCAGAACCAGCAGGTAGACAGGTAGCTACAATCTTGACACATGATCCTGATTCAGAACCAGCAGGTAGACAGGTAGCTACACTCTTGATACATGATCCTGATTGAGAACCAGCAGGTAGACAGGTAGCTACACTCTTGACACATGATCCTGCTTCCGAACCAGCAGGTAGACAGATAGCTACACTCTTGACACATCATCCTGATTCAGAACCAGCAGGTAGAGAGCTAGCTACACTCTTGACACATGATCCTGATTCAGAACCAGCAGGTAGACAGGTAGCTACACTTTTGACACATGATCCTGATTCAGAACCAGCAGGTAGACAGGTAGCTACTTTCTTGACACATGATCCTGATTCAGAACCAGCAGGTAGAGAGGTAACTACACTCTTGACACATGATCCTGATTCAGAACCAGCAGGTAGACAGGTAGCTACACCCTTGACACATGATCCTGATTCAGAACCAGGAGGTAGACAGGTAACTACACTCTTGACACATGATCCTGATTCAGAACCAGCAGGTAGACAGGTAGCAACACTCTTGACACGTGATGCTGATTCAGAACCAGCAGGTAGACAGGTAGCTACACTCTTGACACATGATCCTGATTCAGAACCAGCAGGTAGACAGGTAGCTACACTCTTGACACATGATCCTGCTTCAGAACCAGCAGGTAGACAGGTAGCTACACTCTTGACACATGATCCTGATTAAGAACCAGCAGGTAGACAGGTAGCTACACTCTTGACACATGATCCTGATTCAGAACCAGCAGGTAGACAGGTAGCTACTTTCTTAACACATGATCCTGATTCAGAACCAGCAGGTAGACAGGTAGCTACACACTTGACACATGCTCCTGATTCAGAAGCAGCAGGTAGACAGGTAGCTACACTCTTGACACATGATCCTGATTCAGAACCAGCAGGTAGACAGGTAGCTACACACTTGACACATGATCCTGATTCAGAACCAACAGGTAGACAGGTAGCTACACTCTTGACACATGATTATGCTTCCGAACCAGCAGGTAGAGAGGTAGCTACACTCTTGACACATCATCCTGATTCAGAACCAGCAGGTACACAGGTAGTTACACTCTTGACACATGATCCTGATTCAGAACCAGCAGGTAGACAGGAAGATACACTCTTGACACATGATCCTGATTCAGAACCAGCAGGTAGACAGGTAGCTACACTCTTGACACATGATCCTGATTCAGAACCAGCAGGTAGACAGGTAGCTACACACTTGACACATGATCCTGATTCAAAACCAGCAGGTAGACAGGTAGCTACACTCTTGACACATCATCCTGATTCAGAACCAGTAGGTAGACAGGTAGCTACACTCTTGACACATGATCCTGATTCTGAACCAGCAGGTAGATGGGTAGCTACACTCTTGACACATGATCCTGATTCAGAACCAGCAGGTAGACAGGTAGCTACACTCTTGACACATGATCCTGATTAAGAACCAGCAGGTACACAGGTAGCTACACTCTTGACACATGATCCTGATTCAGAACCAAAAGGTAGACAGGGAGCTACACTCTTGACACATGATCCTGATTCAGAACCAGCAGGTAGACAGCTAGCTACACTCTTGATACATTATCCTGATTCAGAACCAGCAGGTAAACAGGTAGCTACACTCTTGACACATGATCCTGATTCAGAACCAGCAGGTAGACAGGTAGCTACACTCTTGACACATGATCCTGATTCAGAACCAGCAGGTAGACAGGTAGCTACACTCTTGACACATGATCCTGATTCAGAACCAGCAGGTAGACAGCTAGCTACACTCTTGACACATGATCCCGATTCAGAACCAGCAGGTAGACAGCTAGCTACACTCTTGACACATTATCCTGATTCAGAACCAGCAGGTAAACAGGTAGCTACACTCTTGACACATGATCCTGATTCAGAACCAGCAGGTAGATAGGCAGTTACACTCTTGACACATGATCCTGATTCTGAACCAGCAGGTAGATGGGTAGCTACACTCTTGTCACATTATACTGATTCAGAACCAGCAGGTAAACAGGTAGCTACACTCTTGACACATGACCCTGATTCAAAACAAGCAAGTAGACAGGTAGCTACACTCTTTACACATCATCCTGATTCAGAACCAGCAGGTAGACAGGTAGCTACACTCTTGACACATGATCCTGATTCAGAACCAGCAGGTAGACAGCTAGCTACACTCTTGACACATGATCCCGATTCAGAACCAGCAGGTAGACAGGTAGCTACACTCTTGACACATGATCCTGATTCAGAACCAGCAAGTAGACAGGTAGCTACACTCTCGACACATGAGCCTGATTCAGAACCAGCAGGTAGACAGGTAGCTACACTCCTGACACATGATCCTGATTCAGAACCAGCAGGTAGACAGGTAGCTACACACTTGACACATGATCCTGATTCAGAAGCAGCAGGTAGACAGGTAGCTACACTCTTGACACATGATCCTGATTCAGAACCAGCAGGTAGACAGGTAGTTACACACTTGACACATGATCCTGATTCAGAACCAGCAGGTAGACAAGTAGCTACACTCTTGACACATGATTATGCTTCCGAACCAGCAGGTAGAGAGGTAGCTACACTCTTGACACATCATCCTGATTCAGAACCAGCAGGTACACAGGTAGCTACACTCTTGACACATGATCCTGATTCAGAACCAGCAGGTAGACAGGAAGCTACACTCTTGACACATGATCCTGATTCAGAACCAGCAGGTAGACAGGTAGCTACACTCTTGACACATGATCCTGATTCAGAACCAGCAGGTAGATAGGTAGCTACACACTTGACACATGATCCTGATTCAAAACCAGCAGGTAGACAGGTAGCTGCACTCTTGACACATGATTCTGCTTCCGAACAAGCAGGTAGACAGGTAGCTACGCTCTTGACACATCATCCTGATTCAGAACTAGCAGGTAGACAGGTAGCTACACTCTTGACACATGATCCTGATTCTGAACCAGCAGGTAGATGAGTAGCTACACTCTTGACACATGATACTGGTTCAGAACCAGCAGGTAGACAGGTAGCTACACTCTTGACACATGATCCTGATTCAGAACCAGCAGGTAGACAGGTAGCTACACTCTTGACACATGATCCTGATTCAGAACCAACAGGTAGACAGGGAGCTACACTCTTGACACATGATCCTGATTCAGAACCAGCAGGTAGACAGGTAGCTACACTCTTGACACATCATCCTGATTCAGAACCAGCAGGTAGACAGGTAGCTACACTCTTGACACATGATCCTGATTCAGAACCAGCAGGTACACAGGTAGCTACACTCTTGACACATGATCCTGATTCAGAACAAGCAGGTAGACAGATAGCTACACTCTTGACACATGATTCTGATTCAGAACCAGGAGGTAGACAGGTAGCTACACTCCTGACACATGATCCTGATTCAGAACCAGCAGGTAGACAGGTAGCTACACACTTGACACATGATCCTGATTCAAAACCAGCAGGTAGACAGGTAGCTACACTCTTGACACATGATCCTGCTTACGAACCAGCAGGTAGACAGGTAGCTACACTCTTGACACATCATCCTGATTCAAAACTAGCAGGTGAGAAAGGTAGCTACACTCTTGACACATGATCCTGCTTCCAAACCAGCAGGTAGACAGGTAGGTACACTCTTGACACATGATTCTGCTTCCGAACAAGCAGGTAGACAGGTAGCTACGCTCTTGACACATCATCCTGATTCTGAACCAGCAGGTAGACAGGTAGCTACACTCTTGACACATCATCCTGATTCAGAACCAGTAGGTAGACAGGTATCTACACTCTTGACACATGATCCTGAATCTGAACCAACAGGTAGACAGCTAGCTACACTCTTGACACATGATCCCGATTCAGAACCAGCAGGTAGACAGGTAGCTACACTCTTGTCACATTATCCTGATTCAGAACCAGCAGGTAGACAGGTAGCTACACTCTTGACACATGATCCCAATTCAGAACCAGCAGGTAGACAGGTAGCTACACTCTTGACACATGATCCTGCTTCCGAACCAGCAGGTAGACAGGTAGCTACACTCTTGACACATGATCCTGATTCAGAACCAGCAGGTAGACAGGTAGCTACACTCTTGACACATAATCCTGATTCAGAACCAGCAGGTAGACAGGTAGCTACACTTTTGACACATGATCCTGATTCAGAATCAGCAGGTAGACAGGTAGCTACACTCTTGACACATGATCCTGATTCAGAACCAGCAGGTAGACAGGTAGCTACACACTTGACACATGATCCTGATTCAGAACCAGCAGGTACACAGGTAGCTACACTCTTGACACATGATCCCGATTCAGAACCAGCAGGTAGACAGGTAGCTACACTCTTGACACATGATCCTGATTCAGAACCAGCAAGTAGACAGGTAGCTACACTCTCGACACATGAGCCTGATTCAGAACCAGCAGGTAGACAGGTAGCTACACTCCTGACACATGATCCTGATTCAGAACCAGCAGGTAGACAGGTAGCTACACACTTGACACATGATCCTGATTCAGAAGCAGCAGGTAGACAGGTAGCTACACTCTTGACACATGATCCTGATTCAGAACCAGCAGGTAGACAGGTAGTTACACACTTGACACATGATCCTGATTCAGAACCAGCAGGTAGTCAAGTAGCTACACTCTTGACACATGATTATGCTTCCGAACCAGCATGTAGAGAGGTAGCTACACTCTTGACACATCATCCTGATTCAGAACCAGCAGGTACACAGGTAGCTACACTCTTGACACATGATCCTGATTCAGAACCAGCAGGTAGACAGGAAGCTACACTCTTGACACATGATCCTGATTCAGAACCAGGAGGTAGACAGGTAGCTACACTCTTGACACATGATCCTGATTCAGAACCAGCAGGTAGACAGGTAGCTACACACTTGACACATGATCCTGATTCAAAACCAGCAGGTAGACAGGTAGCTGCACTCTTGACACATGATTCTGCTTCCGAACAAGCAGGTAGACAGGTAGCTACGCTCTTGACACATCATCCTGATTCAGAACCAGCAGGTAGACAGGTAGCTACACTCTTGACACATCATCCTGATTCAGAACCAGTAGTTAGACAGGTAGCTACACTCTTGACACATGATCCTGATTCTGAACCAGCAGGTAGATGAGTAGCTACACTCTTGACACATGATACTGGTTCAGAAACAGCAGGTAGACAGGTAGCTACACTCTTGACACATGATGCTGATTCAGAACCAGCAGGTAGACAGGTAGCTACACTCTTGACACATGATCCTGATTCAGAACCAACAGGTAGACAGGGAGCTACACTCTTGACACATGATCCTGATTCAGAACCAGCAGGTAGACAGGTAGCTACACTCTTGACACATCATCCTGATTCAGAACCAGCAGGTAGACAGGTAGCTACACTCTTGACACATGATGCTGATTCAGAACCAGCAGGTACACAGGTAGCTACACTCTTGACACATGATCCTGATTCAGAACAAGCAGGTAGACAGATAGCTACACCCTTGACACATGATCCTGATTCAGAACCAGCAGGTAGACAGGTAGCTACACTCCTGACACATGATCCTGATTCAGAACCAGCAGGTAGACAGGTAGCTACACACTTGACACATGATCCTGATTCAAAACCAGCAGGTAGACAGGTAGCTACACTCTTGACACATGATCCTGCTTACGAACCAGCAGGTAGACAGGTAGCTACACTCTTGACACATCATCCTGATTCAAAACTAGCAGGTGAGAAAGGTAGCTACACTCTTGACACATGATCCTGCTTCCAAACCAGCAGGTAGACAGGTAGGTACACTCTTGACACATGATTCTGCTTCCGAACAAGCAGGTAGACAGGTAGCTACGCTCTTGACACATCATCCTGATTCTGAACCAGCAGGTAGACAGGTAGCTACACTCTTGACACATCATCCTGATTCAGAACCAGTAGGTAGACAGGTATCTACACTCTTGACACATGATCCTGAATCTGAACCAGCAGGTAGACAGCTAGCTACACTCTTGACACATGATCCCGATTCAGAACCAGCAGGTAGACAGGTAGCTACACTCTTGTCACATTATCCTGATTCAGAACCAGCAGGTAGACAGGTAGCTACACTCTTGACACATGATCCCGATTCAGAACCAGCAGGTAGACAGGTAGCTACACTCTTGACACATGATCCTGCTTCCGAACCAGCAGGTAGACAGGTAGCTACACTCTTGACACATGATCCTGATTCAGAACCAGCAGGTAGACAGGTAGCTACACTCTTGACACATAATCCTGATTCAGAACCAGCAGGTACACAGGTAGTTACACTCTTGACACATGATCCTGTTTCAAAACCAGCAGGTAGACAGGAAGATACACTCTTGACACATGATCCTGATTCAGAACCAGCAGGTAGACAGGTAGCTACACTCTTGACACATGATCCTGATTCAGAACCAGCAGGTAGACAGGTAGCTACACACTTGACACATGATCCTGATTCAAAACCAGCAGGTAGACAGGTAGCTACACTCTTGACACATGATTCTGCTTCCAAACCAGCAGGTAGACAGGTAGCTACGCTCTTGACACATCATCCTGATTCAGAACCAGTAGGTAGACAGGTAGCTACACTCTTGACACATGATCCTGATTCTGAACCAGCAGGTAGATGGGTAGCTACACTCTTGACACATGATCCTGATTCAGAACTAGCAGGTAGACAGGTAGCTACACTCTTGACACATGATCCTGATTAAGAACCAGCAGGTACACAGGTAGCTACACTCTTGACACATGATCCTGATTCAGAACCAACAGGTAGACAGGTAGCTACACTCTTGACACATGATCCTGATTCAGAACCAGTAGGTAGACAGGTAGCTACACTCTTGACACATGATCCTGATTCAGAACCAGCAGGTAGACAGCTAGCTACACTATTGACACATTATCCTGATTCAGAACCAGCAGGTAAACAGGTAGCTACACTCTTGACACATGATCCTGATTCAGAACCAGCAGGTAGACAGGTAGCTACACTCTTGACACATGATCCTGATTCAGAACCAGCAGGTAGACAGATAGCTACACTCTTGACACATGATCCTGATTCAGAACCAGCAGGTAGACAGCTAGCTACACTCTTGACACATGATCCCGATTCAGAACCAGAAGGTAGACAGCTAGCTACACTCTTGACACATTATCCTGATTCAGAACCAGCAGGTAAACAGGTAGCTACACTCTTGACACATGATCCTGATTCAGAACCAGCAGGTAGACAGGTAGCTACACTCTTGACACATGATCCTGATTCTGAACCAGCAGGTAGATGGGTAGCTACACTCTTGTCACATTATACTGATTCAGAACCAGCAGGTAAACAGGTAGCTACACTCTTGACACATGACCCTGATTCAAAACAAGCAAGTAGACAGGTAGCTACACTCTTGACACATCATCCTGATTTAGAACCAGCAGGTAGACAGGTAGCTACACTCTTGACACATGATCCTGATTCAGAACCAGCAGGTAGACAGCTAGCTACACTCTTGACACATGATCCCGATTCAGAAGCAGCAGGTAGACAGGTAGCTACACTCTTGACACATGATCCTGATTCAGAACCAGCAAGTAGACAGGTAGCTACACTCTCGACACATGAGCCTGATTCAGAACCAGCAGGTAGACAGGTAGCTACACTCCTGACACATGATCCTGATTCAGAACCAGCAGGTAGACAGGTAGCTACACACTTGCCACATGATCCTGATTCAAAACCAGCAGGTAAACAGGTAGTTACACTCTTGACACATGATCCTGCTTCCGAACCAGCAGGTAGACAGGTAGCTACACTCTTGACACATAATCCTGATTCAGAACCAGCAGGTAGACAGGTAGCTACACTCTTGACACATGATCCTGATTCAGAACCAGCAGGTAGACAGGTAGCTACACACTTGACACATGATCCTGATTCAGAACCAGCAGGTAGACAGGTAGCTACACTCTTGACACATGATTATGCTTCCGAACCAGCAGTAGAGAGATAGCTACACTCTTGACACATCATCCTGATTCAGAACCAGCAGGTACACAGGTAGCTACACTCTTGACACATGATCCTGATTCAGAACCAGCAGATAGACAGGAAGCTACACTCTTGACACATGATCCTGATTCAGAACCAGCAGGTAGACACGTAGCTACACTCTTGACACATGATCCTGATTCAGAACCAGCAGGTAGACAGGTAGCTACACACTTGACACATGATCCTGATTCAAAACCAGCAGGTAGACAGGTAGTTACACTCTTGACACATGATTCAGCTTCCGAACCAGCAGGTAGACAGGTAGCTACGCTCTTGACACATCATCCTGATTCAGAACCAGCAGGTAGACAGGTAGCTACACTCTTGACACATCATCCTGATTCAGAACCAGTAGGTAGACAGGTAGCTACACTCTTGACACATGATCCTGATTCTGAACCAGCAGGTAGATGGGTAGCTACACTCTTGACACATGATCCTGATTCAGAACCAGCAGGTAGACAGGTAGCTACACTCTTGACACATGATCCTGATTAAGAACCAGCAGGTAGACAGGTAGCTACACTCTTGACACATGATCCTGATTCAGAACCAACAGCTAGACAGGGAGTTACACTCTTGACACATGATCCTGATTCAGAACCAGCAGGTAGACAGCTAGCTACACTCTTGACACATTATCCTGATTCAGAACCAGCAGGTAGACAGGTAGATACACTCTTGACACATGATCCTGATTAAGAACCAGCAGGTAGACAGGTAGCTACCCTCTTGACACATGATCCTGATTCAGAACTAGCAGGTAGACAGGTAGCTACACTCTTGACACATGATACTGATTCAGAACCAGCAGGTAGACAGGTAGCTACACTCTTGACACATGATCCTGATTCAGAACCAGCAGGTAGACAGGTAGCTACACTCTTGACACATGATCCTGATTCAGAACCAGCAGGTACACAGGTAGATACACTCTTGACACATGATCCTGATTAAGAACCAGCAGGTAGACAGGTAGCTACACTCTTGACACATGATCCTGATTCAGAACTAGCAGGTAGACAGGTAGCTACACTCTTGACACATCATCCTGATTCAGAACCAGCAGGTAGACAGGTAGCTACACTCTTGACACATGATCCTGATTCAGAACCAGCAGGTAGACAGGTAGCTACACTCTTGACACATGATCCTGATTCAGAACCAGCAGGTACACAGGTAGCTACACTCCTGACACATGATCCTGATTCAGAACCAGCAGGTAGACAGGTAGCTACAAACTTGACACATGATCCTGATTCAAAACCAGCAGGTAGACAGGTAGCTACACTCTTGACACATGGTCCTGCTTACGAACCAGCAGGTAGACAGGTAGCTACACTCTTGACATCATCCTGATTCAAAACTAGCAGGTGAGAAAGGTAGCTACACTCTTGACACATGGTCCTGCTTCCAAACCAGCAGGTAAACAGGTAGGTACTCTTGACACATGCTTCTGCTTCCGAACAAGCAGGTAGACAGGTAGCTACGCTCTTGACACATCATCCTGATTCAGAACCAGCAGGTAGACAGGTAGCTACACCCTTGACACATCATCTTGATTCAGAACCAGTAGGTAGACAGGTAACTACACTCTTGACACATGATCCTGATTCAGAACCAGCAGGTAGACAGGTAGCTACACTCTTGACACATGATCCTGATTCAGAACCAGAAGGTACACAGGTAGCTACACTCCTGACACATGCTCCTGATTCAGAACCAGCAGGTAGACAGGTAGCTACACACTTGACACATGATCCTGATTCAAAACCAGCAGGTAGACAGGTAGCTACACTCTTGACACATGTTCCTGCTTACGAACCAGCAGGTAGACAGGTAGCTACACTCTTGACACATCACCCTGATTCAAAACTAGCAGGTGAGAAAGGTAGCTACACTCTTGACACATGGTCCTGCTTCCAAACCAGCAGGTAAACAGGTAGGTACTCTTGACAGATGATTCTGCTTCCGAACAAGCAGGTAGACAGGTAGCTACGCTCTTGACACATCATCCTGATTCAGAACCAGCAGGTAGACAGGTAGCTACACTCTTGACACATGATCCTGATTCTGAACCAGCAGGTAGATGGGAAGCTACACTCTTGTCACATTATACTGATTCAGAACCAGCAGGTAAACAGGTAGCTACACTCTTGACACATGACCCTGATTCAAAACAAGCAAGTAGACAGGTAGCTACACTCTTGACACATCATCCTGATTCAGAACCATCAGGTAGACAGGTAGCTACACTCTTGACACATGATCCTGATTCAGAATCAGCAGGTAGACAGCTAGCTACACTCTTGACACATGATCCCGATTCAGAACCAGCAGGTAGACAGGTAGCTACACTCTTGACACATGATACTGATTCAGAACCAGCAAGTAGACAGGTAGCTACACTCTCGACACATGAGCCTGATTCAGAACCAGCAGGTAGACAGGTAGCTACACTCCTGACACATGATCCTGATTCAGAACCAGCAGGTAGACAGGTAGCTACACACTTGCCACATGATCCTGATTCAAAACCAGCAGGTAAACAGGTAGTTACACTCTTGACACATGATCCTGATTCCGAACCAGCAGGTAGACAGGTAGCTACACTCTTGACACATAATCCTGATTCAGAACCAGCAGGTAGACAGGTAGCTACACTCTTGACACATGATCCTGATTCAGAAACAGCAGGTAGACAGGTAGCTACACACTTGACACATGATCCTGATTCAGAAGCAGCAGGTAGACAGGTAGCTACACTCTTGACACATGATCCTGATTCAGAACCAGCAGGTAGACAGGTAGCTACACACTTGACACATGATCCTGATTCAGAACCAGCAGGTAGACAGGTAGCTACACTCTTGACACATGATTATGCTTCCGAACCAGCAGGTAGAGAGGTAGATACACTCTTGACACATCATCCTGATTCAGAACCAGCAGGTACACAGGTAGCTACACTCTTGACACATGATCCTGATTCAGAACCAGCAGGTAGACAGGAAGCTACACTCTTGACACATGATCCTGATTCAGAACCAGCAGGTAGACAGGTAGCTACACTCTTGACACATGATCCTGATTCAGAACCAGCAGGTAGACAGGTAGCTACAGACTTGACACATGATCCTGATTCAAAACCAGCAGGTAGACAGGTAGTTACACTCTTGACACATGATTCTGCCTCCGAACCAGCAGGTAGACAGGTAGCTACGCTCTTGACACATCATCCTGATTCAGAACCAGCAGGTAGACAGGTAGCTACACTTTTGACACATCATCCTGATTCAGAACCAGCAGGTAGACAGGTAGCTACACTCTTGACACATGATCCTGATTCTGAACCAGCAGGTAGATGGGTAGCTACACTCTTGACACATGATCCTGATTCAGAACCAGCAGGTAGACAGGTAGCTACACTCTTGACACATGATCCTGATTAAGAACCAGCAGGTAGACAGGTAGCTACACTCTTGACACATGATCCTGATTCAGAACCAACAGGTAGACAGGGAGCTACACTCTTGACACATGATCCTGATTCAGAACCAGCAGGTAGACAGCTAGCTACACTCTTGACACATTATGCTGATTCAGAACCAGCAGGTAAACAGGTAGCTACACTCTTGACACATGATCCTGATTCAAAACTAGCAGGTAGACAGGTAGCTACACTCTTGACACATCATCCTGATTCAGAACCAGCAGGTAGACAGGTAGCTACACTCTTGACACATGATCCTGATTCAGAACCAGCAGGTAGACAGGTAGCTACACTCTTGACACATGATCCTGATTCAGAACCAGCAGGTACACAGGTAGCTACACTCCTGACATATCATCCTGATTCAGAACCAGCAGGTAGACAGGTAGCTACACACTTGACACATGATCCTGATTCAAAACCAGCAGGTAGACAGGTAGCTACACTCTTGACACATGATCCTGCTTCCGAAACAGCAGGTAGACAGGTAGCTACACTCTTGACACATTATCCTGATTCAGAACCAGCAGGTAGACAGGTAGTTACACTCTTGACACATGATCCTGATTCAGATCCAGCAGGTAGACAGGTAGCTACACTCTTGACACATGATCCTGATTCAGAACCAGCAGGTAGACAGGTAGCTACACTCTTGACACATAATCCTGATTCAGAACCAGCAGGTAGACAGGTAGCTACACTCTTGACACATGATCCTGATTCAGAACCAGCAGGTAGACAGGTAGCTACACTCTTGACACATGATCCTGATTCAGAACCAGCAGGTAGACAGGTAGCTACACACTTGACACATGATCCTGATTCAGAAGCAGCAGGTAGACAGGTAGCTACACTCTTGACACATGATCCTGATTCAGAACCAGCAGGTAGACAGGTAGCTACACACTTGACACATGATCCTGATTCAGAACCAGCAGGTAGACAGGTAGCTACACTCTTGACACATCATCCTGATTCAGAACCAGCAGGAACACAGGTAACTACACTCTTGACACATGATTATGCTTCCGAACCAGCAGGTAGAGAGGTAGCTACACTCTTGACACATCATCCTGATTCAGAACCAGCAGGTAGACAAGTAGCTACACTCTTGACACATCATCCAGATTCAGAACCAGTAGGTAGACAGGTAGCTACACTCTTGACACAAGATCCTGATTCTGAACCAGCAGATAGATGGGTAGCTACACTCTTGGCACATTATCCTGATTCAGAAACAGCAGGTAAACAGGTAGCTACACTCTTGACACATGATCCTGATTCAAAACAAGCAGGTAGACAGGTACCTACACTCTTGACACATCATCCTGATTCAGAACCAGCAGGTAAACAGGTAGATACACTCTTGACACATGATCCTGATTCAGAACCAGCAGGTAGACAGGTAGCTACACTCTTGACAGATGATCCTGATTCAAAACCAGCAGGTAGACAAGTAGCTACACTCTTGACACATCATCCAGATTCAGAACCAGTAGGTAGACAGGTAGCTACACTTTTGACACAAGATCCTGATTCTGAACCAGCAGGTAGATGGGTAGCTACACTCTTGGCACATTATCCTGATTCAGAAACAGCAGGTAAACAGGTAGCTACACTCTTGACACATGATCCTGATTCAAAACAAGCAGGTAGACAGGTACCTACACTCTTGACACATCATCCTGATTCAGAACCAGCAGGTAAACAGGTAGATACACTCTTGACACATGATCCTGTTTCAGAACCAGCAGGTAGACAGCTAGCTACACTCTTGACACATGATCCTGATTCAAAACAAGCAGGTATACAGGTACCTACACTCTTGACACATCATCCTGATCCAGAACCAGCAGGTAGACAGGTAGATACACTCTTGACACATGATCCTGATTCAGAACCAGCAGGTAGACAGGTAGCTACACACTTGACACATGATCCTGATTCAAAAACCAGCAGGTAGACAGGTAGCTACACTCTTGACACATCATCCAGATTCAGAACCAGTAGGTAGACAGGTAGCTACACTCTTGACACATGATCCTGATTCTGAACCAGCAGGTAGATGGGTAGCTACACTCTTGGCACATTATCCTGATTCAGAAACAGCAGGAAAACAGGTAGCTACACTCTTGACACATGATCCTGATTCAAAACAAGCAGGTAGACAGGTACCTACACTCTTGACACATGATCCTGATTCAGAACCAGCAGGTAGACAGGTAGATACACTCTTGACACATGATCCTGATTCAGAACCAGCAGGTAGACAGCTAGCTACACTCTTGACACATGATCCCGATTCAGAACCAGCAGGTAGACAGGTAGCTACACTCTTGACACATGATCCTGATTCAGAACCAGTAAGTAGACAGGTAGCTACACTCTCGACACATGATCCTGATTCAGAACCAGAAGGTAGACAGGTAGCTACACTCCTGACACATGATCCTGATTCAGAACCAGCAGGTAGACAGGTAGCTACACACTTGCCACATGATCCTGATTCAAAACCAGCAGGTAGACAGGTAGTTACACTCTTGAAACATCATCCAGATTCAGAACCAGCAGATAGACAGGTAGCTACACTCTTGACACATGATCCTGATTCTAAACCAGCAGGTAGATGGGTAGCTACACTCTTGGCACATTATCCTGATTCAGAACCAGCAGGTAAACAGGTAGCTACACTCTTGACACATGATCCTGATTCAAAACAAGCAGGTAGACAGGTAGCTACACCCTTGACACATCATCCTGATTCAGAACCAGCAGGTAGACAGGTAGCTACATTCTTGACACATGATCCTGATTCAGAACCAGCAGGTAGACAGCTAGCTACACTCTTGACACATGATCCCGATTCAGAACCAGCAGGTAGACAGGTAGCTACACACTTGACACATGATCCTGATTCAGAACCAGCAAGTAGACAGGTAGCTACACTCTTGACACATGATTCTGATTCAGAACCAGCAGGTAGACAGGTAGCTACACCTTTGACACATGATCCTGATTCAGAACCAGCATGTAGACAGGTAGCTACACTCTTGACAGATGATCCTGATTCAGAACCAGCAGGTAGACAGGTAGCTACACACTTGATACATGATCCTGATTCAGAACCAGCAGGTAGAGAGGTAGCTACACTCTTGACACATGATCCTGATTCAGAACCAGCAGGTAGACAGGTAGCTACAATCTTGACACATGATCCTGATTCAGAACCAGCAGGTAGACAGGTAGCTACACTCTTGATACATGATCCTGATTGAGAACCAGCAGGTAGACAGGTAGCTACACTCTTGACACATGATCCTGCTTCCGAACCAGCAGGTAGACAGATAGCTACACTCTTGACACATCATCCTGATTCAGAACCAGCAGGTAGAGAGCTAGCTACACTCTTGACACATGATCCTGATTCAGAACCAGCAGGTAGACAGGTAGCTACACTTTTGACACATGATCCTGATTCAGAACCAGCAGGTAGACAGGTAGCTACTTTCTTGACACATGATCCTGATTCAGAACCAGCAGGTAGAGAGGTAACTACACTCTTGACACATGATCCTGATTCAGAACCAGCAGGTAGACAGGTAGCTACACCCTTGACACATGATCCTGATTCAGAACCAGGAGGTAGACAGGTAACTACACTCTTGACACATGATCCTGATTCAGAACCAGCAGGTAGACAGGTAGCAACACTCTTGACACGTGATGCTGATTCAGAACCAGCAGGTAGACAGGTAGCTACACTCTTGACACATGATTATGCTTCCGAACCAGCAGGTAGAGAGGTAGCTACACTCTTGACACATCATCCTGATTCAGAACCAGCAGGTAGACAGGTAGCTACACCCTTGACACATGATCCTGCTTCAGAACCAGCAGGTAGACAGGTAGCTACACTCTTGACACATGATCCTGATTAAGAACCAGCAGGTAGACAGGTAGCTACACTCTTGACACATGATTATGCTTCCGAACCAGCAGGTAGAGAGGTAGCTACACTCTTGACACATCATCCTGATTCAGAACCAGCAGGTACACAGGTAGTTACACTCTTGACACATGATCCTGATTCAGAACCAGCAGGTAGACAGGAAGATACACTCTTGACACATGATCCTGATTCAGAACCAGCAGGTAGACAGGTAGCTACACTCTTGACACATGATCCTGATTCAGAACCAGCAGGTAGACAGGTAGCTACACACTTGACACATGATCCTGATTCAAAACCAGCAGGTAGACAGGTAGCTACACTCTTGACACATGATTCTGCTTCCAAACCAGCAGGTAGACAGGTAGCTACGCTCTTGACACATCATCCTGATTCAGAACCAGCAGGTAGACAGGTAGCTACACTCTTGACACATCATCCTGATTCAGAACCAGTAGGTAGACAGGTAGCTACACTCTTGACACATGATCCTGATTCTGAACCAGCAGGTAGATGGGTAGCTACACTCTTGACACATCATCTTGATTCAGAACCAGTAGGTAGACAGGTAACTACACTCTTGACACATGATCCTGATTCAGAACCAGCAGGTAGACAGGTAGCTACACTCTTGACACATGATCCTGATTCAGAACCAGAAGGTACACAGGTAGCTACACTCCTGACACATGCTCCTGATTCAGAACCAGCAGGTAGACAGGTAGCTACACACTTGACACATGATCCTGATTCAAAACCAGCAGGTAGACAGGTAGCTACACTCTTGACACATGTTCCTGCTTACGAACCAGCAGGTAGACAGGTAGCTACACTCTTGACACATCACCCTGATTCAAAACTAGCAGGTGAGAAAGGTAGCTACACTCTTGACACATGGTCCTGCTTCCAAACCAGCAGGTAAACAGGTAGGTACTCTTGACAGATGATTCTGCTTCCGAACAAGCAGGTAGACAGGTAGCTACGCTCTTGACACATCATCCTGATTCAGAACCAGCAGGTAGACAGGTAGCTACACTCTTGACACATGATCCTGATTCTGAACCAGCAGGTAGATGGGTAGCTACACTCTTGTCACATTATACTGATTCAGAACCAGCAGGTAAACAGGTAGCTACACTCTTGACACATGACCCTGATTCAAAACAAGCAAGTAGACAGGTAGCTACACTCTTGACACATCATCCTGATTCAGAACCATCAGGTAGACAGGTAGCTACACTCTTGACACATGATCCTGATTCAGAATCAGCAGGTAGACAGCTAGCTACACTCTTGACACATGATCCCGATTCAGAACCAGCAGGTAGACAGGTAGCTACACTCTTGACACATGATACTGATTCAGAACCAGCAAGTAGACAGGTAGCTACACTCTCGACACATGAGCCTGATTCAGAACCAGCAGGTAGACAGGTAGCTACACTCCTGACACATGATCCTGATTCAGAACCAGCAGGTAGACAGGTAGCTACACACTTGCCACATGATCCTGATTCAAAACCAGCAGGTAAACAGGTAGTTACACTCTTGACACATGATCCTGATTCCGAACCAGCAGGTAGACAGGTAGCTACACTCTTGACACATAATCCTGATTCAGAACCAGCAGGTAGACAGGTAGCTACACTCTTGACACATGATCCTGATTCAGAAACAGCAGGTAGACAGGTAGCTACACACTTGACACATGATCCTGATTCAGAAGCAGCAGGTAGACAGGTAGCTACACTCTTGACACATGATCCTGATTCAGAACCAGCAGGTAGACAGGTAGCTACACACTTGACACATGATCCTGATTCAGAACCAGCAGGTAGACAGGTAGCTACACTCTTGACACATGATTATGCTTCCGAACCAGCAGGTAGAGAGGTAGATACACTCTTGACACATCATCCTGATTCAGAACCAGCAGGTACACAGGTAGCTACACTCTTGACACATGATCCTGATTCAGAACCAGCAGGTAGACAGGAAGCTACACTCTTGACACATGATCCTGATTCAGAACCAGCAGGTAGACAGGTAGCTACACTCTTGACACATGATCCTGATTCAGAACCAGCAGGTAGACAGGTAGCTACAGACTTGACACATGATCCTGATTCAAAACCAGCAGGTAGACAGGTAGTTACACTCTTGACACATGATTCTGCCTCCGAACCAGCAGGTAGACAGGTAGCTACGCTCTTGACACATCATCCTGATTCAGAACCAGCAGGTAGACAGGTAGCTACACTTTTGACACATCATCCTGATTCAGAACCAGCAGGTAGACAGGTAGCTACACTCTTGACACATGATCCTGATTCTGAACCAGCAGGTAGATGGGTAGCTACACTCTTGACACATGATCCTGATTCAGAACCAGCAGGTAGACAGGTAGCTACACTCTTGACACATGATCCTGATTAAGAACCAGCAGGTAGACAGGTAGCTACACTCTTGACACATGATCCTGATTCAGAACCAACAGGTAGACAGGGAGCTACACTCTTGACACATGATCCTGATTCAGAACCAGCAGGTAGACAGCTAGCTACACTCTTGACACATTATGCTGATTCAGAACCAGCAGGTAAACAGGTAGCTACACTCTTGACACATGATCCTGATTCAAAACTAGCAGGTAGACAGGTAGCTACACTCTTGACACATCATCCTGATTCAGAACCAGCAGGTAGACAGGTAGCTACACTCTTGACACATGATCCTGATTCAGAACCAGCAGGTAGACAGGTAGCTACACTCTTGACACATGATCCTGATTCAGAACCAGCAGGTACACAGGTAGCTACACTCCTGACATATCATCCTGATTCAGAACCAGCAGGTAGACAGGTAGCTACACACTTGACACATGATCCTGATTCAAAACCAGCAGGTAGACAGGTAGCTACACTCTTGACACATGATCCTGCTTCCGAAACAGCAGGTAGACAGGTAGCTACACTCTTGACACATTATCCTGATTCAGAACCAGCAGGTAGACAGGTAGTTACACTCTTGACACATGATCCTGATTCAGAACCAGCAGGTAGACAGGTAGCTACACTCTTGACACATGATCCTGATTCAGAACCAGCAGGTAGACAGGTAGCTACACTCTTGACACATAATCCTGATTCAGAACCAGCAGGTAGACAGGTAGCTACACTCTTGACACATGATCCTGATTCAGAACCAGCAGGTAGACAGGTAGCTACACTCTTGACACATGATCCTGATTCAGAACCAGCAGGTAGACAGGTAGCTACACACTTGACACATGATCCTGATTCAGAAGCAGCAGGTAGACAGGTAGCTACACTCTTGACACATGATCCTGATTCAGAACCAGCAGGTAGACAGGTAGCTACACACTTGACACATGATCCTGATTCAGAACCAGCAGGTACACAGGTAGCTACACTCTTGACACATCATCCTGATTCAGAACCAGCAGGAACACAGGTAACTACACTCTTGACACATGATTATGCTTCCGAACCAGCAGGTAGAGAGGTAGCTACACTCTTGACACATCATCCTGATTCAGAACCAGCAGGTAGACAAGTAGCTACACTCTTGACACATCATCCAGATTCAGAACCAGTAGGTAGACAGGTAGCTACACTCTTGACACAAGATCCTGATTCTGAACCAGCAGATAGATGGGTAGCTACACTCTTGGCACATTATCCTGATTCAGAAACAGCAGGTAAACAGGTAGCTACACTCTTGACACATGATCCTGATTCAAAACAAGCAGGTAGACAGGTACCTACACTCTTGACACATCATCCTGATTCAGAACCAGCAGGTAAACAGGTAGATACACTCTTGACACATGATCCTGATTCAGAACCAGCAGGTAGACAGGTAGCTACACTCTTGACAGATGATCCTGATTCAAAACCAGCAGGTAGACAAGTAGCTACACTCTTGACACATCATCCAGATTCAGAACCAGTAGGTAGACAGGTAGCTACACTTTTGACACAAGATCCTGATTCTGAACCAGCAGGTAGATGGGTAGCTACACTCTTGGCACATTATCCTGATTCAGAAACAGCAGGTAAACAGGTAGCTACACTCTTGACACATGATCCTGATTCAAAACAAGCAGGTAGACAGGTACCTACACTCTTGACACATCATCCTGATTCAGAACCAGCAGGTAAACAGGTAGATACACTCTTGACACATGATCCTGTTTCAGAACCAGCAGGTAGACAGCTAGCTACACTCTTGACACATGATCCTGATTCAAAACAAGCAGGTATACAGGTACCTACACTCTTGACACATCATCCTGATCCAGAACCAGCAGGTAGACAGGTAGATACACTCTTGACACATGATCCTGATTCAGAACCAGCAGGTAGACAGGTAGCTACACACTTGACACATGATCCTGATTCAAAAACCAGCAGGTAGACAGGTAGCTACACTCTTGACACATCATCCAGATTCAGAACCAGTAGGTAGACAGGTAGCTACACTCTTGACACATGATCCTGATTCTGAACCAGCAGGTAGATGGGTAGCTACACTCTTGGCACATTATCCTGATTCAGAAACAGCAGGAAAACAGGTAGCTACACTCTTGACACATGATCCTGATTCAAAACAAGCAGGTAGACAGGTACCTACACTCTTGACACATGATCCTGATTCAGAACCAGCAGGTAGACAGGTAGATACACTCTTGACACATGATCCTGATTCAGAACCAGCAGGTAGACAGCTAGCTACACTCTTGACACATGATCCCGATTCAGAACCAGCAGGTAGACAGGTAGCTACACTCTTGACACATGATCCTGATTCAGAACCAGTAAGTAGACAGGTAGCTACACTCTCGACACATGATCCTGATTCAGAACCAGAAGGTAGACAGGTAGCTACACTCCTGACACATGATCCTGATTCAGAACCAGCAGGTAGACAGGTAGCTACACACTTGCCACATGATCCTGATTCAAAACCAGCAGGTAGACAGGTAGTTACACTCTTGAAACATCATCCAGATTCAGAACCAGCAGATAGACAGGTAGCTACACTCTTGACACATGATCCTGATTCTAAACCAGCAGGTAGATGGGTAGCTACACTCTTGGCACATTATCCTGATTCAGAACCAGCAGGTAAACAGGTAGCTACACTCTTGACACATGATCCTGATTCAAAACAAGCAGGTAGACAGGTAGCTACACCCTTGACACATCATCCTGATTCAGAACCAGCAGGTAGACAGGTAGCTACATTCTTGACACATGATCCTGATTCAGAACCAGCAGGTAGACAGCTAGCTACACTCTTGACATATGATCCCGATTCAGAACCAGCAGGTAGACAGGTAGCTACACACTTGACACATGATCCTGATTCAGAACCAGCAAGTAGACAGGTAGCTACACTCTTGACACATGATTCTGATTCAGAACCAGCAGGTAGACAGGTAGCTACACCTTTGACACATGATCCTGATTCAGAACCAGCATGTAGACAGGTAGCTACACTCTTGACAGATGATCCTGATTCAGAACCAGCAGGTAGACAGGTAGCTACACACTTGATACATGATCCTGATTCAGAACCAGCAGGTAGAGAGGTAGCTACACTCTTGACACATGATCCTGATTCAGAACCAGCAGGTAGACAGGTAGCTACAATCTTGACACATGATCCTGATTCAGAACCAGCAGGTAGACAGGTAGCTACACTCTTGATACATGATCCTGATTGAGAACCAGCAGGTAGACAGGTAGCTACACTCTTGACACATGATCCTGCTTCCGAACCAGCAGGTAGACAGATAGCTACACTCTTGACACATCATCCTGATTCAGAACCAGCAGGTAGAGAGCTAGCTACACTCTTGACACATGATCCTGATTCAGAACCAGCAGGTAGACAGGTAGCTACACTTTTGACACATGATCCTGATTCAGAACCAGCAGGTAGACAGGTAGCTACTTTCTTGACACATGATCCTGATTCAGAACCAGCAGGTAGAGAGGTAACTACACTCTTGACACATGATCCTGATTCAGAACCAGCAGGTAGACAGGTAGCTACACCCTTGACACATGATCCTGATTCAGAACCAGGAGGTAGACAGGTAACTACACTCTTGACACATGATCCTGATTCAGAACCAGCAGGTAGACAGGTAGCAACACTCTTGACACGTGATGCTGATTCAGAACCAGCAGGTAGACAGGTAGCTACACTCTTGACACATGATTATGCTTCCGAACCAGCAGGTAGAGAGGTAGCTACACTCTTGACACATCATCCTGATTCAGAACCAGCAGGTAGACAGGTAGCTACACTCTTGACACATGATCCTGCTTCAGAACCAGCAGGTAGACAGGTAGCTACACTCTTGACACATGATCCTGATTAAGAACCAGCAGGTAGACAGGTAGCTACACTCTTGACACATGATTATGCTTCCGAACCAGCAGGTAGAGAGGTAGCTACACTCTTGACACATCATCCTGATTCAGAACCAGCAGGTACACAGGTAGTTACACTCTTGACACATGATCCTGATTCAGAACCAGCAGGTAGACAGGAAGATACACTCTTGACACATGATCCTGATTCAGAACCAGCAGGTAGACAGGTAGCTACACTCTTGACACATGATCCTGATTCAGAACCAGCAGGTAGACAGGTAGCTACACACTTGACACATGATCCTGATTCAAAACCAGCAGGTAGACAGGTAGCTACACTCTTGACACATGATTCTGCTTCCAAACCAGCAGGTAGACAGGTAGCTACGCTCTTGACACATCATCCTGATTCAGAACCAGCAGGTAGACAGGTAGCTACACTCTTGACACATCATCCTGATTCAGAACCAGTAGGTAGACAGGTAGCTACACTCTTGACACATGATCCTGATTCTGAACCAGCAGGTAGATGGGTAGCTACACTCTTGACACATGATCCTGATTCAGAACCAGCAGGTAGACAGGTAGCTACACTCTTGACACATGATCCTGATTAAGAACCAGCAGGTACACAGGTAGCTACACTCTTGACACATCATCCTGATTCAGAACCAAAAGGTAGACAGGGAGCTACACTCTTGACACATGATCCTGATTCAGAACCAGCAGGTAGACAGCTAGCTACACTATTGACACATTATCCTGATTCAGAACCAGCAGGTAAACAGGTAGCTACACTCTTGACACATGATCCTGATTCAGAACCAGCAGGTAGACAGGTAGCTACACTCTTGACACATGATCCTGATTCAGAACCAGCAGGTAGACAGGTAGCTACACTCTTGACACATGATCCTGATTCAGAACCAGCAGGTAGACAGCTAGCTACACTCTTGACACATGATCCCGATTCAGAACCAGCAGGTAGACAGCTAGCTACACTCTTGACACATTATCCTGATTCAGAACCAGCAGGTAAACAGGTAGCTACACTCTTGACACATGATCCTGATTCAGAACCAGCAGGTAGACAGGCAGTTACACTCTTGACACATGATCCTGATTCTGAACCAGCAGGTAGATGGGTAGCTACACTCTTGTCACATTATACTGATTCAGAACCAGCAGGTAAACAGGTAGCTACACTCTTGACACATGACCCTTATTCAAAACAAGCAAGTAGACAGGTAGCTACACTCTTTACACATCATCCTGATTCAGAACCAGCAGGTAGACAGGTAGCTACACTCTTGACACATGATCCTGATTCAGAACCAGCAGGTAGACAGCTAGCTACACTCTTGACACATGATCCCGATTCAGATCCAGCAGGTAGACAGGTAGCTACACTCTTGACACATGATCCTGATTCAGAACCAGCAAGTAGACAGGTAGCTACACTCTCGACACATGAGCCTGATTCAGAACCAGCAGGTAGACAGGTAGCTACACTCCTGACACATGATCCTGATTCAGAACCAGCAGGTAGACAGGTAGCTACACACTTGACACATGATCCTGATTCAGAAGCAGCAGGTAGACAGGTAGCTACACTCTTGACACATGATCCTGATTCAGAACCAGCAGGTAGAGAGGTAGTTACACACTTGACACATGATCCTGATTCAGAACCAGCAGGTAGACAAGTAGCTACACTCTTGACACATGATTATGCTTCCGAACCAGCAGGTAGAGAGGTAGCTACACTCTTGACACATCATCCTGATTCAGAACCAGCAGGTACACAGGTAGCTACACTCTTGACACATGATCCTGATTCAGAACCAGCAGGTAGACAGGAAGCTACACCCTTGACACATGATCCTGATTCAGAACCAGCAGGTAGACAGGTAGCTACACTCTTGACACATGATCCTGATTCAGAACCAGCAGGTAGACAGGTAGCTACACACTTGACACATGATCCTGATTCAAAACCAGCAGGTAGACAGGTAGCTGCACTCTTGACACATGATTCTGCTTCCGAACAAGCAGGTAGACAGGTAGCTACGCTCTTGACACATCATCCTGATTCAGAACTAGCAGGTAGACAGGTAGCTACACTCTTGACACATGATCCTGATTCTGAACCAGCAGGTAGATGAGTAGCTACACTCTTGACACATGATACTGGTTCAGAACCAGCAGGTAGACAGGTAGCTACACTCTTGACACATGATCCTGATTCAGAACCAGCAGGTAGACAGGTAGCTACACTCTTGACACATGATCCTGATTCAGAACCAACAGGTAGACAGGGAGCTACACTCTTGACACATGATCCTGATTCAGAACCAGCAGGTAGACAGGTAGCTACACTCTTGACACATCATCCTGATTCAGAACCAGCAGGTAGACAGGTAGCTACACTCTTGACACATGATCCTGATTCAGAACCAGCAGGTACACAGGTAGCTACACTCTTGACACATGATCCTGATTCAGAACAAGCAGGTAGACAGATAGCTACACTCTTGACACATGATCCTGATTCAGAACCAGCAGGTAGACAGGTAGCTACACTCCTGACACATGATCCTGATTCAGAACCAGCAGGTAGACAGGTAGCTACACACTTGACACATGATCCTGATTCAAAACCAGCAGGTAGACAGGTAGCTACACTCTTGACACATGATCCTGCTTACGAACCAGCAGGTAGACAGGTAGCTACACTCTTGACACATCATCCTGATTCAAAACTAGCAGGTGAGAAAGGTAGCTACACTCTTGACACATGATCCTGCTTCCAAACCAGCAGGTAGACAGGTAGGTACACTCTTGACACATGATTCTGCTTCCGAACAAGCAGGTAGACAGGTAGCTACGCTCTTGACACATCATCCTGATTCTGAACCAGCAGGTAGACAGGTAGCTACACTCTTGACACATGATCCTGAATCTGAACCAGCAGGTAGACAGCTAGCTACACTCTTGACACATGATCCCGATTCAGAACCAGCAGGTAGACAGGTAGCTACACTCTTGTCACATTATCCTGATTCAGAACCAGCAGGTAGACAGGTAGCTACACTCTTGACACATGATCCCGATTCAGAACCAGCAGGTAGACAGGTAGCTACACTCTTGACACATGATCCTGCTTCCGAACCAGCAGGTAGACAGGTAGCTACACTCTTGACACATGATCCTGATTCAGAACCAGCAGGTAGACAGGTAGCTACACTCTTGACACATAATCCTGATTCAGAACCAGCAGGTAGACAGGTAGCTACACTTTTGACACATGATCCTGATTCAGAATCAGCAGGTAGACAGGTAGCTACACTCTTGACACATGATCCTGATTCAGAACCAGCAGGTAGACAGATAGCTACACACTTGACACATGATCCTGATTCAGAACCAGCAGGTACACAGGTAGCTACACTCTTGACACATGATCCCGATTCAGAACCAGCAGGTAGACAGGTAGCTACACTCTTGACACATGATCCTGATTCAGAACCAGCAAGTAGACAGGTAGCTACACTCTCGACACATGAGCCTGATTCAGAACCAGCAGGTAGACAGGTAGCTACACTCCTGACACATGATCCTGATTCAGAACCAGCAGGTAGACAGGTAGCTACACACTTGACACATGATCCTGATTCAGAAGCAGCAGGTAGACAGGTAGCTACACTCTTGACACATGATCCTGATTCAGAACCAGCAGGTAGACAGGTAGTTACACACTTGACACATGATCCTGATTCAGAACCAGCAGGTAGTCAAGTAGCTACACTCTTGACACATGATTATGCTTCCGAACCAGCATGTAGAGAGGTAGCTACACTCTTGACACATCATCCTGATTCAGAACCAGCAGGTACACAGGTAGCTACACTCTTGACACATGATCCTGATTCAGAACCAGCAGGTAGACAGGAAGCTACACTCTTGACACATGATCCTGATTCAGAACCAGCAGGTAGACAGGTAGCTACACTCTTGACACATGATCCTGATTCAGAACCAGCAGGTAGACAGGTAGCTACACACTTGACACATGATCCTGATTCAAAACCAGCAGGTAGACAGGTAGCTGCACTCTTGACACATGATTCTGCTTCCGAACAAGCAGGTAGACAGGTAGCTACGCTCTTGACACATCATCCTGATTCAGAACCAGCAGGTAGACAGGTAGCTACACTCTTGACACATCATCCTGATTCAGAACCAGTAGGTAGACAGGTAGCTACACTCTTGACACATGATCCTGATTCTGAACCAGCAGGTAGATGAGTAGCTACACCCTTGACACATGATACTGGTTCAGAACCAGCAGGTAGACAGGTAGCTACACTCTTGACACATGATCCTGATTCAGAACCAGCAGGTAGACAGGTAGCTACACTCTTGACACATGATCCTGATTCAGAACCAACAGGTAGACAGGGAGCTACACTCTTGACACATGATCCTGATTCAGAACCAGCAGGTAGACAGGTAGCTACACTCTTGACACATCATCCTGATTCAGAACCAGCAGGTAGACAGGTAGCTACACTCTTGACACATGATGCTGATTCAGAACCAGCAGGTACACAGGTAGCTACACTCTTGACACATGATCCTGATTCAGAACAAGCAGGTAGACAGATAACTACACTCTTGACACATGATCCTGATTCAGAACCAGCAGGTAGACAGGTAGCTACACTCCTGACACATGATCCTGATTCAGAACCAGCAGGTAGACAGGTAGCTACACACTTGACACATGATCCTGATTCAAAACCAGCAGGTAGACAGGTAGCTACACTCTTGACACATCATCCTGATTCAAAACTAGCAGGTGAGAAAGGTAGCTACACTCTTGACACATGATCCTGCTTCCAAACCAGCAGGTAGACAGGTAGGTACACTCTTGACACATGATTCTGCTTCCGAACAAGCAGGTAGACAGGTAGCTACGCTCTTGACACATCATCCTGATTCTGAACCAGCAGGTAGACAGGTAGCTACACTCTTGACACATCATCCTGATTCAGAACCAGTAGGTAGACAGGTATCTACACTCTTGACACATGATCCTGAATCTGAACCAGCAGGTAGACAGCTAGCTACACTCTTGACACATGATCCCGATTCAGAACCAGCAGGTAGACAGGTAGCTACACTCTTGTCACATTATCCTGATTCAGAACCAGCAGGTAGACAGGTAGCTACACTCTTGACACATGATCCCGATTCAGAACCAGCAGGTAGACAGGTAGCTACACTCTTGACACATGATCCTGCTTCCGAACCAGCAGGTAGACAGGTAGCTACACTCTTGACACATGATCCTGATTCAGAACCAGCAGGTAGACAGGTAGCTACACTCTTGACACATAATCCTGATTCAGAACCAGCAGGTAGACAGGTAGCTACACTTTTGACACATGATCCTGATTCAGAATCAGCAGGTAGACAGGTAGCTACACTCTTGACACATGATCCTGATTCAGAACCAGCAGGTAGACAGGTAGCTACACACTTGACACATGATCCTGATTCAGAACCAGCAGGTACACAGGTAGCTACACTCTTGACACATGATCCTGATTCAGAACAAGCAGGTAGACAGGAAGCTACACTCTTGACACATTATCCTGATTCAGAACCAGCAGGTAAACAGGTAGCTACACTCTTGACACATGATCCTGATTCAAAACCAGCAGGTAGACAGGTAGCTACACTCTTGACACATCATCCTGATTCAGAACCAGCAGGTAGACAGGTAGTTACACTCTTGACACATGATCCTGATTCAGAACCAGCAGGTACACAGGTAGCTACACTCTTGACACATGATCCTGATTCAGAACCAGCAAGTAGACAGATAGCTACACTCTTGAAACATGATCCTGATTCAGAACCAGCAGGTAGACAGGTAGCTACACTCCTGACACATGATCCTGATTCAGAACCAGCAGGTAGACAGGTAGCTACACACTTGACACATGATCCTGATTCAAAACCAGCAGGTAGACAGGTAGCTACACTCTTGACACATGATCCTGCTTACGAACCAGCAGGTAGACAGGTAGCTACACTCTTGACACATCATCCTGGTTCAAAACTAACAGGTGAGAAAGGTAGATACACTCTTGACACATGATCCTGCTTCCAAACCAGCAGGTAGACAGGTAGGTACACTCTTGACACATGATCCTGATTCTAAACCAGCAGGTAGATGGGTAGCTACACTCTTGACACATGATCCTGATTCAAAACAAGCAGGTAGACAGGTAGCTACACTCTTGACACATCATCCTGATTCAGAACCAGCTGGTAGACAGGTAGCTACACTCTTGACACATGATCCTGATTCATAACCAGCAGGTAGACAGCTAGCTACACTCTTGACACATGATCCCGATTCAGAACCAGCAGGTAGACAGGTAGCTACACACTTGACACATGATCCTGATTCAAAACCAGCAATTAGACAGGTAGCTACACTCTCGACACATGATCCTGATTCAGAACCAGCAGGTAGACAGGTAGCTACACTCCTGACACATGATCCTGATTCAGAACCAGCAGGTAGACAGGTAGCTACACACTTGCCACATGATCCTGATTCAAAACCAGCAGGTAGACAGGTAGTTACACTCTTGACACATGATCCTGCTTCCGAACCAGCAGGTAGACAGGTAGCTACACTCTTGACACATCATCCTGATTCAGAATCAGCAGGTAGACAGGTAACTACACTCTTGACACATGATCCTGATTCAGAACCAGCAGGTAGACAGGTAGCTACATTCTTGACACATGATCCTGATTCAGAGCCAGCAGGTAGACAGGTAGCTACACTCTTGACACATAATCCTGATTCAGAACCAGCAGGTAAACAGGTAGCTACACTCTTGACACATGATCCTGATTCAGAACCAGCAGGTAGACAGGTAGTTACACTCTTGACACATGATCCTGATTCAGAACCAGCAGGTAGACAGGTAGCTACACACTTGACACATGCTCCTGATTCAGAAGCAGCAGGTAGACAGGTAGCTACACTCTTGACACATGATCCTGATTCAGAACCAGCAGGTAGATAGGTAGCTATACACTTGACACATGATCCTGATTCAGAACCAGCAGGTAGACAGGTAGCTACACTCTTGACACATCATCCTGATTCAGAACCAGCAGGTACACAGGTAGTTACACTCTTGACACATGATCCTGTTTCAAAACCAGCAGGTAGACAGGAAGATACACTCTTGACACATGATCCTGATTCAGAACCAGCAGGTAGACAGGTAGCTACACACTTGACACATGATCCTGATTCAAAACCAGCAGGTAGACAGGTAGCTACACTCTTGACACATGATTCTGCTTCCAAACCAGCAGGTAGACAGGTAGCTACGCTCTTGACACATCATCCTGATTCAGAACCAGTAGGTAGACAGGTAGCTACACTCTTGACACATGATCCTGATTCTGAACCAGCAGGTAGATGGGTAGCTACACTCTTGACACATGATCCTGATTCAGAACTAGCAGGTAGACAGGTAGCTACACTCTTGACACATGATCCTGATTAAGAACCAGCAGGTACACAGGTAGCTACACTCTTGACACATGATCCTGATTCAGAACCAACAGGTAGACAGGTAGCTACACTCTTGACACATGATGCTGATTCAGAACCAGTAGGTAGACAGGTAGCTACACTCTTGACACATGATCCTGATTCAGAACCAGCAGGTAGACAGCTAGCTACACTATTGACACATTATCCTGATTCAGAACCAGCAGGTAAACAGGTAGCTACACTCTTGACACATGATCCTGATTCAGAACCAGCAGGTAGACAGGTAGCTACACTCTTGACACATGATCCTGATTCAGAACCAGCAGGTAGACAGATAGCTACACTCTTCACACATGATCCTGATTCAGAACCAGCAGGTAGACAGCTAGCTACACTCTTGACACATGATCCCGATTCAGAACCAGAAGGTAGACAGCTAGCTACACTCTTGACACATTATCCTGATTCAGAACCAGCAGGTAAACAGGTAGCTACACTCTTGACACATAATCCTGATTCAGAACCAGCAGGTAGACAGGTAGCTACACTCTTGACACATGATCCTGATTCTGAACCAGCAGGTAGATGGGTAGCTACACTCTTGTCACATTATACTGATTCAGAACCAGCAGGTAAACAGGTAGCTACACTCTTGACACATGACCCTGATTCAAAACAAGCAAGTAGACAGGTAGCTACACTCTTGACACATCATCCTGATTTAGAACCAGCAGGTAGACAGGTAGCTACACTCTTGACACATGATCCTGATTCAGAACCAGCAGGTAGACGGCTAGCTACACTCTTGACACATGATCCCGATTCAGAAGCAGCAGGTAGACAGGTAGCTACACTCTTGACACATGATCCTGATTCAGAACCAGCAAGTAGACAGGTAGCTACACTCTCGACACATGAGCCTGATTCAGAACCAGCAGGTAGACAGGTAGCTACACTCCTGACACATGATCCTGATTCAGAACCAGCAGGTAGACAGGTAGCTACACACTTGCCACATGATCCTGATTCAAAACCAGCAGGTAAACAGGTAGTTACACTCTTGACACATGATCCTGCTTCCGAACCAGCAGGTAGACAGGTAGCTACACTCTTGACACATAATCCTGATTCAGAACCAGCAGGTAGACAGGTAGCTACACTCTTGACACATGATCCTGATTCAGAACCAGCAGGTAGACATGTAGCTACACACTTGACACATGATCCTGATTCAGAACCAGCAGGTAGACAGGTAGCTACACTCTTGACACATGATTATGCTTCCGAACCAGCAGTAGAGAGATAGCTACACTCTTGACACATCATCCTGATTCAGAACCAGCAGGTACACAGGTAGCTACACTCTTGACACATGATCCTGATTCAGAACCATCAGATAGACAGGAAGCTACACTCTTGACACATGATCCTGATTCAGAACCAGCAGGTAGACACGTAGCTACACTCTTGACACATGATCCTGATTCAGAACCAGCAGGTAGACAGGTAGCTACACACTTGACACATGATCCTGATTCAAAACCAGCAGGTAGACAGGTAGTTACACTCTTGACACATGATTCAGCTTCCGAACCAGCAGGTAGACAGGTAGCTACGCTCTTGACACATCATCCTGATTCAGAACCAGCAGGTAGACAGGTAGCTACACACTTGACACATCATCCTGATTCAGAACCAGTAGGTAGACAGGTAGCTACACTCTTGACACATGATCCTGATTCTGAACCAGCAGGTAGATGGGTAGCTACACTCTTGACACATGATCCTGATTCAGAACCAGCAGGTAGACAGGTAGCTACACTCTTGACACATGATCCTGATTAAGAACCAGCAGGTAGACAGGTAGCTACACTCTTGACACATGATCCTGATTCAGAACCAACAGGTAGACAGGGAGCTACACTCTTGACACATGATCCTGATTCAGAACCAGCAGGTAGACAGCTAGCTACACTCTTGACACATTATCCTGATTCAGAACCAGCAGGTAGACAGGTAGATACACTCTTGACACATGATCCTGATTAAGAACCAGCAGGTAGACAGGTAGCTACACTCTTGACACATGATCCTGATTCAGAACTAGCAGGTAGACAGGTAGCTACACTCTTGACACATGATCCTGATTCAGAACCAGCAGGTAGACAGGTAGCTACACTCTTGACACATGATCCTGATTCAGAACCAGCAGGTAGACAGGTAGCTACACTCTTGACACATGATCCTGATTCAGAACCAGCAGGTACACAGGTAGATACACTCTTGACACATGATCCTGATTAAGAACCAGCAGGTAGACAGGTAGCTACACTCTTATCACATGATCCTGATTCAGAACTAGCAGGTAGACAGGTAGCTACACTCTTGACACATCATCCTGATTCAGAACCAGCAGGTAGACAGGTAGCTACACTCTTGACACATGATCCTGATTCAGAACCAGCAGGTAGACAGGTAGCTACACTCTTGACACATGATCCTGATTCAGAACCAGCAGGTACACAGGTAGCTACACTCCTGACACATGATCCTGATTCAGAACCAGCAGGTAGACAGGTAGCTACACACTTGACACATGATCCTGATTCAAAACCAGCAGGTAGACAGGTAGCTACACTCTTGACACATGGTCCTGCTTACGAACCAGCAGGTAGACAGGTAGCTACACTCTTGACATCATCCTGATTCAAAACTAGCAGGTGAGAAAGGTAGCTACACTCTTGACACATGGTCCTGCTTCCAAACCAGCAGGTAAACAGGTAGGTACTCTTGACACATGCTTCTGCTTCCGAACAAGCAGGTAGACAGGTAGCTACGCTCTTGACACATCATCCTGATTCAGAACCAGCAGGTAGACAGGTAGCTACACCCTTGACACATCATCCTGATTCAGAACCAGTAGGTAGACAGGTAACTACACTCTTGACACATGATCCTGATTCAGAACCAGCAGGTAGAGAGGTAGCTACACTCTTGACACATGATCCTGATTCAGAACCAGAAGGTACACAGGTAGCTACACTCCTGACACATGCTCCTGATTCAGAACCAGCAGGTAGACAGGTAGCTACACACTTGACACATGATCCTGATTCAAAACCAGCAGGTAGACAGGTAGCTACACTCTTGACACATGGTCCTGCTTACGAACCAGCAGGTAGACAGGTAGCTACACTCTTGACACATCATCCTGATTCAAAACTAGCAGGTGAGAAAGGTAGCTACACTCTTGACACATGGTCCTGCTTCCAAACCAGCAGGTAAACAGGTAGGTACTCTTGACAGATGATTCTGCTTCCGAACAAGCAGGTAGACAGGTAGCTACGCTCTTGACACATCATCCTGATTCAGAACCAGCAGGTAGACAGGTAGCTACACTCTTGACACATGATCCTGATTCTGAACCAGCAGGTAGATGGGTAGCTACACTCTTGTCACATTATACTGATTCAGAACCAGCAGGTAAACAGGTAGCTACACTCTTGACACATGACCCTGATTCAAAACAAGCAAGTAGACAGCTAGCTACACTCTTGACACATCATCCTGATTCAGAACCATCAGGTAGACAGGTAGCTACACTCTTGACACATGATCCTGATTCAGAATCAGCAGGTAGACAGCTAGCTACACTCTTGACACATGATCCCGATTCAGAACCAGCAGGTAGACAGGTAGCTACACTCTTGACACATGATACTGATTCAGAACCAGCAAGTAGACAGGTAGCTACACTCTCGACACATGAGCCTGATTCAGAACCAGCAGGTAGACAGGTAGCTACACTCCTGACACATGATCCTGATTCAGAACCAGCAGGTAGACAGGTAGCTACACACTTGCCACATGATCCTGATTCAAAACCAGCAGGTAAACAGGTAGTTACACTCTTGACACATGATCCTGCTTCCGAACCAGCAGGTAGACAGGTAGCTACACTCTTGACACATAATCCTGATTCAGAACCAGCAGGTAGACAGGTAGCTACACTCTTGACACATGATCCTGATTCAGAAACAGCAGGTAGACAGGTAGCTACACACTTGACACATGATCCTGATTCAGAAGCAGCAGGTAGACAGGTAGCTACACTCTTGACACATGATCCTGATTCAGAACCAGCAGGTAGACAGGTAGCTACACACTTGACACATGATCCTGATTCAGAACCAGCAGGTAGACAGGTAGCTACACTCTTGACACATGATTATGCTTCCGAACCAGCAGGTAGAGAGGTAGATACACTCTTGACACATCATCCTGATTCAGAACCAGCAGGTACACAGGTAGCTACACTCTTGACACATGATCCTGATTCAGAACCAGCAGGTAGACAGGAAGCTACACTCTTGACACATGATCCTGATTCAGAACCAGCAGGTAGACAGGTAGCTACACACTTGACACATGATCCTGATTCAGAACCAGCAGGTAGACAGGTAGCTACAGACTTGACACATGATCCTGATTCAAAACCAGCAGGTAGACAGGTAGTTACACTCTTGACACATGATTCTGCCTCCGAACCAGCAGGTAGACAGGTAGCTACGCTCTTGACACATCATCCTGATTCAGAACCAGCAGGTAGACAGGTAGCTACACTTTTGACACATCATCCTGATTCAGAACCAGCAGGTAGACAGGTAGCTACACTCTTGACACATGATCCTGATTCTGAACCAGCAGGTAGATGGGTAGCTACACTCTTGACACATGATCCTGATTCAGAACCAGCAGGTAGACAGGTAGCTACACTCTTGACACATGATCCTGATTAAGAACCAGCAGGTAGACAGGTAGCTACACTCTTGACACATGATCCTGATTCAGAACCAACAGGTAGACAGGGAGCTACACTCTTGACACATGATCCTGATTCAGAACCAGCAGGTAGACAGCTAGCTACACTCTTGACACATTATCCTGATTCAGAACCAGCAGGTAAACAGGTAGCTACACTCTTGACACATGATCCTGATTCAAAACTAGCAGGTAGACAGGTAGCTACACTCTTGACACATCATCCTGATTCAGAACCAGCAGGTAGACAGGTAGCTACACTCTTGACACATGATCCTGATTCAGAACCAGCAGGTAGACAGGTAGCTACACTCTTGACACATGATCCTGATTCAGAACCAGCAGGTACACAGGTAGCTACACTCCTGACACATCATCCTGATTCAGAACCAGCAGGTAGACAGGTAGCTACACACTTGACACATGATCCTGATTCAAAACCAGCAGGTAGACAGGTAGCTACACTCTTGACACATGGTCCTGCTTACGAACCAGCAGGTAGACAGGTAGCTACACTCTTGACACATCATCCTGATTCAAAACTAGCAGGTGAGAAAGGTAGCTACACTCTTGACACATGGTCCTGCTTTCAAACCAGCAGGTAAACAGGTAGGTACTCTTGACACATGATTCTGCTTCCGAACAAGCAGGTAGACAGGTAGCTACGCTCTTGACACATCATCCTGATTCAGAACCAGCAGGTAGACAGGTAGCTACACCCTTGACACATCATCCTGATTCAAAACAAGCAGGTAGACAGGTAGCTACACTCTTGACACATGATCCTGATTCAGAACCAGCAGGTAGACAGCTAGCTACACTCTTGACACATGATCCCCATTCAGAACCAGCAGGTAGACAGGTAGCTACACTCTTGACACATGATCCTGATTCAGAACCAGCAAGTAGACAGGTAGCTACACTCTCGACACATGATCCTGATTCAGAACCAGCAGGTAGACAGGTAGCTACACTCCTGACACATGATCCTGATTCAGAACCAGCAGGTAGACAGGTAGCTACACACTTGCCACATGATCCTGATTCAAAACCAGCAGGTAGACAGGTAGTTACACTCTTGACACATGATCCTGCTTCCGAACCAGCAGGTAGACAGGTAGCTACACTCTTGACACATCATCCTGATTCAGAACCAGCAGGTAGACAGGTAGCTACACTCTTGACACATCCTGATTCAGAACCAGCAGGTAGACAGGTAGCTACACTCTTGACACATGATCCTGATTCAGAACCAGCAGGAAGACAGGTAGCTACACTCTTGACACATAATCCTGATTCAGAACCAGCAGGTAGACAGGTAGCTACGCTCTTGACACATGATCCTGATTCAGAACCAGCAGGTAGACAGGTAGCTACACTCTTGACACATGATCCCGATTCAGAACCAGCAGGTAGACAGGTAGCTACACTTGACACATGATCCTGATTCAGAAGCAGCAGGTAGACAGGTAGCTACACTCTTGACACATGATTCTGCTTCCGAACCAGCAGGTAGACAGGTAGCTACACTCTTGACACATGATCCTGATTCAGAACCAGCAGGTACACAGGTAGCTACACTCCTGACACATCATCCTGATTCAGAACCAGCAGGTAGACAGGTAGCTACACACTTGACACATGATCCTGATTCAAAACCAGCAGGTAGACAGGTAGCTACACTCTTGACACATGGTCCTGCTTACGAACCAGCAGGTAGACAGGTAGCTACACTCTTGACACATCATCCTGATTCAAAACTAGCAGGTGAGAAAGGTAGCTACACTCTTGACACATGGTCCTGCTTTCAAACCAGCAGGTAAACAGGTAGGTACTCTTGACACATGATTCTGCTTCCGAACAAGCAGGTAGACAGGTAGCTACGCTCTTGACACATCATCCTGATTCAGAACCAGCAGGTAGACAGGTAGCTACACCCTTGACACATCATCCTGATTCAAAACAAGCAGGTAGACAGGTAGCTACACTCTTGACACATGATCCTGATTCAGAACCAGCAGGTAGACAGCTAGCTACACTCTTGACACATGATCCCCATTCAGAACCAGCAGGTAGACAGGTAGCTACACTCTTGACACATGATCCTGATTCAGAACCAGCAAGTAGACAGGTAGCTACACTCTCGACACATGATCCTGATTCAGAACCAGCAGGTAGACAGGTAGCTACACTCCTGACACATGATCCTGATTCAGAACCAGCAGGTAGACAGGTAGCTACACACTTGCCACATGATCCTGATTCAAAACCAGCAGGTAGACAGGTAGTTACACTCTTGACACATGATCCTGCTTCCGAACCAGCAGGTAGACAGGTAGCTACACTCTTGACACATCATCCTGATTCAGAACCAGCAGGTAGACAGGTAGCTACACTCTTGACACATCCTGATTCAGAACCAGCAGGTAGACAGGTAGCTACACTCTTGACACATGATCCTGATTCAGAACCAGCAGGTAGACAGGTAGCTACACTCTTGACACATAATCCTGATTCAGAACCAGCAGGTAGACAGGTAGCTACGCTCTTGACACATGATCCTGATTCAGAACCAGCAGGTAGACAGGTAGCTACACTCTTGACACATGATCCCGATTCAGAACCAGCAGGTAGACAGGTAGCTACACTTGACACATGATCCTGATTCAGAAGCAGCAGGTAGACAGGTAGCTACACTCTTGACACATGATTCTGCTTCCGAACCAGCAGGTAGACAGGTAGCTACACTCTTGACACATGATCCCGATTCAGAACCAGCAGGTAGACAGGTAGCTACACTTGACACATGATCCTGATTCAGAACCAGCAGGTAGACAGGTAGCTACACTCTTGACACATGATCCCGATTCAGAACCAGCAGGTAGACAGGTAGCTACACTTGACACATGATCCTGATTCAGAACCAGCAGGTAGACAGGTAGCTACACTCTTGACACATGATCCTGATTCAGAACCAGCAGGTAGACAGGTAGCTACACTCTTGACACATGATCCTGATTCAGAACCAGCAGGTAAACAGGTAGCTACACTCTTGACACATGATCCTGATTCAGAACCAGCATGTAGACAGGTAGCTACACTCTTGACACATGATCCTGATTCAGAACCAGCAGGTAGACAGGTAACTACACTCTTGACACATGATTCTGATTCAGAACCAGCAGGTAGACAGATAGCTACACTCTTGACACATGATCCTGATTCAGAACCAGCAGGTAGACAGGTAGCTACACTCTTGACACATGATCCTGATTCAGAACCAGCAGGTAGACAGGTAGCTACACTCTTGACACATGATCCTGATTCAGAACCAGCAGGTATACAGGTAGCTACACTCTTGACACATGATCCTGATTCATAATCAGCAGGTAGACAGGTAGCTACGCTCTTGACACATGATCCTTATTCAGAACCAGCAGGTAGACAGGTAGCTACACTCTTGACACATGATCCTGATTAAGAACCAGCAGGTAGACAGATAGCTACGCTCTTGACACATAATCCTGATTCAGAACCAGCAGGTAGACAGATAGCTACGCTCTTAACACATAATCCTGATTCCGAACCAGCAGGTAGACAGGTAGGTACACTCTTGACACATGATCCTGATTCAGAACAAGCAGGTAGACAGGTAGCTGCACTCTTGACACATGATCCTGATTCAGAACCAGCAGGTAGACAGATAGCTACACTCTTGACACATGATCCTGATTCATAACCAGCAGGTAGACAGGTAGCTACACTCTTGACACATGATCCTGATTCAGAACCAGGAGGTAGACAGGTAGCTACTCTCTTGACACATGATCCTGATTCAGAACCAGTAGGTAGACAGATAGCTACGCTCTTGACACATAATCCTGATTCAGAACCAGCAGGTAGACAGGTAGCTACGCTCTTGACACATGATCCTGATTCAGAACCAGCAGGTAGACAGCTAACTACACTCTTGACACATGATTCTGATTCAGAACCAGCAGGTAGACAGGTAGCTACACTCTTGACACATGATCCTGATTCAGAACCAGCAGGTAGACAGGTAGGTACACTCTTGACACATGATGCTGATTCCGAACCAAACTGTAAACAATTTGCTCTTACTCCTTAATGGTGTTTGCTTAGTGAAGAAACAACAAATTCCAATTTTATGTTTTTTATATTTTGCCTGACCGGGCTCGAACTCACTATCTATTTACCACACTCAAGGGGAGCTTGCACTACAGATACAGTTTATTTATGATAAGTATGATAAGATACCAAATATTTAATCAATGGGACATGGTATTCCTTGAATTATTTCCTGATATATTTGAAGTAAAAAACAATTAGGGACATGGGATATCAGGCATATAGGGGCTTGTTTTTATATACAATACAATACAATAAATATAAGCTGTATTTCAAGTCGAAAAGAATCGAACAATTATAACACAAGCGCAGATCTAGTGAGCTTTTAAATCCGACATAAGAATATGCATATACAAACAATAAAGCAAAACATGCACACAATTTCTAAAAAGCACTGTCATATTTAAAAAAAATTCCATGAAATTTAAAACCAAACTAAAATATCAAAGCAAGTAAAGCATAGCAGTAAGCACAAACATATACATGTATATATATATATTGATGTGAGTAAACAACTAGAGGCTCAGTGGGCTGAGCCTGTGTCGCTCACCTTTCGTTCTGCTTTGAGGAAACTTAATGCAGAACCTTCCATAGTTGTTTCCCACCAAATTTTGGGTTATTTGACTAAGCAGTTTCAGAGAAGAAGATTATTAGAAATAGACCCAATCAGAAACAAGAATTGCCTATGGCACCCATGTTTGTTTACAGGTCAGGACGAAATTAGCAATCTGTGTTGAGGACCTTCCATAGATGCTTCCTACCGAGTTTTGGTTCATTTGGCAAAGGGGTTTCAGAGGAGAAGATTAAAATGTGAAAAGTTAACAGACAACGGACGCTAAGTGATGGCAAAAGCTCACATTGCTTTTGGCAAGGTGAGCTAAAACGTATGGATATAAATAAGACACATAGAAACTAACCAAATTTAAATTTATGAATTTTAATTTATGTCATAAAAAACTTTAACAAAAAGGATTACTCCCCTACTATACTGTTGGATAATTAGTACAGTAGTGTAGGGGAGTAATGTTTTGTGTGAATTTTTTATATGACATAAAAGCAAACCCTTATGATAACAGGTATCACATGAATACCATTCCCTTCCGCTCTGAATTTTACAAAGCATCAATTTAGCTGTTTGTCATTTTGTGTTCCATCTAGTCTAGATTTTGATCAGTCATATATTATTTATATTCAATTTGGGGTCTATGTTCAAATATAACCCTTTAAATAAAACTGAAAATAGAAATTTTGAGTGATGGCCCCATTTTGACCACCTCTTAAATTTTTGAAACAATAAGAGCAGTTCATAATAAATGGGAATAGGAACCGTAGAGCAAAAGGGGGAGGGGGCACAGCAAACATGATTAAACCCATGCTGTATATGAAGTGTTATTGGATGGTCCCATACAAATTTCTTGCATAGATTGGAAATACAAGATTGCCGCCACCACAATACTTAGTTTTTAGCAAAGGAATCAGTGGGAAAATGAATGAATGTTTTTTTTTTAGAAACTACAAAAATAGTTTGCCAATTTATAAGAATGATAATCAGATGAGTCTAAGTTCAATGTCCTAACAAAATAAGGGCCGTCGTGGTCGTATGGTAGTTAGATTTATAACTACCTATGTAATAAGTACATATCACCACTAATGTTGTGAGTTCAAATCCTACTCATTGTGAGGTGTACTCAATACAACATCATGTGATAAAGTTTGTCAGTGACTTATGTTAGGTCTGTGGTTTTCACAGGATACTCCGGTTTCCTCCAACAGTAAAACTGACCGCTACTATATAATTGAAATTTTGTTGAAAGTGGCGCTAAACATCATAACTCTAACCTGACCAATACGATGGTTGTGGGCTTTAAAACAAAAATATTCTGCACCAGACAAAATTGTGTTTACAGATAGACAAGAGAAAACAAACAGACAACAATTTGAAATGAGTAAACCTCCTTCAACTTCATAATGGTTTTGTTCCATGTTGGTAGATAACATTGCTGCTGATGAAACTGGAGAAATAGATATAGAGGAACTAACATCAAAATTAAAATGATTCTCAAATTATAGGTAAATTTTTACGGAGGCTATTTCCCAATGTGTCACGTAAACTTGAACGCTCAAAAAATGATTGGACTAAACGAAAATGTTTGTATCAAGGGGTAAAATGGAAACCAACTGATGATGAAAATAAAACATGTTCTTTTCAAGATATAAATACCCATTACATACATAGTGTGGTGGTACAAGACTTTGTATCAGGTCGAGTCTGTTGTGTGAACCAGTATCACTATGAGTCGCTATTGCGACGAGTTGTGATGCGGTCAGTTCACGCAACAGACAAGACCTGGTGCAGTCTTGTACCACCACACTATGTATGTAATGAATTTATCTAACATTTCAATAAAAACGAATTTTAAACAAATAGCAAGGGTTGAATTAAAATGTATACAATACTCTTAGGGAAACAACATTTTGTGTATGACGTCACGTTATTTTTTCCGTTCATTCACCAACGTCAGGTTACTGTGTTTTGTCTCACATTCCAATGGTAAGACGTAATGTCAAAGTAGTTCGGCAGGGAACGTCTCGTGCAACGTCGCGCCATTCCTTTATCACCACAGTGTGGTGATACAACATCTTGTATCAGACAGGCTACTTTCATTAATTTCAAAGGAAAACGTATATTATGTTAGATAAAAGAAATTATCCAAGGTTGCTTCTTTATTGAAGCTGAAGATTCATTTTTCAGAGTTGGCCATTTTACAGGAGATCTTATAAATGGCAACAGAATCATATTAGAAATAATTTTTCGTTCCACCAAAACATGGTCAGTTACTATTTTCGGAAAGGAGATCAACTTGGCCAAGTTAGGGATAGCACCTATTTGTGATCTGAGAGATTCCAGTATCAATAATGTTATTACTACTGTTCAGGAGTTTCAGTACTGCCAAGGAATTAATGAAAATATTACAGATAATATTGAAATACTTGTTGAACAATTGTCAAAGACAGGCAATGAGAATTCTTTTATTAGAAGGTATAGGCCAAGACAATGTGATATGTTCTTCCATTTATTTATCACAATAAGACATGTTCCAAATGTAATCTTCTTACAACTCCCCCTCCCCCCCCCCCCCCCCCCCCCAAAAGAAAAGAAAACAATGATGAAAATGTTAAACATGACATCAAATTGCCAGCAGATCACTCTGATTTTGTGGATATACTTGATAAAGTTATACTGGAATGTCCAGAACGCCTAAAGGTATTTCTTGTTTCACAGAAGAATGCTGTTACATCATGTCCAAACGAAAGGCGATGGAATAAGGATGTACTCAGGATATACTTGTCTCTGTGGTGTCGTAGTCCTCGAGGCTATGCAGATTTACGATCTAGTGGGTTTGTTGTTTTGCCATCATCTCGACTTCTACAATATTATAAAAATTCAGTTAATCAAGTATCAGAATTGAATAAAGAAATGTTGGCATGGATGCAGAATAAGGCCTAAAATAAAAATCTCCCCCCTGAGGAATATGAAGGTGGAATCCTCTTGGATGAGATGAATATTGAAGGAGGTATCCAATTTACCAAGAAAGGAGGGGGTATTAAAATAGTTGGCTTGACTGATGTCACAGAGGAGTCACGATATATCCAAATATTGAAGACCCATAAAAATGATGTGGACTTAGCTATACATGCCTTACAATATCTATTTTTGGGAGTTACATGCTTTCGCTTCCCCTTTGTTCATTTCGCAACAACAGGGGCTCCTGCATATGAATTATGCTTATCATTTTGAAAAGCAGTTCATTTGTTGTCTTTGTTTGGCTTCAAGGTTACGTTTGTCAACATGGATGGTGCAGTCAAAGAGGGATTTTATGAACATAGTATTAGGAAAACCAGACACACCGATATTTACTATTTCAAACATTTATGATCCTTGCAGTCCTGAAATATCTATAATAATGGACTTTTCTCACACAATGAAAAATATTCGAAACAAAATATATAAAAGTGGAAAAAACAATCATGATAAGAGAAATGTGGTTCTAAATGGCAAATATATCCACCGGGAACACTGGCGAAAAGCTTACTTTTGGGACATTTCCAGTAATCCTTTCCCCATACACAGAAAACTAAAACAAGACCACATGTTCCTGACTTGAAGCTAAAATGAGAAACAATTTAGCAGAAGAAGTGCTCGATTCAGACATGCACCACCTAATGCTTCAATATAAGAACAGCTTAGGGGAAAGCGGAACATACTTAGAAAGTTCCATAGAACTATTATCCAACACAAACAAATTGATAAGAACTTTTCGTGACTCTTGACCATTAACTGATGCATTAGATGGAAGACTGCAAGTAAATGATGAAGTACTAGAATTCTTCAAGCGATGGGAAAACTCCGTACTTCAGGATAAACAGAAATCAAATAAAGAAAAATGTCTAATATCTAATCAAACCAGGCAGGATATATCATCCATGATTTTAGGATTTAAGCACTTTTGCATAAACAAACTCACCAGATATAATGGCTTTTCAGTAATTCCAAGTCGTATCAACAGTGATCCAATTGAAAATATGTTCTGCCAAGAAAGATCCCTCCACAATGGTGCCAACACCAATCCCACATACTTGGGGTATTACAGAACTATGAACTCAATTATTCTAGGTGAAAGTACTATATCTAGGAAATCCAACACTGGAGGTCAAAGTGCTAATCCTTTCAGCTATCACAAAAAACCCTCTGAATCCATCCAAGAAGCAGATAAATTGTTGAAATTTACATGTATTTCTACATTGTGGTCACTAATCAACTTTTTGTAAAAACTCCATTTTATCTCAATTGCCTGCAAAATAAAATATTGTTAATCGTCAAGATTGTATGCATTCAATGAGGATGTGTTTTTATCATAAAAACTAAAAGCCTGTTAATTCATGCAATACTTATATATAGAGTCATCAGATTATGACTAAGAAGATGTAATGCAGATATGAGTGACATGTATATAGTTGTTACTAATCAATCTTGTCTTACAATACAATCTACTTCACTCTTGCAGATTTTGTTGTAAAATTTAGATCAAAATATTATTTTTTCATGATCCCCAATTAAAGCTTCTGAACCACATGCGAGACCTTGTGAATATTGTGATGATGTCAATTTCCAGACACTGGGTGCATTTTTAGAAATGTTTAGCTTGGAATGGGAAGTAACTCTTGAAAATAATTACTTACTACATTTTAATACAGGGGCACAGATGGCTCAGTGAGTTAGGTCGCTGGATCTACAATGTAACAGCTCATACAAGCCTATTACCAATACGGTGTAGGTTCGTGTCCAGCTTTGTAAAATACAAATAAGGGTGCACTCGACTCGCAGCCCCAAGTGATAACGTTTACCAGTTGCTTGCCCAGGGTCGGTAGTTCTCTCCAGGTACTCCGGCTTCCTCCATAACTAAAACTGGACGCCATGATATAGCTGAAATACTGCTGAAAGTGGCGTTAAAACAACAAAAATCAAAATCATTTTAATACAATTTCAAAATGAAGGCAGCAGTTTAGTCAAGTATATGTTTTTGGTAGTTACTGAGTGCTGACAGAAAGTTTATTTAATTTTCCTCTCACTGTATATGTTCATACATGTATTGCTGAATATTTTTTTCAATGATCTTCTGTATTTTAATAGGCAAAATTGATATATCTGCACCAGATAAAATCTCATATAATGATATTCTGGTAATTCACTTGGTCAAACACAGGGATGGGTGTACGTGGGAGATTGGTTGCTTACAGTAAAATTGGGTACCCTTGTGCTACTGGACCCCAATTTATTTTTATTTGTATAAATGCCATTGGAGATCCAATTATCAAGTAGGGGGTCACATTAAACTGTTTAACCCAGCCATATTTTTGTGCCTGTTGCAAACTAGGACCTGGATATCCATGGCCATATGTTGTGGTCTTTTGTTTTCAAGATATGATATTTCAGGTAGTTGTTTGTTCTGTGGACATACATTGGTTAAATTGTAGATTTTTAGCTCACCCGGCCAAAAGCCATGTGAGCTTTTGCCATCACTTGGCAACCGTCTGTCTGTTGTATGTCATAAACTTTCACATCTTCTCCTCTGAAATCACCAAACCTAATTGATAAATTGTGCTTGGGTGGTCCCCCTTCAAAATTGTGTTTGACAGTCCTATTCCCCACACATTATAGATTGCTGCCATAGCTAAAAATAGATTTAAAAAAATAATGTCTATTGCTGCTTTATAATACAAGTCAAAATGACCTCAAAGTTTACCTGCAGTTACATGGTAATGAGTAAATTAACATATGAAAAAATATACATTCTGTTATTTTGTGATTTTTTTTCTTTCAGCCGATTTATACCGATTATGCATATTTTGAGAAAAAATCACATTGAAATCTGCTCAACGCTGGAACTGAAATATATTAATGATCGTTGGTTGGTCCACTTAAAATATTATGTGCGACACCCCCATCTAACATCCAAGATGACTGCTATTACTACATGTATTAGCAGAAATTTCAATGCCAAAAAAATCACAGGCTCCTGTAAGCCTCTAACTTTCTTGTCATTATCTTGATAAAACTTGTATTCGTATCTCATATATTGTACAAGATAGCTTTAGAGCTATCATTTGATTCTCATTGATGTTTTCCATATTTTTTAGACGGGAGATATAAACATTTTTTAGATGTATTAACTAATTTCATACAGGTAAATGAATGTAGCCATGTACCCCAATAATTGTAATCATATGATTGTTCTATTGTTTCAATTACCTGTTTGACAAAGAGGACAGTCGTAATGTCTATTTGTTTCGGTATAATGATTCCATAATTCGTCATGGTCCAGTCCTGCACAATGCCTATCAAACCATGAATCACATGTGTCACATAAAACCCAGTCGTCACCACTTCCTTCAATATACACTCGACTACAAATACTACAGCTATTCTCAATGTTTTTGTGTGATGATTTACGTTTGGTAACTTTCCCCTTTCTCTTAGCTGGAGATTTTTCTTTGTTACCAGCACTTTTTCCTTTTCCACGTTTTGTCCCTCGTGTTACAGTTGATGATGCTGTCTCGTTAGAGACATTCATTGATGGATGTTGAGCGTCAGAAATCATAACTGATGGCTGCGCATCTATCAACATAGAACTGTACTGTCCACTCTCAGCTGTGTCAGATATTTTGGGTTGCTGCTGCTGCTGTTGGATTAATTTGAGACATTTCACTTAAACCAGAAGAGGATGGAATTGGCTCCGATAATGATTCTGATGGTTGAATACTGGTAGATAAAATTAGTTCATCCGGGAAAGGCATACAATCTGCTTCATTTATAGCACTAGCCAGTTCTTTAGCCATATCCTCTTTCTTAAGTTTGGATAAAATGGTTATACCATATGCCTTTCCCAGTGTTTTTGATTGAACTTTAGTGAAATATTTTAGCATATTACCATGTGTTAATAGTTCTGATTTCAGTCTGTAATGGCTTGCAGACCTATCAGAGAAATCATCAAGTATGAATTTCATATCAAATTTTCCACCCGATCTTAATGACTTTTGCATAATATTTGTTCTCAAAGCAACACCCTTTTCCTTTTTGAAATGAGATAAATAGTCCTTTCTGACTTGGCTTATGCATACCCTTATGAACAAGTCACAAACATTTGACAGCAACATAAGAATTGCTTCAAAAGTATAGAAGATTTCCTGTCAGATATCATTAACAATAGCATATGTACTACTGCTGTCAGACACACTTGACTCATAGTCTATGTCTACATTTCTAAATACATGCATCAATGAATCTAGTATTTCATTGTTACTTAATATATGGTTACTAAGTGCCTGGAGCAAATTGTCTTTATACACTATCATGTTGTCATAACTTAAAAATGTTGCACATTTTTTGTCCAATAAAGTAAAGAAATCATACATGTTGTCTGTAACATTGATCAAACTTTCCTTAATGTTTTGTTTTCGTTTCGTTTCTTCTAGACTTTTAATATCAGTTGTAATATATGAAATATCGGCTTCAGATATACAAACCCTTTCAAGAAGTTGAATTTCTGTCCGTAAGTTCTTGATTTCTTGCGGTTTCTTTTCATCCAATAATTTATTCCGCAATGACTTTGAATCATTATATTTTATTTTGGCAATAACATAACCTCCTACATATCTAATTTTTCCTCTACCTGCTGGTGAAATTTCTTCTGGCAGTGTCCTTAGCATGTGTGATGGCTGACAATTCACGTTAGTGGACATATCATGCAGATGACTCTTTTGAATATTAAGCATTATACATGTAAGAAACTGTCTTCCTTTGCTTTGATTCCCCTTTCCACGGTAAAATGACAGTAGGTTTGTCACTGAACTATTGAAGTCCTCACCACTGAAGTAGATATTAAACTTAGTATAAAACGCATTTATTTGCTTACTGGTCACAACTGTTTCTACATCTTTGAATGCAGAGCCAGCCATGCCCTTTATGCATGTATGTTGATGGGCGAACCACTCATTAAACGAGGTAGAGTTTTTCTTAATCAATATGTCAAAGCCTGTGGCTCAAGTTTGCGGATGGTGTATGAATAAATTCACTTAATGAACTACAGACAATCTCGTCTCTGACATTTGCAAATCTTAGTTTGTCGGAACTCTCATGTGACATGTCATCTATTAATTGAACCAAGTCTTCATCATTTTCAGAAAATGAAGAGTCATGGTCATTAATCATGGAAACTGATTTCTCAATATCAATGTCACCAATTAGTTCATCTTTATCACTGTCACCTATATCACTATTATCAGTGTCGCTGTCCCCAAAACTATCAACAATACTGCAACAACATGTAAAATCTTCCCTTAATACAGTGTTACTTATATCCTCATAAAATTTGCGCATTTTAGTTGGTTGTGGCTTGCAGTGATATTTTTTTAAACCAAATACCTGAAGTCCACTTATATTGGTAGCTCTTCCGACAGCTACCCCCAATTGACCTGGTAAGCTGATATGCTCACAATGAACAACAACAGAGTCCAAATTCATTCCCTGGGACTTGTGTATAGTCAGCCCATAGCTCAATTTCAATGGAAGCTGTATCCTTTTTGCTGAATTTTTTTTTTTGACAGGATCATATGTAGTAAAGGTGTGTTTTACTACATTTACGGTAACAGCTTTATCGTCCATTGGAAAATCTGCATCAACAGAGTCTGTATGAATTTGTCTGACAGTGCATATCAAACAATTCACCAAAGAATCTGAAAAATTTACTAACAGCATAACGCTCCATGATGATTTGAGTCCAAGATATTTTGGTGCTAATATTCGACCTAAGCTATGTTGATCACCTTCTTCTTTACATGTAAATGTTGTCATTTCCCCAGGAAGTTTTCTTAATTTTTGATAATTGTAAAAATCAGTGTCTAAATTTCTTGGAAACAAATGGACAACTTTTTCAGACATATTTTCAGGTTGATCACTTGAGAGAGAATGTAAAAATGCAACATCATCATCAGATTATATTCCTTTCTCTAAATTGTTAACAGCAATAATTAATTCCCTTTCATATGTGGGAACATATTAGCAAACCACTCTGCCTCAAAACAATAGTGTGCAAAGTCACCATACATTTCATTTGATACAGGGGAAAGTTGGTAAAAGTCACCCACCAAAATCACCTGCATGTTACCAAACAATTGATTTATTTTTCTCACTTTCCTGCATAAGAATTCCACCTGACTCATGACTTTACAACTTATCCCTTTGATCTCAGATTTTCTACAATTGTTTTGACAACAAATGTCTTCCCACTGCCCCCTGGCCTGTTAACACTATGTTATGCCCTTCTAACGCCAAACTCAACGCTGTGTTTTGATCTTCGTCCATCTTTTTTATTTTCTGTGCTAAAATATTTGGAACTTTTCTGACTCTATCGTTGAAGTAATGCATTCAGAATTCAGTGGTCGTTATGGACCGTTGATTTTATATCTACTTCCGTCAACGAAGGGTTCTATGCGAAAAATTTGGCAATAAATGTGTGAAAATCTTAAATTCTGGAGAACTGAGCTATCGTATGCACAAAACAAAAACAAGGGCGAAAAGATGCGTCTTTTAGGAATGGATACATGTCCTAGTTTGAATGAGATAATGGAAATAAGGCGCAATAAATGTACTCTAAGCGAGCAAGGGTACGATTTTTTAACCTGCGGAGTTGCATGCCTTGTGGATTATTAGTATCTATATAGGGTCGAAACATGCAAATTGTTGTTAACATGAGATTGTATGAATATTGACACGAACAAGTTAAAATAAGAAAAAAGGAGATAAAATAATAAAGAAATAAAGAAATTTTATTGAAAATAAATTTGTAAACAGAAAGCTAGAAAAAGGGGGTGGTTCGTGCCACGAGCGCCTGTGGAATTAACATATGTCTCTGTATTATTATTTAGACAAATGTCATATCAAACTAAACAATTACATTCAAACCTTTATTAACAGGTCACATTTGGGACAAAGAAAAAGTGGCATTATAAGACAGCTGACCTCTTAAAAGAGGTTAAATTCATTTGAAACTTTCTATGACAGGACAAGACAAATGTGACTTTTTAATACAGGTGACTAATGGTGGTTTGACTGTATTACTATTGCTGTGAATAATGACATATATACTTCATACACTGCTGTGCCTATCAGGATAGTGTCCAATTCGCTATGACATAAAACTGTGTTTTCGAGAGTCTAAGGTATGTGTTAATCGTTCGAGCTAAAGGTATCTTTCCGTCATATTTGTTCCTTCTTTTTCTGAGGTAGTATCAAAAGAACCAAGACTAACATATTCAATACGTAAATAGTGATATGATGTAATAATCTTTCTTAATAATTGAATATTAGAGTTTGACTTTCGTACAGTGATTCGTGAAACATTTCCCCCGCGCTTAATGCATATGCTCTTATTTTGTACAGTTGTGGAAGTGTTGGGCGTGATAGAGCCTTTAATGTTTACACTCTTTCAACTTTCAAAATTTAAATTTTATTTCCGAAAACATATATACAGTTCATCTCATTAGTCAGCCTCCTTTAAACTACATGTATATTAATATATCTAGTGTTCTTACTATTGGTCCATGACAGCCCTGTGGTCGTGTATTGTCTTTATGACTTCGCAATGTTATGTCGGAAACAATGCTAGCGGTATTTGTTTTCTTGTTAACTCACATCTGGGAATTAAAGTTCAATACACTATATAATATCAAAGAGATAAAGATGCCCAGATGTAATGTTTATAAACATATGTACAGATCAATAGTAGTTGTTTCACACTCATTTTAGGGTATGGGTTGTATCAAGTCAGGGTCATTACGGTTTTCACAGTTTTCCGGTTGTTGACTGATTTTGTCTGTTTATATACTTATGAGTTTTGACTTTCCCTTTGTTAGATTGTTCGGAGTTCGGTAATTTTGTTATTACTCTTATTGTTAAAGACCATTTCGTTGTTATTTACATCTATATCATTTCTTACTAAATTATACTATCTAAATAAGTTACATACATTAAGAGAAATTATATAATAAAAGTTTGAATATACCAAAGGGGAAATAAGATAGCCACATTTAAATTAGTTGACTTTCCAATCTGATGACATGATGTAGTTTATTCCAGAAACACTGCATGCGCACTAAATTAAATATCTACGTTTATTATTACCTTCAGGTATAAATAACCCCAGCTGAGGTTAACTTTAGTCTTAAAACGTAGATATCTAATTTTGTGCGAAGTACACCTGACATTTGATAACTTTCTTCAGGCACACTCAAAGTCAAAATATTACAAAGCCAGATAATTTAACATTTTTGGGGGGAGTCAAGATTTACCTATACTATAGGGAAGCTTTTCTTTACATAGTATCTTCTTCTTTTCAGTGGTCGTCTTATAAATCTGCTTTTCAAATTCCCGATGTCGAGCGAATTTAGACAAGAAGAAGGAGCTACCGGGTAATACAACATTGTGTATCTGGTGTAGTACGTGAATAATTGAATGTTTGTTGCTGACCATGTATCATTACCGTTTATGCTATTGTTGATGGATTGTTAGTTACCATCGATATTAATTTGGTGTTGACTGGACATTTATTGAGATTAACTTAGACATTTATATATATATTGAACTTGTCAAATAAAGGAGCATCTGAGAATGAAACCAGACAGGCATAGGTACTCTTAGATGCTTTATTTGGTTGTAGGTTTAAAGACTTTTTGGGATGCCCTTATCTAAATCTGGTTCTACAATTGACGTAGTAATTTACCTTTTATGTTTGTTATGATTATTGTTTATATAATTTAAATAGTTCATATCCTTACGGCGAATACAAAAAAATGTTAACAATTGGCGCTCTTGACTCAAGTTTCCTGGTATACCCAAGTGCCGTTTCCTGAAATTATACCATATTATATTGTTCGACATTTCAAAACAGGAACAATTTAATCATGTATTTGTTTTCCATACAGGTTTGCCAAATTTCAGATATCATTAATGCTTTATGAAATATATTAAGAATTGGTACACAGCTTGTCAATTGTTTAATATGTAACCAGCAAATTGTGGTGAGTATTACTTTCTTAATTGTATCCAGCTTGAACATGGATATCCTCACAAAATTGGGAACTGTAAGATTGGCTGAGCAAATAAATGGAAGTGACTACGTGATCTGTATTAATGTTCATTCTAATTCACCAGTGTGGTACATGTGTTAGGTAATATATATTAGTATAGACTAATTCAGTGACTTAGGCACAGTAACCTAAAGTGTCAATTACATACACTTATATTTATATGTAATCAAGGGGTCGTCGTGGCCGTGATCGTATGGTAGTTGGATTTACAACTACCTATGCAATCAGTGCCTATCACCATTGATGTTCTGAGTTCGAATATCGATCAGGGCGAGGTGTACAACATTATGTAATTAAGTTTGTCAGTGACTTGCGACAGGTTGGTGGTATTCTCCGGATCCTCCAATTTCCTCAACCAATAAAACTGACAGCTACGATGTAACTGAAATATTGTTGAAAGTGGCGTTAAGCACATTCAAACAAACAAACAATATGCAATCATGATTAAAGTCTGTAATTGTCTGATATATAAACGAAAAGTACGCTCTAAATATGTGTCATTGTGACATAATTTGAGTTAGATTAAAGGATATATTTGTCTTGCATCAGCCTATGTCTTAGTATTGAATGTTACTTACAAAACAAAACGAATTACTGTTATAGCTACCATTAGTATAGTTACTCAACCAGAACATTTAGGTCACGACTACTGCATTGATATGATGTACACGTATTAAAATATAAAAATTAACTCGCATAGTATACATACAATATCCGTACATTGACGGAAAATATAAGATTTATTTGCACGAGTTTTAAAAACAGGTAGAAAAGCGTGCTTTTGGCGAGCTTTTCTAGTCTGTTTTGCAGCGAGTGCAACTTAATTTTATATTTAAAGACAATGTACGTTTATTGTGTTTATCCTGTAATATCAAAAGGTTCAAAACAACTGTCAAATTGTCTGAAAATTGCTGAAAGAAGCGTCGTTCTAAACCCTTTCAAAGGCGTCATCTGTGACGTCAGTGCTTATACTGTTACCGTTTCTTTCTGTTGCTCAACAGGAATCAGGTACCAGAAAAGCTATATTTAGGCCAGTGACCGTATATAACAAAACATTATCCACTCAGTGCAATTTGACTGCTCAAATAGAACCAGTGCAGGATAAAAAAAAGCATTGTAGTAAGCTGATAACATATAAATGAAAGAGAAAGGCAGTGATTAACTAGTATATTGATGAAGTTTTGCGAAGCAGAGCAAAATATACCCAATGATTAGTTTAAGTGACATGTATATATCCATGTTGTCGTTGAAGATCCAATTATCAAAGCGGGTGGTTTGGGTTTCCATTGACCGGTTTAACCCCGTCACATTTTTGTGCCTTTCCTAAATAATGACCAGGACTTCCATCGTAAGACGTCGTGTTTTTTTTGTTCAGTGGTTTTATGTGAGAGATGATTGTTTTGTTGATAGTGATGGCATTGTTGACCATCACTGTTTAGACTTTCTTTTCATAAACTTCATTGCTATTATATCAGTATTTTATCTTGTTTTCTTTCAGAAAATGCACAGACGACCTATATAAAACATGAAAACATACTTCGTTTTTAATCTTATTCTACTGTTACAAAGGATACAAGGTAACCTCTTTACTGGTTTTCCATCACCATGTCTTAAGTCACGTGTCAATGGTTAATTAGCATGTTCATGCTGTTTTCTTTAAAAGTATTAAAACACTTACAATCTGACATTTCGGCTCCTTATTTCAATACTTGTCATGAAGATTACATTTCTAGCGGCATTCAGCATCTAAATAACAGAATACTTATGTACTTTTTTTAACGGATTTAAAACTCCTCATCTTGTAATTAACAAATTGTTTTCATTTTACTTCTTATAATATGAGACAGGTCTATTTGATGACAATGACAATTAAGAGGGAGGCATTTTGAACACCTTTTCCATAGACGAAAGCTTAAAAAAAGGGGGGGGGGGGGTTTCTGGTCACAAATCTCAGAAAATTAAAATAAAATCCAAATCACGATTCACGGAAATTACGACAAAGATTGAAGATTGGAAATTAAAATTTGCCATTTTTGAGAATTTCACAAATCACGATAAATCAATAAGAGACATAAATCGAGGGTCACGAGAAAAAAACAAAATACGACGGCAGAGGAAACTCGGACTACCCCAATCACAGATCATTAAAAAACAAATGGTGAAAGAGAGAAAAAAAAATGCATGCGTGGCAGTGGAAAGGGGAGTTAGGGTCAGACGACATTGCAATGTTTATAACCTTGCCATGGAAAATGTGCTAAAAGGCTTACCTGACAAAATCCGTTGTCCAGACATCATACACAAATGCACTTCAAATCAAATGAAATGTACACATTTTTGAATCACTTTCAAATTGTGAGATCGTGGAGATGATCGATAGGTTTCCTGTATACATAAAAACGATGCAGAGCTGTTCTTCAATGTTTGACACCAGCTCACAAAGTTTTCAGAGACAGGATGACCAAGAAGTGCATGCAATTTCATGTTTCCTCTCCGAAGCAGACGAAATGCAATGCATATGTGAACACTAGAAAATGACGTCATCCATGTACACGATCATTTCTCGTAGCCATGGTAGCACGCGATTTTGATATTATAATTTTCTTTTAAGCTTATTTCAATTGATATAATTTTATAATTTTCTTTTAAGTTTATTTCTATTGGGAAGAATTGAAATGGTTACATATTTGCGAATTTCTTATTGAAATAATTTTTATTTTGTTTTTAAATACCACTTTGTTCTATAATTTCACGCTTCCGGTGAACAGATATTTGGCTATGAGAATACATTTTGCATAGCCAGAAATGATAGGTGATTTGCTCATTTGCATATTCAAAATGGCGGCTCAAAGAGAATTTGGATTTTAACATATAGTTGAAAGGGAAACTTTCTGTTAGCTTGGGCCGGACAATTTGCCGGGATAAAAAATCAAACTATGCACCGGTTTGAACAATATCTCAAAATATTACAGCTATACCATGAAAACTCAAGGTTCCCACCCAGTTTCAAATTTGAAGCGTAAGCGCCATTCAAAAGCATTGAGAAGAAGTGAAAAAATGCATTCTGCACGGTTTTCAAGACCTAAAAGCACTTTTCTTACAATCCCCATTCTAATTGCCGGGACAAATTCCGTCAGTTCCGGTAACATTGTTGAGGAATCTTTCTTCGATACAAATGTTGCTGACAAATTAAAGGTTCCCACGATAATTTAAAAGAGGGCTTCACAAGTTTTTTTTACCTTTCCAGTAGAGAGATTCAATAGGGGTGCACGCAAAAAAATCTACTATTTCGTAAAACTGCTTCTGCTAGACATAGCATTATTTGAGTAAGCACCGCATTCCATTGTAAATGTAAATAAACAATTAAAAAAAGGCTCCACAAGGGTATTTTTTTATTTCGACAAAACAACAGAACAAGTACATGTAGCTATAATAGTACTGCTGATATATAAATTTCAAAAAAATTAACAATATATGTCCTATACTAAACGATTTCAATGACATACTAATACTTATAAATGTGAGGCAGAAATTGAAAAAAAATGCACAATATATTTTTTATTTACATATATTTCATCAGCGTCTTCCAAATATGGTTAAACGTTTATTTGCTGACGTCATACATGACGCGATTTGGTTTATGAATATTCATGAGCAAAATCACCCATGATTTCTGGCTATGTCAGGATTATGTCTTAATATGAGACAGGCAACCTGTTTGAAGGACGAAGTCCTAAAATTTCAATAATGCGATGATCCGTACACGTTATTATGTTTTATTTTGAATGAATTTTGTAGCCGATTTGCTATGGCTGTTCCGTTCATTTTACCTACGCCGCTCTTCCGTCGAGAGATTCGTAGAAAGAGATTTTTTTATTAGAATTTTACTTCAAGTCTATTTCGATTTTGCAGAGTAAATAATTAAAGAATTGGGAATTTTTCATTGAAATATATTTCTTTTGCGTTTCTAAATATCAATTGATCTATTTTTTTAAACTTCCGGCTAACAGATATTTGGCTAGCAATATAGAAAGGAGGAAAAATCGGACAGCCTACCGTTAAAAGGATTTCGTTCTTTATTACCAAAAATCGTAGAGCCTACCGTTAAAAGGGCTCCGCCCTTTATTGATTATTTCGTTGCATTGTCGACAATTATCGAAGAACGTCACATTTTCAAGAAAAGGAATATACAGTTCTCCTTATTTTAGGCACCATTCATGACAAGTTTCAAGATGACGTCACACTACTGTATACTGATATAGGAAGCGATGTCATATTGAAGTGTATAGTCGTAAATACTACTCGTTCAATATGGAGGCGAGAGAATAAAATAATATCATATGGATTGAACATTAATCCAGAACTACAACACAGACTTAGAATACTAGGAGACAAAGCTCTGGGAGAGTACAATCTACAAATTTTAGATTTAGCAGAAGGAGACTTGGGTTCATATTGGTGCGAACGCCATGTTAATGATGTGGTCAATGAGAAACAAGTAGTGATAAAATTGACAGGTGAGCAACTTGTGACTTACAGCAGTATTTAGGTTTATTTCGATATCAATATATAGATACCATATTTTGTAAAAAGTATATGCATTGCTTTTAGTTTCTGCTTTATGTTTTTTTTTGTCTTCGTCTTGTGTCTTGTGGGCCAGTGTTGCCTGTATCTCTAGAGTGTCCATTCTTGATTGCCCCTTCGGTTTTCTCTAAAGCGTATTTGCATTGAAAACAAATCTATTAGTGAAACAACGTGATATACATTTAGAATTTCTATTGGATGATAGTGTAATATTCATTTGTGTCACAATATATTATGTAAACCAAGCTGACATACTTTTTTCGATAATTATGAGATACAGATGTCGGTGATTGACAACCCACAGTTATATTTATCAATGTTATCATTGAAGACCCTATTGTGACTGAAATATAGAACAGAAATAAAAGGGCATTTACTTTATTTTTATAAATTTGGATAGTTTCTCATGTTCGTTTACATCCACATCCCTTTTCTACAAATGCAACAAAGGGAACAGCCTAAGTAATATAATAATTCCTCATGAAGGCTTTGTATTGTTATCAAAACTAATTTATTATGTTAGCAGATTCAATAATAACACGATATACAAGTTGTATGACTTTATTTTGTAAACTACAAGATTCCGTGAGTACAGTAATGATAATGGTTGTTGATAGTGTTGAATAAGAACAATACACGTTTGTTTTTCTAACAGAACACCAGACGACCAACAGTAAAGTCAACATTTCTGCTTATATAACCACAAAAACAGGTAAAATCTTAATTGAATAATTAATAGGAAATCTTATTTATCACAATTTACCCCCGGTTGTGCGGTTGGGTCCGTGTCTATCATTCTGTGTATTGTGTGCAATGTTACCCGTGTCTATCTTTCTGTGTCTTGTGTCCAATGTTACCCGTGTCTATCTTTCTGTGTCTTGTGCCCAATGTTACCCGTGTCTATCTTTCTGTGTCTCGTGTCCAATGTTACCTGTGTCTATCTTTCTGTGTCTTGTGCCCAATGTTGCCCGTGTTTATCTTTCTGTGTCTTGTGTCCTATATTACCCGTGTCTATTTTTCTGTGTCTTGTGCCCAATGTTACCCGTGTCTATCTTTCTGTGTCTTGTGCCCAATGTTTCACGTGTCTATCTTTTTATGTCTTGTGTCCAATGTTACCCGTGTCTATCTTTCTGTGTCTTATGCCCAATGTTATGTGTGTCTATCTTTCTGTGTCTTGTGTCCAGTGTTACCCTTGTCTATCTTTCCGTGTCTCGTGTCCAAAGTTACACGTGTCTATCTGTCTGTGTCTTGTGCCCAATGTTGCCCGTGTTTATCTTTCTGTGTCTTGTTTCCAATCTTACCGGTGTCTATCTTTCTGTGTCCTGTGCCCAATGCTACCCGTATCTATTTTTCTGTGTATTGTGCCCAATGTTACCCGTGTCTATCTTTCTGTGTCTTGTGTCCAAAGTTACACGTGTCTATCTTTCTGTGTCTCGTTTCCAATGTTACACGTGTCTATCTTTCTGTGTCTTGTGCCCAATGTTGCCCGTGTTTATCTTTCCGTGTCTTGTGTCCACTATTACCCGTGTCTATTTTTCTGTGTCTTGTGTCCAATGTTACCCGTGTCTATCTTTATGTGTCTCGTGTCCAATGTTACCCGTGTCTATCTTTATGTGTCTTTTGTCCAATGTTACCCGTGTCTATCTTAATGTGTCTTGTGTCCAATGTTTCACGTGTCTATCTTTCTGTGTCTTGTGTTCAATGTTACCCGTGTCTATCTTTCTGTGTCTTGTGTCCAATGTTACCCGTGTCTATCTTTCTGTGTCTTGTGTCCAATGTTACCCGTGTCTATCTTTCTGTGTCTTGTGTCCAATGTTACCCGTGTCTATCTTTCTTTGTCTTGTGTCCAATGTTGCCCGTGTTTATCTTTCTGTGTCTTGTGTCCAATATTACCCGTGTCTATTTTTCTGAGTCTTGTGTCCAATGTTACCCGTGTCTATCTTTATGTGTCTCGTGTCCAATGCTACCCGTGTCTATCTTTATGTGTCTTTTGTCCAATGTTACCCGTGTCCATCTTTCTGTGTCTTGTGTCCAATGTTTCACATGTCTATCTTTCTGTGTCTTGTGTTCAATGTTACCCGTGTCTATCTTTCTGTGTCTTGTGTCCAATGTTCCCCGTGTCTATCTTTCTGTGTCTTGTGTCCAATCTAACCCGTGTCTATCTTTCTGTGTCTTGTGCCCAATGTTACCCGTGTCTATCTTTCTGTGTCTTGTGCCCAATGTTACACGTGTTTATCTTTCTGTGTCTTGTGTCCAATGCTACCCGTGTCTATCTTTCTGTGTCTTGTGCCCAATGTTTCCTGTGTCTATCTTTCTATGTCTTATGTCCAATGTTACCCGTGTCTGTCTTTCTGTGTCTTGTGTCCAATGTTACCCGTGTCTATCTTTCTGGGTCTTGTGCCCAATGCTACCCGTATCTATCTTTCTGTGTATTGTGCCGAATGTTACCCGTGTCTATCTTTCTGTGTCTCGTGTCCAAAGTTACACTGTCTATCTTTCTGTGTCTTGTGCCCAATGTTGCCCGTGTTTATCTTTCTGTGTCTTGTTTCCAATCTTACCGGTGTCTATCTTTCTGTGTCTTGTGCCCAATGCTACCCGTATCTATCTTTCTGTGTCTTGTGCCCAATGTTACACGTGTTTATCTTTCTGTGTCTTGTGTCCAATGTTACCCGTGTCTATCTTTCTGTGTCTTGTGCCCAATGTTTCCTGTGTCTATATTTCTATCTCTTATGTCCAATGTTACCCGTGTCTATCTTTCTATGTCTTGTGTCCAATGTTACCCGTGTCTATCTTTCTGTGTCTTGTGCACAATGTTACACGTGTCTATCTTTCTGTGTCTTGTGTCCAATGTTACCCGTGTCTATCTTTCTGTGTCTTGTGTCCAATGTTACTAGTGTCTATCTTTCTTTTTCTTGTGTCCAATGTTGCCCGTGTTTATCATTCTGTGTCTTGTGTCCAATATTACCCGTGTCTATTTTTCTGAGTCTTGTGTCCAATGTTACCCGTGTCTATCTTTATGTGTCTCGTGTCCAATGCTACCCGTGTCTATCTTTATGTGTCTCTTGTCCAATGTTACCCGTGTCTATCTTTCTGTGTCTTGTGTCCAATGTTTCACATGTCTATCTTTCTGTGTCTTGTGTTCAATTTTACCCGTGTCTATCTTTCTGTGTCTTGTGTCCAATGTTACCCGTGTCTATCTTTCTGTGTCTTGTGTCCAATCTTACCCGTGTCTATCTTTCTGTGTCTTGTGCCCAATGTTACCCGTGTCTATCTTTCTGTTTCTTGTGCCCAATGTTACACGTGTTTATCTTTCTGTGTCTTGTGTCCAATGCTACCCGTGTCTATCTTTCTGTGTCTTGTGCCCAATGTTTCCTGTGTCTATCTTTCTATGTCTTATGTCCAATGTTACCCGTGTCTGTCTTTCTGTGTCTTGTGCCCAATGTTACCCGTGTCTATCTTTCTGTGTCTTGTGCACAATGTTACACGTTTCTATCTTTCTGTGTCTTGTGTCCAATGTTACCCGTGTCTATCTTTCTGTGTCTTCTGCCAAATGTTACCCGTGTCTATCTTTCTGTGGCTTGTGTCCAATGTTACCCGTGTCTATCTTTCTGTATCTTGTGTCCAATGTTACCCGTGTCTATCTTTCTGTGTCTTGTACCCAATGGTAACCGTGTCTATCTGTCTGTGTCTTGTGCCCAATGTTACACGTGTCTATCTTTCTGTGTCTTGTGACCAATGTTACCCGTGTTTTTCTTTCTGTGTCTTGTGTCCAATGTTACCCGTGTCTATCTTTCTGTGTCTGGTGCCCAATAATACCCGTGTCTATCTTTCTGTGTCTTGTGTCCAATGTTACCCGTGTTTATCTTTCTGTGTCTTGTGTCCAATGTTACCCGTGTCTATCTTTCTGGGTCTTGTGTCCAATGTTACACGTGTCTATCTTTCTGTGTCTTGTGCCCAATGTTTCCTGCGTCTATCTTTCTGTGTCTTGTGTCCAATGTTACCCGTGTCTATCTTTCTGTGTCTTGTGTCCAATGTTACACGTGTCTATCTTTCTGTGTCTAGTGTCCGATGTTACCCGTGTATCTTTCTGTGTCTTGTGCCCAATCTTTCCTGCGTCTATCTTTCTGTGTCTTGTGTCCAATGTTACCCGTGTCTATCTTTCTATGTCTTGTGTCCAATGTTACCCGTGTCTATCTTTCTGTGTCTTGTGTCCAATGTTACCCATGTTTATCTTTCTGTGTCTTGTGTCCAATGTTACCCGTGTCTATCTTTCTGTGTCTTGTGTCCAATGTTACACGTGTCTATCTTTCTGTGTCTTGTTTACGATGTTACCCGTGTCTATCTTTCTGTGTCTTGTGTCCAATGTTACCCGTGTCTATCTTTCTATGTCTTGTGTCCAATGTTACCCGTGTCTATCTTTCTGTGTCTGGTGCCCAATGTTACCCGTGTCTATCTTTCTGTGTCTTGTGTGCAATGCTACTCGTGTTTATCTTTCTGTGTCTTGTGTCCAATGTTACCTGTGTCTATCTTTCTGTTTCTTGTGCTCAATGTTACCCGTGTCTATATTTCTTTGTCTTGTTCCCAATGTTGCCCGTGTTTATCTTTCTGTGTCTTCTGTCCAATGTTACCCGTGTCTATCTTTATGTGTGTTGTGTCCAATGTTTCACGTGTCTATCTCTGTGTCTTGTGTTCAATGTTACCCATGCCTATCTTTCTGTGTCTTGTGTCCAATGTTACCCGTGTCTATCTTTCTGTGTCTTGTTTCCAATGTTACCGGTGTCTATCTTTCTGTGTCTTCTGCCCAATGTTACCCGTGTCTATCTTTCTATGTCTTGTGTCCAATGTTACCCGTGTTTATCTTTCTCTGTCTTGTGCCTAATGTTACCCGTGTCTATCTTTCTGTGTCTTGTGCCCAATGTTTCCTGTGTATATCTTTCTATGTCTTATGTCCAATGTTACCTGTGTCTATCTTTCTGTGTCTTGTGTCCAATGTTGCCCGTGTTTATCTTTCTGTGTCTTGTGTCCAATATTACCCGTGTCTATTTTTCTGAGTCTTGTGTCCAATGTTACCCGTGTCTATCTTTATGTGTCTCGTGTCCAATGCTACCCGTGTCTATCTTTATGTGTCTTTTGTCCAATGTTACCCGTGTCCATCTTTCTGTGTCTTGTGTCCAATGTTTCACATGTCTATCTTTCTGTGTCTTGTGTTCAATGTTACCCGTGTCTATCTTTCTGTGTCTTCTGCCCAATGTTACCCGTGTCTATCTTTCTATGTCTTGTGTCCAATGTTACCCGTGTCTATATTTCTATGTCTTATGTCCAATGTTACCCGTGTCTATCTTTCTATGTCTTGTGTCCAATGTTACCCGTGTCTATCTTTCTGTGTCTTGTGCACAATGTTACACATGTCTATCTGTCTGTGTCTTGTGTCCAATGTTACCCGTGTCTATCTTTCTGTGTCTTGTGTCCAATGTTACCCGTGTCTATCTTTCTGTGTCTTGTGTCCAATGTTGCCCGTGTTTATCTTTCTGTGTCTTGTGTCCAATATTACCCGTGTCTATTTTTCTGAGTCTTGTGTCCAATGTTACCCGTGTCTATCTTTATGTGTCTCGTGTCCAATGCTACCCGTGTCTATCTTTATGTGTCTTTTGTTCAATGTTACCCGTGTCTATCTTTATGTGTCTTGTGTCCATTGTTTCACATGTCTATCTCTCTGTGTCTTGTGTTCAATGTTACCCGTGTCTATCTTTCTGAGTCTTGTGTCCAATCTTACACGTGTCTATCTTTCTGTGTCTTGTGCCCAATGTTACCCGTGTCTATCTTTCTGTGTCTTGTGCCCAATGTTTCCTGTGTCTATCTTTCTATGTCTTATGTCCAATGTTACCCGTGTCTGTCTTTCTGTGTCTTGTGTCCAATGTTACCCGTGTCTATCTTTCTGTGTCTTGTGCACAATGTTACACGTGTCTATCTTTCTGTGTCTTGTGTCCAATGTTACCCGTGTCTATCTTTCTGTGTCTTCTGCCAAATGTTACCCGTGTCTATCTTTCTGTGGCTTGTGTCCAATGTTACCCGTGTCTATCTTTCTGTATCTTGTGTCCAATGTTACCCGTGTGTATCTTGCTGTGTCTTTTACCCAAAGGTAACCGTGTCTATCTTTCTGTGTCTTGTGCCCAATGTTACACGTGTCTATATTTCTGTGTCTTGTGACCAATGTTACCCGTGTTTTTCTTTCTGTGTCTTGTGTCCAATGTTACCCGTGTCTATTGTTCTGTGTCTTGTGTCCAATGTTACCCGTGTCTATCTTTCTGTGTCTCGTGTCCAATATTACCCGTGTCTATTTTTCTGAGTCTTGTGTCCAATGTTACCCGTGTCTATCTTTATGTGTCTCGTGTCCAATGCTACCCGTGTCTATCTTTATGTGTCTTGTGTCCAATGTTTCACATGTCTATCTTTCTGTGTCTTGTGTCCAATGTTACCCGTGTCTATCTTTCTGTGTCTTGTGTCCAATGTTACCCGTGTCTATCTTTATGTGTCTCGTGTCCAATGCTACCCGTGTCTATCTTTATGTGTTTTGTGTCCAATGTTTCAAATGTCTATCTTTCTGTGTCCTGTGTTCAATGTTACCCGTGTCTATCTTTCTGTGTCTTGTGCCCAATGTTACACGTGTTTATCTTTCTGTGTCTTGTGTCCAATGTTACCCGTGTCTATCTTTCTGTGTCTTGTGCCCAATGTTTCCTGTGTCTATCTTTCTATGTCTTATGTCCAATGTTACACGTGTCTGTCTTTCTGTGTCTTGTGTCCAATGTTACCCGTGTCTATCTTTTTGTGTCTTGTGGACAATGTTACACGTGTCTATCTTTCTCTGTCTTGTGTCCAATGTTACCCGTGTCTATCTTTCTGTGTCTTCTGCCAAATGTTACCCGTGTCTATCTTTCTGTGGCTTGTGTCCAATGTTACCCGTGTCTATCTTTCTGTGTCTTGTGCCCAATGTTTCCTGTGTCTATCTTTCTATGTCTTTTGTCCAATGTTACCCGTGTCTGTCTTTCTGTGTCTTGTGTCCAATGTTACCCGTGTCTATCTTTCTGTGTCTTGTGCACAATGTTACCCGTGTCTATCTTTCTGTGTCTTGTGCCCAATGTTACACGTGTCTATATTTTTGTGTCTTGTGACCAATGTTACCCGTGTTTTTCTTTCTGTGTCTTGTGTCCAATGTTACCCGTGTCTATTGTTCTGTGTCTTGTGTCCAATGTTACCCGTGTCTATCTTTCTGTGTCTCGTGTCCAATGTTACCCGTGTCTATCTTTCTGTGTTTTGTGCCCAATGTTGCCCGTGTTTTTCTTTCTGTGTCTTGTGTTCAATGTTACCCGTTTTTATCTTTCTGTGTCTTGTGTCCAATGTTACCCGTGTCTATCTTTCTGTGTCTTGTGTCCAATGTTACCCATGTCTCTCTTTCTGTGTGTTGTGCCCAATGTTACACGTGTCTATCTTTCTGTGTCTTGTGTGCAATATTACCCGTGTCTATCTTTCTGTGTCTCGTGTCCAATATTACCCGTGTCTATTTTTCTGAGTCTTGTGTCCAATGTTACCCGTGTCTATCATTATGTGTCTCGTGTCCAATGCTACCCGTGTCTATCTTTATGTGTCTTGTGTCCAATGTTTCACATGTCTATCTTTCTGTGTCTTGTGTCCAATGCTACCCGTGTCTATCTTTATGTGTCTTGTGTCCAATGTTTCACATGTCTATCTTTCTGTGTCTTGTGTTCAATGTTACCCGTGTCTATCTTTCTGTGTCTTGTGTCCAATGTTACCCGTGTCTATCTTTCTGAGTCTTGTGTCCAATCTTACCCTTGTCTATCTTTCTGTGTCTTGTGTCCAATGTTACCCGTGTCTATCTTTCTGTGTCTTGTGCCCAATGTTACACGTGTTTATCTTTCTGTGTCTTGTGTCCAATGTTACCCGTGTCTATCTTTCTGTGTCTTGTGCCCAATGTTTCCTGTGTCTATCTTTCTATGTCTTATGTCGAATGTTACACGTGTCTGTCTTTCTGTGTCTTGTGTCCAATGTTACCCGTGTCTATCTTTCTGTGTCTTGTGGACAATGTTACACGTGTCTATCTTTCTCTGTCTTGTGTCCAATGTTACCCGTGTCTATCTTTCTGTGTCTTCTGCCAAATGTTACCCGTGTCTATCTTTCTGTGGCTTGTGTCCAATGTTACCCGTGTCTATCTTTCTGTGTCTTGTGCCCAATGTTTCCTGTGTCTATCTTTCTATGTCTTTTGTCCAATGTTACCCGTGTCTGTCTTTCTGTGTCTTGTGTCCAATGTTACCCGTGTCTATCTTTCTGTGTCTTGTGCACAATGTTACCCGTGTCTATCTTTCTGTGTCTTGTGCCCAATGTTACACGTGTCTATATTTCTGTGTCTTGTGACCAATGTTACCCGTGTTTATCTTTCTGTGTCTTGTGTCCAATGTTACCCGTGTCTATCTTTCTGTGTCTTGTGCCCAATGTTTCCTGTGTCTATCTTTCTATGTCTTATGTCCAATGTTACACGTGTCTGTCTTTCTGTGTCTTGTGTCCAATGTTACCCGTGTCTATCTTTCTGTGTCTTGTGGACAATGTTACACGTGTCTATCTTTCTCTGTCTTGTGTCCAATGTTACCCGTGTCTATCTTTCTGTGTCTTCTGCCAAATGTTACCCGTGTCTATCTTTCTGTGGCTTGTGTCCAATGTTACCCGTGTCTATCTTTCTGTGTCTTGTGCCCAATGTTTCCTGTGTCTATCTTTCTATGTCTTTTGTCCAATGTTACCCGTGTCTGTCTTTCTGTGTCTTGTGTCCAATGTTACCCGTGTCTATCTTTCTGTGTCTTGTGCACAATGTTACCCGTGTCTATCTTTCTGTGTCTTGTGCCCAATGTTACACGTGTCTATATTTTTGTGTCTTGTGACCAATGTTACCCGTGTTTTTCTTTCTGTGTCTTGTGTCCAATGTTACCCGTGTCTATTGTTCTGTGTCTTGTGTCCAATGTTACCCGTGTCTATCTTTCTGTGTCTCGTGTCCAATGTTACCCGTGTCTATCTTTCTGTGTTTTGTGCCCAATGTTGCCCGTGTTTTTCTTTCTGTGTCTTGTGTTCAATGTTACCCGTTTTTATCTTTCTGTGTCTTGTGTCCAATGTTACCCGTGTCTATCTTTCTGTGTCTTGTGTCCAATGTTACCCATGTCTCTCTTTCTGTGTGTTGTGCCCAATGTTACACGTGTCTATCTTTCTGTGTCTTGTGTGCAATATTACCCGTGTCTATCTTTCTGTGTCTCGTGTCCAATATTACCCGTGTCTATTTTTCTGAGTCTTGTGTCCAATGTTACCCGTGTCTATCATTATGTGTCTCGTGTCCAATGCTACCCGTGTCTATCTTTATGTGTCTTGTGTCCAATGTTTCACATGTCTATCTTTCTGTGTCTTGTGTCCAATGCTACCCGTGTCTATCTTTATGTGTCTTGTGTCCAATGTTTCACATGTCTATCTTTCTGTGTCTTGTGTTCAATGTTACCCGTGTCTATCTTTCTGTGTCTTGTGTCCAATGTTACCCGTGTCTATCTTTCTGAGTCTTGTGTCCAATCTTACCCTTGTCTATCTTTCTGTGTCTTGTGTCCAATGTTACCCGTGTCTATCTTTCTGTGTCTTGTGCCCAATGTTACACGTGTTTATCTTTCTGTGTCTTGTGTCCAATGTTACCCGTGTCTATCTTTCTGTGTCTTGTGCCCAATGTTTCCTGTGTCTATCTTTCTATGTCTTATGTCGAATGTTACACGTGTCTGTCTTTCTGTGTCTTGTGTCCAATGTTACCCGTGTCTATCTTTCTGTGTCTTGTGGACAATGTTACACGTGTCTATCTTTCTCTGTCTTGTGTCCAATGTTACCCGTGTCTATCTTTCTGTGTCTTCTGCCAAATGTTACCCGTGTCTATCTTTCTGTGGCTTGTGTCCAATGTTACCCGTGTCTATCTTTCTGTGTCTTGTGCCCAATGTTTCCTGTGTCTATCTTTCTATGTCTTTTGTCCAATGTTACCCGTGTCTGTCTTTCTGTGTCTTGTGTCCAATGTTACCCGTGTCTATCTTTCTGTGTCTTGTGCACAATGTTACCCGTGTCTATCTTTCTGTGTCTTGTGCCCAATGTTACACGTGTCTATATTTCTGTGTCTTGTGACCAATGTTACCCGTGTTTTTCTTTCTGTGTCTTGTGTCCAATGTTACCCGTGTCTATTGTTCTGTGTCTTGTGTCCAATGTTACCCGTGTCTATCTTTCTGTGTCTCGTGTCCAATGTTACCCGTGTCTATCTTTCTGTGTTTTGTGCCCAATGTTGCCCGTGTTTTTCTTTCTGTGTCTTGTGTTCAATGTTACCCGTTTTTATCTTTCTGTGTCTTGTGTCCAATGTTACCCGTGTCTATCTTTCTGTGTCTTGTGTCCAATGTTACCCATGTCTCTCTTTCTGTGTGTTGTGCCCAATGTTACACGTGTCTATCTTTCTGTGTCTCGTGTCCAATGTTACCGTGTCTATCTTTCTGTGTCTTGTGCCCAATGTTGCCCGTGTTTATCTTTCCGTGTCTTGTGTCCAATATTACCCGTGTCTATTTTTCTGTGTCTTGTGTCCAATGTTACCCGTGTCTATCTTTATGTGTCTCGTGTCCAATGTTACCCGTGTCTATCTTTATGTGTCTTTTGTCCAATGTTACCCGTGTCTATCTTTATGTGTCTTGTGTCCAATGTTTCACGTGTCTATCTTTCTGTGTCTTGTGTTCAATGTTACCCGTGTCTATCTTTCTGTGTCTTGTGCCCAATGTTACACGTGTTTATCTTTCTGTGTCTTGTGTCCAATGTTACCCGTGTCTATCTTTCTGTGTCTTGGGCCCAATGTTTCCTGTGTCTATATTTCTATGTCTTATGTCCAATGTTACCCGTGTCTATCTTTCTGTGTCTTGTGCCCAATGTTTCCTGTGTCTATATTTCTATGTTTTATGTCCAATGTTACCCGTGTCTATCTTTCTATGTCTTGTGTCCAATATTACCCTTGTCTATTTTTCTGAGTCTTGTGTCCAATGTTACCCGTGTCTATATTTATGTGTCTCGTGTCCAATATTACCCGTGTCTATTTTTCTGAGTCTTGTGTCCAATGTTACCCGTGTCTATCTTGATGTGTCTCGTGTCCAATGCTACCCGTGTCTATCTTTATGTGTCTTGTGTCCAATGTTTCACATGTCTATCTTTTTGTGTCTTGTGTTCAATGTTACCCGTGTCTATCTTTCTGTGTCTTGTGTCCAATGTTACCCGTGTCTATCTTTCTGAGTCTTGTGTCCAATCTTACCCGTGTCTATCTTTCTGTGTCTCGTGTCCAATGTTACCGGTGTCTATCTTTCTGTGTCTTGTGCCCAATGTTACACGTGTTTATCTTTCTGTGTCTTGTGTCCAATGTTACCCGTGTCTATCTTTCTGTGTCTTGTGCCCAATGTTTCCTGTGTCTATCTTTCTATGTCTTATGTCCAATGTTACACGTGTCTGTTTTTCTGTGTCTTGTGTCCAATGTTACCCGTGTCTATCTTTCTGTGTCTTGTGGACAATGTTACACGTGTCTATCTTTCTCTGTCTTGTGTCCAATGTTACCCGTGTCTATCTTTCTGTGTCTTCTGCCAAATGTTACCCGTGTCTATATTTCTGTGGCTTGTGTCCAATGTTAGCCGTGTCTATCTTTCTGTGTCTTGTGCCCAATGTTTCCTGTGTCTATCTTTCTATGTCTTATGTCCAATGTTACCCGTGTCTGTCTTTCTGTGTCTTGTGTCCAATGTTACCCGTGTCTATCTTTCTGTGTCTTGTGCACAATGTTACCCGTGTCTATCTTTCTGTGTCTTGTGCCCAATGTTACACGTGTCTATCTTTCTGTGTCTTGTGACCAATGTTACCCATGTTTTTCTTTCTGTGTCTTGTGTCCAATGTTACCCGTGTCTATTGTTCTGTGTCTTGTGTCCAATGTTACCCGTGTCTATCTTTCTGTGTCTCGTGTCCAATGTTACCCGTGTCTATCTTTCTGTGTTTTGTGCCCAATGTTGCCCGTGTTTTTCTTTCTGTGTCTTGTGTTCAATGTGACCCGTTTTTATCTTTCTGTGTCTTGTGTCCAATGTTACCCGGGTCTATCTTTCTGTGTCTTGTGTCCAATGTTACCCATGTCTCTCTTTCTGTGTGTTGTGCCCAATGTTACACGTGTCTATCTTTCTGTGTCTTGTGTCCAATGTTACCCGTGTCTATCTTTCTGTGTCTCGTGTCCAATGTTACCGTGTCTATCTTTCTGTGTCTTTTGCCCAATGTTGCCCGTGTTTATCTTTCTGTGTTTTGTGCCCAATGTTGCCCGTGTTTTTCTTTCTGTGTCTTGTGTTCAATGTTACCCGTTTTTATCTTTCTGTGTCTTGTGTCCAATGTTACCCGTGTCTATCTTTCTGTGTCTTGTGTCCAATGTTACCCATGTCTCTCTTTCTGTGTGTTGTGCCCAATGTTACACGTGTCTATCTTTCTGTGTCTTGTGTCCAATGTTACCCGTGTCTATCTTTCTGTGTCTCGTGTCCAATGTTACCGTGTCTATCTTTCTGTGTCTTTTGCCCAATGTTGCCCGTGTTTATCTTTCCGTGTCTTGTGTCCAATATTACCCTTGTCTATTTTTCTGTGTCTTGTGTCCAATGTTACCCGTGTCTATCTTTATGTGTCTCGTGTCCAATGTTACCCGTGTCTATCTTTATGTGTCTTTCGTCCAATGTTACCCGTGTCTATCTTTATGTGTCTTGTGTCCAATGTTTCACGTGTCTATCTTTCTGTGTCTTGTGACCAATGTTACCCGTGTTTTTCTTTCTGTGTCTTGTGTCCAATGTTACCCGTGTCTATTGTTCTGTGTCTTGTGTCCAATGTTACCCGTGTCTATCTTTCTGTGTCTCGTGTCCAATGTTACCCGTGTCTCTCTTTCTGTGTTTTGTGCCCAATGTTGACCATGTTTTTCTTTCTGTGTCTTGTGTTCAATGTTACCCGTTTTTATCTTTCTGTGTCTTGTGTCCAATGTTACCCGTGTCTATCTTTCTGTGTCTTTTGTCCAATGTTACCCATGTCTCTCTTTCTGTGTGTTGTGCCCAATGTTACACGTGTCTATCTTTCTGTGTCTTGTGTCCAATATTACCCGTGTCTATTTTTCTGTGTCTTGTGTCCAATGTTACCCGTGTCTATCTTTATGTGTCTTGTGTCCAATGTTTCACGTGTCTATCTTTCTGTGTCTTGTGTTCAATGTTACCCGTGTCTATCTTTCTGTGTCTTGTGTCCAATGTTACCCGTGTCTATCTTTCTGTGTCTTGTGTCCAATGTTACCCGTGTCTATCTTTCTGTGTCTTGTGCCCAATGTTACCCGTGTCTATCTTTCTGTGTCTTGTGCCCAATGTTACACGTGTTTATCTTTCTGTGTCTTGTGTCCAATGTTACCCGTGTCTATCTTTCTGTGTCTTGTGCCCAATGTTTCCTGTGTCTATATTTCTATGTCTTATGTCCAATGTTACCCGTGTCTATCTTTCTGTGTCTTGTGCCCAATGTTTCCTGTGTCTATATTTCTATGTCTTATGTCCAATGTTACCCGTGTCTATCTTTCTATGTCTTGTGTCCAATGTTACCCGTGTCTATCTTTCTGTGTCTTGTGCACAATGTTACACGTGTCTATCTGTCTGTGTCTTGTGTCCAATGTTACCCGTGTCTATCTTTCTGTGTCTTGTGTCCAATGTTACCCGTGTCTATCTTTCTTTGTCTTGTGTCCAATGTTGCCCGTGTTTATCTTTCTGTGTCTTGTGTCCAATATTACCCGTGTCTATCTTTATGTGTCTCGTGTCCAATATTACCCGTGTCTAATTTTCTGAGTCTTGTGTCCAATGTTACCCGTGTCTATCTTTATGTGTCTCGTGTCCAATGCTACCCGTGTCTATCTTTATGTGTCTTGTGTCCAATGTTTCACATGTCTATCTTTCTGTGTCTTGTGTCCAATGTTACCCGTGTCTATCTTTCTGTGTCTCGTGTCCAATGTTACCCGTGTCTATCTTTCTGTGTTTTGTGCCCAATGTTGCCCGTGTTTTTCTTTCTGTGTCTTGTGTTCAATGTGACCCGTTTTTATCTTTCTGTGTCTTGTGTCCAATGTTACCCGGGTCTATCTTTCTGTGTCTTGTGTCCAATGTTACCCATGTCTCTCTTTCTGTGTGTTGTGCCCAATGTTACACGTGTCTATCTTTCTGTGTCTTGTGTCCAATGTTACCCGTGTCTATCTTTCTGTGTCTCGTGTCCAATGTTACCGTGTCTATCTTTCTGTGTCTTTTGCCCAATGTTGCCCGTGTTTATCTTTCTGTGTTTTGTGCCCAATGTTGCCCGTGTTTTTCTTTCTGTGTCTTGTGTTCAATGTTACCCGTTTTTATCTTTCTGTGTCTTGTGTCCAATGTTACCCGTGTCTATCTTTCTGTGTCTTGTGTCCAATGTTACCCATGTCTCTCTTTCTGTGTGTTGTGCCCAATGTTACACGTGTCTATCTTTCTGTGTCTTGTGTCCAATGTTACCCGTGTCTATCTTTCTGTGTCTCGTGTCCAATGTTACCGTGTCTATCTTTCTGTGTCTTTTGCCCAATGTTGCCCGTGTTTATCTTTCCGTGTCTTGTGTCCAATATTACCCTTGTCTATTTTTCTGTGTCTTGTGTCCAATGTTACCCGTGTCTATCTTTATGTGTCTCGTGTCCAATGTTACCCGTGTCTATCTTTATGTGTCTTTCGTCCAATGTTACCCGTGTCTATCTTTATGTGTCTTGTGTCCAATGTTTCACGTGTCTATCTTTCTGTGTCTTGTGACCAATGTTACCCGTGTTTTTCTTTCTGTGTCTTGTGTCCAATGTTACCCGTGTCTATTGTTCTGTGTCTTGTGTCCAATGTTACCCGTGTCTATCTTTCTGTGTCTCGTGTCCAATGTTACCCGTGTCTCTCTTTCTGTGTTTTGTGCCCAATGTTGACCATGTTTTTCTTTCTGTGTCTTGTGTTCAATGTTACCCGTTTTTATCTTTCTGTGTCTTGTGTCCAATGTTACCCGTGTCTATCTTTCTGTGTCTTTTGTCCAATGTTACCCATGTCTCTCTTTCTGTGTGTTGTGCCCAATGTTACACGTGTCTATCTTTCTGTGTCTTGTGTCCAATATTACCCGTGTCTATTTTTCTGTGTCTTGTGTCCAATGTTACCCGTGTCTATCTTTATGTGTCTTGTGTCCAATGTTTCACGTGTCTATCTTTCTGTGTCTTGTGTTCAATGTTACCCGTGTCTATCTTTCTGTGTCTTGTGTCCAATGTTACCCGTGTCTATCTTTCTGTGTCTTGTGTCCAATGTTACCCGTGTCTATCTTTCTGTGTCTTGTGCCCAATGTTACCCGTGTCTATCTTTCTGTGTCTTGTGCCCAATGTTACACGTGTTTATCTTTCTGTGTCTTGTGTCCAATGTTACCCGTGTCTATCTTTCTGTGTCTTGTGCCCAATGTTTCCTGTGTCTATATTTCTATGTCTTATGTCCAATGTTACCCGTGTCTATCTTTCTGTGTCTTGTGCCCAATGTTTCCTGTGTCTATATTTCTATGTCTTATGTCCAATGTTACCCGTGTCTATCTTTCTATGTCTTGTGTCCAATGTTACCCGTGTCTATCTTTCTGTGTCTTGTGCACAATGTTACACGTGTCTATCTGTCTGTGTCTTGTGTCCAATGTTACCCGTGTCTATCTTTCTGTGTCTTGTGTCCAATGTTACCCGTGTCTATCTTTCTTTGTCTTGTGTCCAATGTTGCCCGTGTTTATCTTTCTGTGTCTTGTGTCCAATATTACCCGTGTCTATCTTTATGTGTCTCGTGTCCAATATTACCCGTGTCTAATTTTCTGAGTCTTGTGTCCAATGTTACCCGTGTCTATCTTTATGTGTCTCGTGTCCAATGCTACCCGTGTCTATCTTTATGTGTCTTGTGTCCAATGTTTCACATGTCTATCTTTCTGTGTCTTGTGTTCAATGTTACCCGTGTCTATCTTTCTGTGTCTTGTGTCAAATCTTACCCGTGTCTATCTTTCTGTGTCTTGTGTCCAATCTTACCCGTGTCTATCTTTCTGTGTCTTGTGCCCAATGTTACACGTGTTTATCTTTCTGTGTCTTGTGTCCAATGTTACCCGTGTCTATCTTTCTGTGTCTTGTGCCCAATGTTTCCTGTGTCTATCTTTCTATGTCTTATGTCCAATGTTACACGTGTCTGTCTTTCTGTGTCTTGTGTCCAATGTTACCCGTGTCTATCTTTCTGTGTCTTGTGGACAATGTTACACGTGTCTATCTTTCTGTGTCTTGTGTCCAATGTTACCCGTGTCTATCTTTCTGTGTCTTCTGCCAAATGTTACCCGTGTCTATCTTTCTGTGGCTTGTGTCCAATGTTACCCGTGTCTATCTTTCTGTGTCTTGTGCACAATGTTACCCGTGTCTATCTTTCTGTGTCTTGTGCCCAATGTTACACGTATCTATATTTCTGTGTCTAGTGACCAATGTTACCCGTGTTTTTCTTTCTGTGTCTTGTGTCCAATGTTACCCGTGTCTATTGTTCTGTGTCTTGTGTCCAATGTTACCCGTGTCTATCTTTCTGTGTCTCGTGTCCAATGTTACCCGTGTCTATCTTTCTGTGTTTTGTGCCCAATGTTGCCCATGTTTTTCTTTCTGTGTCTTGTGTTCAATGTTACCCGTTTTTATCTTTCTGTGTCTTGTGTCCAATGTTACCCGTGTCTATCTTTCTGTGTCTTGTGTCCAATGTTACCCATGTCTCTCTTTCTGTGTGTTGTGCCCAATGTTACACGTGTCTATCTTTCTGTGTCTTGTGTGCAATATTACCGGTGTCTATCTTTCTGTGTCTTGTGCCGAATGTTACACGTGTCTATCTTTCTGTGTCTTGTGTCCAATGTTACCCGTGTCTATCTTTCTGTGTCTCGTGTCCAATGTTACCGTGTCTATCTTTCTGTGTCTTTTACCCAATGTTGCCCGTGTTTATCTTTCCGTGTCTTGTGTCCAATATTACCCGTGTCTATATTTCTGTGTCTTGTGTCCAATGTTACCCGTGTCTATCTTTATGTGTCTCGTGTCCAATGTTACCCATGTCTATCTTTCTGTGTCTTTTGTCCAATGTTACCCGTGTCTATCTTTATGTGTCTAGTGTCCAATGTTTCACGTGTCTATCTTTCTGTGTCTTGTGTTCAATGTTACCCGTGTCTATCTTTCTGTGTCTTGTGTCCAATGTTACCCGTGTCTATCTCTCTGTGTCTTGTGTCCAATGTTACCCGTGTCTATCTTTCTGTGTCTTGTGCCCAATGTTACCCGTGTCTATCTTTCTGTGTCTTGTGCCCAATGTTACACGTGTTTATCTTTCTGTGTCTTGTGTCCAATGTTACCCGTGTCTATCTTTCTGTGTCTTGTGCCCAATGTTTCCTGTGTCTATATTTCTATGTCTTATGTCCAATGTTACCCGTGTCTATCTTTCTGTGTCTTGTGCCCAATGTTTCCTGTGTCAATATTTCTATGTCTTATGTCCAATGTTACCCGTGTCTATCTTTCTGTGTCTTGTGCACAATGTTACATGTGTCTATCTGTGTGTGTCTTGTGTCCAATGTTACCACTGTCTATCTTTCTGTGTCTTGTGTCCAATGTTACCCGTGTCTATCTTTCTTTGTCTTCTGTCCAATGTTGCCCGTGTTTATCTTTCTGTGTCTTGTGTCCAATATTACCCGTGTCTATCTTTATGTGTCTCGTGTCCAATATTACCCGTGTCTATTTTTCTGAGTCTTGTGTCCAATGTTACCCGTGTCTATCTTTATATGTCTCGTGTCCAATGCTACCCGTGTCTATCTTTATGTGTCTTGTGTCCAATGTTTCACATGTCTATCTTTCTGTGTCTTGTGTTCAATGTTACCCGTGTCTATCTTTCTGTGTCTTGTGTCCAATGTTACCCGTGTCTATCTTTCTGAGTCTTGTGTCCAATCTTACCCGTGTCTATCTTTCTGTGTCTTGTGTCCAATGTTACCCGTGTCTATCTTTCTGTGTCTTGTGCCCAATGTTACACGTGTTTATCTTTCTGTGTCTTGTGTCCAATGTTACCCGTGTCTATCTTTCTGTGTCTTGTGCCCAATGTTTCCTGTGTCTATCTTTCTATGTCTTATGTCCAATGTTACACGTGTCTGTCTTTCTGTGTCTTGTGTCCAATGTTACCCGTGTCTATCTTTCTGTGTCTTGTGGACAATGTTACACGTGTCTATCTTTCTGTGTCTTGTGTCCAATGTTACCCGTGTCTATCTTTCTGTGTCTTCTGCCAAATGTTACCCGTGTCTATCTTTCTGTGGCTTGTGTCCAATGTTACCCGTGTCTATCTTTATGTGTCTTGTGTCCAATGTTTCACGTGTCTATCTTTCTGTGTCTTGTGTTCAATGTTACCCGTGTCTATCTTTCTGTGTCTTGTGTCCAATGTTACCCGTGTCTATCTTTCTGTGTCTTGTGTCCAATGTTACCCGTGTCTATCTTTCTGTGTCTTGTGCCCAATGTTACCCGTGTCTATCTTTCTATGTCTTGTGTCCAATGTTACCCGTGTCTATCTTTCTGTGTCTTGTTCACAATGTTACATGTGTGTATCTGTCTGTGTCTTGTGTCCAATGTTACCCGTGTCTATCTTTCTGTGTCTTGTGTCCAATGTTACCCGTGTCTATCTTTCTTTGTCTTCTGTCCAATGTTGCCCGTGTTTATCTTTCTGTGTCTTGTGTCCAATATTACCCGTGTCTATCTTTATGTGTCTCGTGTCCAATATTACCCGTGTCTATTTTTCTGAGTCTTGTGTCCAATGTTACCCGTGTCTATCTTTATGTGTCTCGTGTCCAATGCTACCCGTGTCTATCTTTATGTGTCTTGTGTCCAATGTTTCACATGTCTATCTTTCTGTGTCTTGTGTTCAATGTTACCCGTGTCTATCTTTCTGTGTCTTGTGTCCAATGTTACCCGTGTCTATCTTTCTGAGTCTTGTGTCCAATCTTACCCGTGTCTATCTTTCTGTGTCTTGTGTCCAATCTTACCCGTGTCTATCTTTCTGTGTCTTGTGCCCAATGTTACACGTGTTTATCTTTCTGTGTCTTGTGTCCAATGTTACCCGTGTCTATCTTTCTGTGTCTTGTGCCCAATGTTTCCTGTGTCTATCTTTCTATGTCTTATGTCCAATGTTACACGTGTCTGTCTTTCTGTGTCTTGTGTCCAATGTTACCCGTGTCTATCTTTCTGTGTCTTGTGGACAATGTTACACGTGTCTATCTTTCTGTGTCTTGTGTCCAATGTTACCCGTGTCTATCTTTCTGTGTCTTCTGCCAAATGTTACCCGTGTCTATCTTTCTGTGGCTTGTGTCCAATGTTACCCGTGTCTATCTTTCTGTATCTTGTGTCCAATGTTACCCGTGTCTATCTTTCTGTGTCTTGTACCCAATGGTAACCGTGTCTATCTTTCTGTGTCTTGTGCCCAATGTTACACGTGTCTATATTTCTGTGTCTTGTGACCAATGTTACCCGTGTTTTTCTTTCTGTGTCTTGTGTCCAATGTTACCGGTGTCTATTGTTCTGTGTCTTGTGTCCAATGTTACCCGTGTCTATCTTTCTGTGTCTCGTGTCCAATGTTACCCGTTTCTATCTTTCTGTGTTTTGTGCCCAATGTTGCCCGTGTTTTTCTTTCTGTGTCTTGTGTTCAATGTTACCCGTTTTTATCTTTCTGTGTCTTGTGTCCAATGTTACCCGTGTCTATCTTTCTGTGTCTGGTGCCCAATAATACCCGTTTCTATCTTTCTGTTTCTTGTGTCCAATATTACCCGTGTCTATCTTTCTGTGTCTTGTGTCCAATGTTACACGTGTCTATCTTTCTGTGTCTTGTGTCTGATGGTACCCGTGTCTATTGTTCTGTGTCTTGTGCCCAATGTTACCCGTGTCTATCTTTCTGTGTCTGGTGCCCAATAATACCCGTGTCTATCTTTCTGTTTCTTGTGTCCAATATTACCCGTGTCTATCTTTCTGTGTCTTGTGTCCAATGTTACACGTGTCTATCTTTCTGTGTCTTGTGTCCGATGGTACCCGTGTCTATTGTTCTGTGTCTTGTGCCCAATGTTACCCGTGTCTATCTTTATGTGTCTCGTGTCCAATGCTACCCGTGTCTATCTTTATGTGTCTTTTGTCCAATGTTACCCGTGTCTATCTTTCTGTGTCTTGTGTCCAATGTTTCACATGTCTATCTTTCTGTATCTTGTGTTCAATGTTACCCGTGTCTATCTGTCTGTGTCTTGTGTCCAATGTTACCCGTGTCTATCTTTCTGAGTCTTGTGTCCAATCTTACCCGTGTCTATCTTTCTGTGTCTTATGCCCAATGTTACCCGTGTCTATCTTTCTGTGTCTTGTACCCAATGTTACACGTGTTTATCTTTCTGTGTCTTGTGTCCAATGTTACCCGTGTCTATCTTTCTGTGTCTTGTGTCCAATGTTTCCTGTGTCTATCTTTCTATGTCTTATGTCCAATGTTACCCGTGTCTGTCTTTCTGTGTCTTGTGTCCAATGTTACCCGTGTCTATCTTTCTGTGTCTTGTGCACAATGTTACACGTTTCTATCTTTCTATGTCTTATGTCCAATGTTACACGTGTCTGTCTTTCTGTGTCTTGTGTCCAATGTTACCCGTGTCTATCTTTCTGTGTCTTGTGGACAATGTTACACGTGTCTATCTTTCTCTGTCTTGTGTCCAATGTTACCCGTGTCTATCTTTCTGTGTCTTCTGCCAAATGTTACCCGTGTCTATCTTTCTGTGGCTTGTGTCCAATGTTACCCGTGTCTATCTTTCTGTGTCTTGTGCCCAATGTTTCCTGTGTCTATCTTTCTATGTCTTATGTCCAATGTTACCCGTGTCTGTCTTTCTGTGTCTTGTGTCCAATGTTACCCGTGTCTATCTTTCTGTGTCTTGTGCACAATGTTACCCGTGTCTATCTTTCTGTGTCTTGTACCCAATGTTACACGTGTCTATATTTCTGTGTCTTGTGACCAATGTTACCCGTGTTTTTCTTTCTGTGTCTTGTGTCCAATGTTACCCGTGTCTATTGTTCTGTGTCTTGTGTCCAATGTTACCCGTGTCTATCTTTCTGTGTCTCGTGTCCAATGTTACCCGTGTCTATCTTTCTGTGTTTTGTGCCCAATGTTGCCCGTGTTTTTCTTTCTGTGTCTTGTGTTCAATGTTACCCGTTTTTATCTTTCTGTGTCTTGTGTCCAATGTTACCCGTGTATATCTTTCTGTGTCTTGTGTCCAATGTTACCCATGTCTCTCTTTCTGTGTGTTGTGCCCAATGTTACACGTGTCTATCTTTCTGTGTCTTGTGTGCAATATTACCGGTGTCTATCTTTCTGTGTCTTGTGCCGAATGTTACACGTGTCTATCTTTCTGTGTCTTGTGTCCAATGTTACCCGTGTCTATCTTTCTGTGTCTCGTGTCCAATGTTACCGTGTCTATCTTTCTGTGTCTTTTGCCCAATGTTGCCCGTGTTTATCTTTCCGTGTCTTGTGTCCAATATTACCCGTGTCTATTTTTCTGTGTCTTGTGTCCAATGTTACCCGTGTCTATCTTTATGTGTCTCGTGTCCAATGTTACCCGTGTCTATCTTTATGTGTCTTGTGTCCAATGTTTCACGTGTCTATCTTTCTGTGTCTTGTGTTCAATGTTACCCGTGTCTATCTTTCTGTGTCTTGTGTCCAATGTTACCCGTGTCTGTCTTTCTGTGTCTTGTGTCCAATGTTACCCGTGTCTATCTTTCTGTGTCTTGTGCCCAATGTTACCCGTGTCTATCTTTCTGTGTCTTGTGCCCAATGTTACACGTGTTTATCTTTCTGTGTCTTGTGTCCAATGTTACCCGTGTCTATCTTTCTGTGTCTTGTGCCCAATGTTTCCTGTGTCTATATTTCTATGTCTTATGTCCAATGTTACCCGTGTCTATCTTTCTGTGTCTTGTGCCCAATGTTTCCTGTGTCTATATTTCTATGTCTTATGTCCAATGTTACCCGTGTCTATCTTTCTATGTCTTGTGTCCAATGTTACCCGTGTCTATCTTTCTGTGTCTTGTGCACAATGTTACACGTGTCTATCTGTCTGTGTCTTGTGTCCAATGTTACCCGTGTCTATCTTTCTGTGTCTTGTGTCCAATGTTACCCGTGTCTATCTTTCTTTGTCTTGTGTCCAATGTTGCCCGTGTTTATCTTTCTGTGTCTTGTGTCCAATATTACCCGTGTCTATCTTTATGTGTCTCGTGTCCAATATTACCCGTGTCTATCTTTATGTGTCTTGTGTCCAATGTTTCACATGTCTATCTTTCTGTGTCTTGTGTTCAATGTTACCCGTGTCTATCTTTCTGTGTCTTGTGTCCAATGTTACCCGTGTCTATCTTTCTGAGTCTTGTGTCCAATCTTACCCGTGTCTATCTTTCTGTGTCTTGTGTCCAATCTTACCCGTGTCTATCTTTCTGTGTCTTGTGCCCAATGTTACACGTGTTTATCTTTCTGTGTCTTGTGTCCAATGTTACCCGTGTCTATCTTTCTGTGTCTTGTGCCCAATGTTTCCTGTGTCTATCTTTCTGTGTCTTATGTCCAATGTTACACGTGTCTGTCTTTCTGTGTCTTGTGTCCAATGTTACCCGTGTCTATCTTTCTGTGTCTTGTGGACAATGTTACACGTGTCTATCTTTCTGTGTCTTGTGTCCAATGTTACCCGTGTCTATCTTTCTGTGTCTTCTGCCAAATGTTACCCGTGTCTATCTTTCTGTGGCTTGTGTCCAATGTTACCCTTGTCTATCTTTCTATGTCTTGTGCCCAATGTTTCCTGTGTCTATCTTTCTATGTCTTATGTCCAATGTTACCCGTGTCTGTCTTTCTGTGTCTTGTGTCCAATGTTACCCGTGTCTATCTTTCTGTGTCTGGTGCACAATGTTACCCGTGTATATCTTTCTGTGTCTTGTGCCCAATGTTACACGTATCTATATTTCTGTGTCTTGTGACCAATGTTACCCGTGTTTTTCTTTCTGTGTCTTGTGTCCAATGTTACCCGTGTCTATTGTTCTGTGTCTTGTGTCCAATGTTACCCGTGTCTATCTTTCTGTGTCTCGTGTCCAATGTTACCCGTGTCTATCTTTCTGTGTTTTGTGGCCAATGTTGACCATGTTTTTCTTTCTGTGTCTTGTGTTCAATGTTACCCGTTTTTATCTTTCTGTGTCTTGTGTCCAATGTTACCCGTGTCTATCTTTCTGTGTCTTGTGTCCAATGTTACCCATGTCTTTCTTTCTGTGTGTTGTGCCCAATGTTACAAGTGTCTATCTTTCTGTGTCTTGTGTCCAATATTACCCGTGTCTATTTTTCTGTGTCTTGTGTCCAATGTTACCCGTGTCTATCTTTATGTGTCTCGTGTCCGATGTTACCCGTGTCTATCTTTATGTGTCTTTTGTCCAATGTTACCCGTGTCTATCTTTCTGTGTCTTGTGCCCAATGTTTCCTCTGTCTATCTTTCTATGTCTTATGTCCAATGTTACACGTGTCTGTCTTTCTGTGTCTTGTGTCCAATGTTACCCGTGTCTATCTTTCTGTGTCTTGTGGACAATGTTACACGTGTCTATCTTTCTGTGTCTTGTGTCCAATGTTACCCGTGTCTATCTTTCTGTGTCTTCTGCCAAATGTTACCCGTGTCTATCTTTCTGTGGCTTGTGTCCAATGTTACCCGTGTCTATCTTTCTGTATCTTGTGTCCAATGTTACCCGTGTCTATCTTTCTGTGTCTTGTACCCAATGGTAACCGTGTCTATCTTTCTGTGTCTTGTGCCCAATGTTGCACGTGTCTATATTTCTGTGTCTTGTGACCAATGTTACCCGTGTTTTTCTTTCTGTGTCTTGTGTCCAATGTTACCGGTGTCTATTGTTCTGTGTCTTGTGTCCAATGTTACCCGTGTCTATCTTTCTGTGTCTCGTGTCCAATGTTACCCGTGTCTATCTTTCTGTGTTTTGTGCCCAATCTTGCCCGTGTTTTTCTTTCTGTGTCTTGTGTTCAATGTTACCCGTTTTTATCTTTCTGTGTCTTGTGTCCAATGTTACCCGTGTCTATCTTTCTGTGTCTGGTGCCCAATAATACCCGTTTCTATCTTTCTGTTTCTTGTGTCCAATATTACCCGTGTCTATCTTTCTGTGTCTTGTGTCCAATGTTACACGTGTCTATCTTTCTGTGTCTTGTGTCTGATGGTACCCGTGTCTATTGTTCTGTGTCTTGTGCCCAATGTTACCCGTGTCTATCTTTCTGTGTCTGGTGCCCAATAATACCCGTGTCTATCTTTCTGTTTCTTGTGTCCAATATTACCCGTGTCTATCTTTCTGTGTCTTGTGTCCAATGTTACACGTGTCTATCTTTCTGTGTCTTGTGTCCGATGGTACCCGTGTCTATTGTTCTGTGTCTTGTGCCCAATGTTACCCGTGTCTATCTTTATGTGTCTCGTGTCCAATGCTACCCGTGTCTATCTTTATGTGTCTTTTGTCCAATGTTACCCGTGTCTATCTTTCTGTGTCTTGTGTCCAATGTTTCACATGTCTATCTTTCTGTATCTTGTGTTCAATGTTACCCGTGTCTATCTGTCTGTGTCTTGTGTCCAATGTTACCCGTGTCTATCTTTCTGAGTCTTGTGTCCAATCTTACCCGTGTCTATCTTTCTGTGTCTTATGCCCAATGTTACCCGTGTCTATCTTTCTGTGTCTTGTACCCAATGTTACACGTGTTTATCTTTCTGTGTCTTGTGTCCAATGTTACCCGTGTCTATCTTTCTGTGTCTTGTGCCCAATGTTTCCTGTGTCTATCTTTCTATGTCTTATGTCCAATGTTACCCGTGTCTGTCTTTCTGTGTCTTGTGTCCAATGTTACCCGTGTCTATCTTTCTGTGTCTTGTGCACAATGTTACACGTGTCTATCTTTCTCTGTCTTGTGTCCAATGTTACCCGTGTCTATCTTTCTGTGTCTTCTGCCAAATGTTACCCGTGTCTATCTTTCTGTGGCTTGTGTCCAATGTTACCCGTGTCTATCTTTCTGTGTCTTGTGCCCAATGTTTCCTGTGTCTATCTTTCTATGTCTTATGTCCAATGTTACCCGTGTCTGTTTTTCTGTGTCTTGTGTCCAATGTTACCCGTGTCTATCTTTCTGTGTCTTGTGCACAATGTTACCCGTGTCTATCTTTCTGTGTCTTGTGCCCAATGTTACACGTGTCTATATTTCTGTGTCTTGTGACCAATGTTACCCGTGTTTTTCTTTCTGTGTCTTGTGTCCAATGTTACCCGTGTCTATTGTTCTGTGTCTTGTGTCCAATGTTACCCGTGTCTATCTTTCTGTGTCTCGTGTCCAATGTTACCCGTGTCTATCTTTCTGTGTTTTGTGCCCAATGTTGCCCGTGTTTTTCTTTCTGTGTCTTGTGTTCAATGTTACCCGTTTTTATCTTTCTGTGTCTTGTGTCCAATGTTACCCGTGTCTATCTTTCTGTGCCTTGTGTCCAATGTTACCCATGTCTCTCTTTCTGTGTGTTGTGCCCAATGTTACACGTGTCTATCTTTCTGTGTCTTGTGTGCAATATTACCCGTGTCTATCTTTCTGTGTCTTGTGCCGAATGTTACACGTGTCTATCTTTCTGTGTCTTGTGTCCAATGTTTCACGTGTCTATCTTTCTGTGTCTTGTGTTCAATGTTACCCGTGTCTATCTTTCTGTGTCTTGTGTCCAATGTTACCCGTGTCTGTCTTTCTGTGTCTTGTGTCCAATGTTACCCGTGTCTATCTTTCTGTGTCTTGTGCCCAATGTTACCCGTGTCTATCTTTCTGTGTCTTGTGCCCAATGTTACACGTGTTTATCTTTCTGTGTCTTGTGTCCAATGTTACCCGTGTCTATCTTTCTGTGTCTTGTGCCCAATGTTTCCTGTGTCTATATTTCTATGTCTTATGTCCAATGTTACCCGTGTCTATCTTTCTGTGTCTTGTGCCCAATGTTTCCTGTGTCTATATTTCTATGTCTTATGTTCAATGTTACCCGTGTCTATCTTTCTATGTCTTGTGTCCAATGTTACCCGTGTCTATCTTTCTGTGTCTTGTGCACAATGTTACACGTGTCTATCTGTCTGTGTCTTGTGTCCAATGTTACCCGTGTCTATCTTTCTGTGTCTTGTGTCCAATGTTACCCGTGTCTATCTTTCTTTGTCTTGTGTCCAATGTTGCCCGTGTTTATCTTTCTGTGTCTTGTGTCCAATATTACCCGTGTCTATCTTTATGTGTCTCGTGTCCAATATTACCCGTGTCTATTTTTCTGAGTCTTGTGTCCAATGTTACCCGTGTCTATCTTTATGTGTCTCGTGTCCAATGCTACCCGTGTCTATCTTTATGTGTCTTGTGTCCAATGTTTCACATGTCTATCTTTCTGTGTCTTGTGTTCAATGTTACCCGTGTCTATCTTTCTGTGTCTTGTGTCCAATGTTACCCGTGTCTATCTTTCTGTGTCTTGTGTCCAATCTTACCCGTGTCTATCTTTCTGTGTCTTGTGCCCAATGTTACACGTGTTTATCTTTCTGTGTCTTGTGTCCAATGTTACCCGTGTCTATCTTTCTGTGTCTTGTGCCCAATGTTTCCTGTGTCTATCTTTTTATGTCTTATGTCCAATGTTACACGTGTCTGTCTTTCTGTGTCTTGTGTCCAATGTTACCCGTGTCTATCTTTCTGTGTCTTGTGGACAATGTTACACGTGTCTATCTTTCTGTGTCTTGTGTCCAATGTTACCCGTGTCTATCTTTCTGTGTCTTCTGCCAAATGTTACCCGTGTCTATCTTTCTGTGGCTTGTGTCCAATGTTACCCTTGTCTATCTTTCTGTGTCTTGTGCCCAATGTTTCCTGTGTCTATCTTTCTATGTCTTATGTCCAATGTTACCCGTGTCTGTCTTTCTGTGTCTTGTGTCCAATGTTACCCGTGTCTATCTTTCTGTGTCTTGTGCACAATGTTACCCGTGTCTATCTTTCTGTGTCTTGTGCCCAATGTTACACGTATCTATATTTCTGTGTCTTGTGACCAATGTTACCCGTGTTTTTCTTTCTGTGTCTTGTGTCCAATGTTACCCGTGTCTATTGTTCTGTGTCTTGTGTCCAATGTTACCCGTGTCTATCTTTCTGTGTCTCGTGTCCAATGTTACCCGTGTCTATCTTTCTGTGTTTTGTGCCCAATGTTGACCATGTTTTTTTTTCTGTGTCTTGTGTTCAATGTTACCCGTTTTTATCTTTCTGTGTCTTGTGTCCAATGTTACCCGTGTCTATCTTTCTGTGTCTTGTGTGCAATGTTACCCATGTCTTTCTTTCTGTGTGTTGTGCCCAATGTTACACGTGTCTATCTTTCTGTGTCTTGTGTCCAATATTACCCGTGTCTATTTTTCTGTGTCTTGTGTCCAATGTTACCCGTGTCTATCTTTATGTGTCTCGTGTCCGATGTTACCCGTGTCTATCTTTATGTGTCTTTTGTCCAATGTTACCCGTGTCTATCTTTATGTGTCTTGTGTCCAATGTTTCACGTGTCTATCTTTCTGTGTCTTGTGTTCAATGTTACCCGTGTCTATCTTTCTGTGTCTTATGCCCAATGTTACCCGTGTCTATCTTTCTGTGTCTTGTACCCAACGTTACACGTGTTTATCTTTCTGTGTCTTGTGTCCAATGTTACCCGTGTCTATCTTTCTGTGTCTTGTGCCCAATGTTTCCTGTGTCTATCTTTCTATGTCTTATGTCCAATGTTACCCGTGTCTGTCTTTCTGTGTCTTGTGTCCAATGTTACCCGTGTCTATCTTTCTGTGTCTTGTGCACAATGTTACACGTTTCTATCTTTCTGTGTCTTGTGTCCAATGTTACCCGTGTCTATCTTTCTGTGTCTTCTGCCAAATGTTACCCGTGTCTATCTTTCTGTATCTTGTGTCCAATGTTACCCGTGTCTATCTTTCTGTGTCTTGTACCCAATGGTAACCGTGTCTATCTTTCTGTGTCTTGTGCCCAATGTTACACGTGTCTATCTTTCTGTGTCTTGTGACCAATGTTACCCGTGTTTTTCTTTGTGTGTCTTGTGTCCAATGTTACCCGTGTCTATTGTTCTGTGTCTTGTGTCCAATATTACCCGTGTCTATCTTTCTGTGTCTGGTGCCCAATAATACCCGTGTCTATCTTTCTGTGTCTTGTGTCCAATGTTACCCGTGTTTGTCTTTCTGTGTCTTGTGTCCAATGTTACCCGTGTCTATCTTTCTTTGTCTTGTGTCCAATGTTACACGTGTCTATCTTTCTGTGTCTTGTGTCCGATGGTACCCGTGTCTATTGTTCTGTGTCTTGTGCCCAATGTTACCCGTGTCTATCTTTCTGTGTCTTGTGTCCGATGTTACCCGTGTCTATCTTTTTGTGTCTTGTGCCCAATGTTTCCTGCGTCTATCTTTCTGTGTCTTGTGTCCAATGTTACCCGTGTCTATCTTTCTGTGTCTTGTGTCCAATGTTACACGTGTCTATCTTTCTGTGTCTGGTGTCCAATATTTCCCGTGTCTATTTTTCTGTGTCTTGTGCCCAATCTTTCCTGCGTCTATCTTTCTCTGTCTTGTGTCCAATGTTACCCGTGTCTATCTTTCTATGTCTTGTGTCCAATGTTACCCGTGTCTATCTTTCTGTGTCTGGTGCCCAATGTTACGCGTGTCTATCTTTCTGTGTCTTGTGTCCAATGTTACCCGTGTTTATCTTTCTGTGTCTTGTGTCCAATGTTACCCGTGTCTATCTTTCTGTGTCTTGTGTTCAATGTTACCCGTGTCTATCTTTCTCTGTCTCGTTTCCAATGTTACCGTGTCTATCTTTCTGTGTCTTGTGCCCAATGTTGCCCGTGTTTATCTTTCCGTGTCTTGTGTCCAATATTACCCGTGTCTATTTTTCTGTGTCTTGTGTCCAATGTTACCCGTGTCTATCTTTATGTGTCTCGTGTCCAATGTTACCCGTGTCTATCTTAATGTGTCTTGTGTCCAATGTTTCACGTGTCTATCTTTCTGTGTCTTGTGTTCAATGTTACCCGTGTCTATCTTTCTGTGTCTTGTGTCCAATGTTACCCGTGTCTATCTTTCTGTGTCTTGTGTCCAATGTTACCCGTGTCTATCTTTCTGTGTCTTGTGTCCAATGTTACCCGTGTCTATCTTTCTTTGTCTTGTGTCCAATGTTGCCCGTGTTTATCTTTCTGTGTCTTGTGTCCAATGTTACCCGTGTCTATCTTTATGTGTCTCGTGTCCAATGCTACCCGTGTCTATCTTTATGTGTCTGTTGTCCAATGTTACCCGTGTCTATCTTTATGTGTCTCGTGTCCAATGTTTCACGTGTCTATCTTTCTGTGTCTTGTGTTCAATGTTACCCGTGTCTATCTTTCTGTGTCTTGTGTTCAATGTTACACGTGTCTATCTTTCTGTGTCTCGTTTCCAATGTTACCGTGTCTATCTTTCTGTGTCTTGTGCCCAATGTTGCCCGTGTTTATCTTTCCGTGTCTTGTGTCCAATATTACCCGTGTCTATTTTTCTGTGTCTTGTTTCCAATGTTACCCGTGTCTATCTTTTTGTGTCTCGTGTCCAATGTTACCCGTGTCTATCTTTATGTGTCTTTTGTCCAATGTTACCCGTGTCTATCTCAATGTGTCTTGTGTCCAATGTTTCACGTGTCTATCTTTCTGTGTCTTGTGTTCAATGTTACCCGTGTCTATCTTTCTGTGTCTTGTGTCCAAGGTTACCCGTGTCTATCTTTCTGTGTCTTGTGTCCAATGTTACCCGTGTCTATCTTTCTGTGTCTTGTGTCCAATGTTACCCGTGTCTATCTTTCTTTGTCTTGTGTCCAATGTTGCCCGTGTTTATCTTTCTGTGTCTTGTGTCCAATGTTACCCGTGTCTATCTTTATGTGTCTCGTGTCCAATGCTACCCGTGTCTATCTTTATGTGTCTTTTGTCCAATGTTACCCGTGTCCATCTTTCTGTGTCTTGTGTCCAATGTTTCACATGTGTATCTTTCTGTGTCTTGTGTTCAATGTTACCCGTGTCTATCTTTCTGTGTCTTGTGTCCAATGTTACCCGTGTCTATCTTTCTGTGTCTTGTGTCCAATCTAACCCGTGTCTATCTTTCTGTGTCTTGTGCCCAATGTTACCCGTGTCTATCTTTCTGTGTCTTGTTCCCAATGTTACTCGTTTCTATCTTTCTGTGTCTTGTGTTCAATGTTACCCGTGTCTATCTTTCTGTGTCTTGTGTCCAATGTTACCCGTGTCTATCTTTCTGTGTCTTGTGTCCAATCTAACCCGTGTCTATCTTTCTATGTCTTGTGTCCAATGTTACCCGTGTCTATCTTTCTGTGTCTTGTGCCCAATGTTACCCGTGTCTTTTTTTCCGTGTCTTGTGCCCAATGTTACCCGTGTCTATCTTTCTGTGTCTTGTGTCCAATGTTACCCGTGTCTATCTTTCTGTGTCTTGTGTCCAATGTTACCCGTGTCTATCTTTCTGTGTTTTGTGCCCAATGTTACTCGTTTCTATCTTTTTATGTCTTGTGTCCAATGTTACTCGTGTCTATCTTTCTGTGTCTTGTGCCCAATGTTACCCGTGTCTATCTTTCTGTGTCTTGTGCCCAATGTTACCCGTGTCTATTTTTCTGTGTCTTGTGCCCAATGTTACCCGTGTCTATCTTTCTGTGTCTTGTGCCCAATGTTACTCGTTTCTATCTTTCTGTGTCTTGTGTCCAATGTTACCGGTGTCTATCTCAATGTGTCTTGTGTCCAATGTTTAACGTGTCTATCTTTCTGTGTCTTGTGTCCAATGTTTCACATGTCTATCTTTCTGTGTCTTGTGCCCAATGTTACCCGTGTCTATTTTTCCGTGTCTTGTGCCCAATGTTACCCGTGTCTATCTTTCTGTGTCTTGTTCCCAATGGTACTCCTTTCTATCTTTCTGTGTCTTGTGTCCAATGTTACCCGTGTCTATCTTTCTGTGTCTTGTGTCCAATGTTACTCGTGTCTATCTTTCTGTGTCTTGTGCCCAATGTTACCCGTGTCTATTTTTCCGTGTCTTGTGTCCAATGTCACCCGTGTCTATCTTTCTGTGCCTTGTGCCCAATGTTACACGTTTATCTTGCTGTGTCTTGTGCCCAATGTTACACGTTTCTATCTTTCTGTGTCTTGTGACCAATGTTAGCCGTGTCTATCTTTCTGTGTCTTGTGTCCAGTGTTACCCGTGTCTATCTTTCTGTGTCTTGTGTCCAATGTTACCCGTGTCTATCTTTCTGTGTCTTGTGCCCAATGTTACTTGTGTCTATCTTTCTGTGTCTTGTGTTCAATGTTACCCGTGTCTATCTTTCTATGTCTTGTGTCCAATGTTACCCGTGTCTATCTTTCTGTGTCTTGTGCCCAATGTTACCCGTTTCTATCTTTCTGTGTCTTGTGCCCAATGCTTCCTGCGTCTACCTTTCTATATCTTGTGTACAATGTTACCCGTGTCTATCTTTCTGTGTCTTGTGTCCAATGTTACCCGTGTCTATCTTTCTGTGTCTTGTGCCCAATGTTACCAGTGTCTATCTTTCTGTGTCTTGTGCCCAATGCTTCCTGCGTCTGTCTTTCTATGTCCTGTGTCCAATGTTACCCGTGTCTATCTTTCTATGTCTTGTGTCCAATGTTACCCGTGTCTATCTTTCTGTGTCTTCTGCCAAATGTTACCCGTGTCTATCTTTCTGTATCTTGTGTCCAATGTTACCCGTGTCTATCTTTCTGTGTCTTGTACCCAATGGTAACCGTGTCTATCTTTCTGTGTCTTGTGCCCAATGTTACACGTGTCTATCTTTCTGTGTCTTGTGACCAATGTTACCCGTGTTTTTCTTTCTGTGTCTTGTGTCCAATGTTACCCGTGTCTATTGTTCTGTGTCTTGTGTCCAATATTACCCGTGTCTATCTTTCTGTGTCTGGTGCCCAATAATACCCGTGTCTATCTTTCTGTGTCTTGTGTCCAATGTTACCCGTGTTTGTCTTTCTGTGTCTTGTGTCCAATGTTACCCGTGTCTATCTTTCTGTGTCTTGTGTCCAATGTTACACGTGTCTATCTTTCTGTGTCTTGTGTCCGATGGTACCCGTGTCTATTGTTCTGTGTCTTGTGCCCAATGTTAGCCCTGTCTATCTTTCTGTGTCTTGTGTCCGATGTTACCCGTGTCTATCTTTTTGTGTCTTGTGCCCAATGTTTCCTGCGTCTATCTTTCTGTGTCTTGTGTCCAATGTTACCCGTGTCTATCTTTCTATGTCTTGTGTCCAATGTTACCCGTGTCTATCTTTCTGTGTCTGGTGCCCAATGTTACGCGTGTCTATCTTTCTGTGTCTTGTGTCCAATGTTACCCGTGTTTATCTTTCTGTGTCTTGTGTCCAATGTTACCAGTGTCTATCTTTCTGTGTCTTGTGTTCAATGTTACACGTGTCTATCTTTCTGTGTCTTGTTTACGATGTTACCCGTTTCTATCGTTCTGTGTCTTGTGCCCAATGTTACCCGTGTCTATCTTTCTGTGTCTGGTGTCCAATATTACCCGTGTCTATTTTTCTGTGTCTTGTGCCCAATCTTTCCTGCGTCTATCTTTCTGTGTCTTGTGTCTAATGTTACCCGTGTCTATCTTTCTATGTCTTGTGTCCAATGTTACCCGTGTCTATCTTTCTGTGTCTGGTGCCCAAAGTTACGCGTGTCTATCTTTCTGTGTCTTGTGTCCAATGTTACCCGTGTTTATCTTTCTGTGTCTTGTGTCCAATGTTACCCGTGTCTATCTTTCTGTGTCTTGTGTTCAATGTTACACGTGTCTATCTTTCTCTGTCTCGTTTCCAATGTTACCGTGTCTATCTTTCTGTGTCTTGTGCCCAATGTTGCCCGTGTTTATCTTTCCGTGTCTTGTGTCCAATATTACCCGTGTCTATTTTTCTGTGTCTTGTGTCCAATGTTACCCGTGTCTATCTTTATGTGTCTCGTGTCCAATGTTACCCGTGTCTATCTTAATGTGTCTTGTGTCCAATGTTGCCCGTGTTTATCTTTCTGTGTCTTGTGTCCAATATTACCCGTGTCTATCTTTCTGTGTCTTGTGTCCAATGTTACCCGTGTCTATCTTTCTGTGTCTTGTGCCCAATGTTACTTGTGTCTATCTTTCTGTGTCTTGTGTTCAATGTTACCCGTGTCTATCTTTCTATGTCTTGTGTCCAATGTTACCCGTGTCTATCTTTCTGTGTCTTGTGCCCAATGTTACCCGTTTCTATCTTTCTGTGTCTTGTGCCCAATGCTTCCTGCGTCTACCTTTCTATATCTTGTGTACAATGTTACCCGTGTCTATCTTTCTGTGTCTTGTGTCCAATGTTACCCGTGTCTATCTTTCTGTGTCTTGTGCCCAATGTTACCAGTGTCTATCTTTCTGTGTCTTGTGCCCAATGCTTCCTGCGTCTGTCTTTCTATGTCCTGTGTCCAATGTTACCCGTGTCTATCTTTCTATGTCTTGTGTCCAATGTTACCCGTGTCTATCTTTCTGTGTCTTCTGCCAAATGTTACCCGTGTCTATCTTTCTGTATCTTGTGTCCAATGTTACCCGTGTCTATCTTTCTGTTTCTTGTACCCAATGGTAACCGTGTCTATCTTTCTGTGTCTTGTGCCCAATGTTACACGTGTCTATCTTTCTGTGTCTTGTGACCAATGTTACCCGTGTTTTTCTTTCTGTGTCTTGTGTCCAATGTTACCCGTGTCTATTGTTCTGTGTCTTGTGTCCAATATTACCCGTGTCTATCTTTCTGTGTCTGGTGCCCAATAATACCCGTGTCTATCTTTCTGTGTCTTGTGTCCAATGTTACCCGTGTTTGTCTTTCTGTGTCTTGTGTCCAATGTTACCCGTGTCTATCTTTCTGTGTCTTGTGTCCAATGTTACACGTGTCTATCTTTCTGTGTCTTGTGTCCGATGGTACCCGTGTCTATTGTTCTGTGTCTTGTGCCCAATGTTAGCCCTGTCTATCTTTCTGTGTCTTGTGTCCGATGTTACCCGTGTCTATCTTTTTGTGTCTTGTGCCCAATGTTTCCTGCGTCTATCTTTCTGTGTCTTGTGTTCAATGTTACCCGTGTCTATCTTTCTATGTCTTGTGTCCAATGTTACCCGTGTCTATCTTTCTGTGTCTGGTGCCCAATGTTACGCGTGTCTATCTTTCTGTGTCTTGTGTCCAATGTTACCCGTGTTTATCTTTCTGTGTCTTGTGTCCAATGTTACCAGTGTCTATCTTTCTGTGTCTTGTGTTCAATGTTACACGTGTCTATCTTTCTGTGTCTTGTTTACGATGTTACCCGTTTCTATCGTTCTGTGTCTTGTGCCCAATGTTACCCGTGTCTATCTTTCTGTGTCTGGTGTCCAATATTACCCGTGTCTATTTTTCTGTGTCTTGTGCCCAATCTTTCCTGCGTCTATCTTTCTGTGTCTTGTGTCCAATGTTACCCGTGTCTATCTTTCTATGTCTTGTGTCCAATGTTACCCGTGTCTATCTTTCTGTGTCTGGTGCCCAAAGTTACGCGTGTCTATCTTTCTGTGTCTTGTGTCCAATGTTACCCGTGTTTATCTTTCTGTGTCTTGTGTCCAATGTTACCCGTGTCTATCTTTCTGTGTCTTGTGTTCAATGTTACACGTGTCTATCTTTCTCTGTCTCGTTTCCAATGTTACCGTGTCTATCTTTCTGTGTCTTGTGCCCAATGTTGCCCGTGTTTATCTTTCTGTGTCTTGTGTCCAATATTACCCGTGTCTATTTTTCTGTGTCTTGTGTCCAATGTTACCCGTGTCTATCTTTATGTGTCTCGTGTCCAATGTTACCCGTGTCTATCTTTCTGTGTCTTGTGTCCAATGTTGCCCGTGTTTATCTTTCTGTGTCTTGTGTCCAATATTACCCGTGTCTATTTTTCTGAGTCTTGTGTCCAATGTTACCCGTGTCTATCTTTATGTGTCTCGTGTCCAATGCTACCCGTGTCTATTTTTATGTGTCTTTTGTCCAATGTTACCCGTGTCTATCTTTATGTGTCTCGTGTCCAATGTTTCACGTGTCTATCTTTCTGTGTCTTGTGTTCAATGTTACCCGTGTCTATCTTTCTGTGTCTTGTGTTCAATGTTACACGTGTCTATATTTCTGTGTCTCGTTTCCAATGTTACCGTGTCTATCTTTCTGTGTCTTGTGCCCAATGTTGCCCGTGTTTATCTTTCCGTGTCTTGTGTCCAATATTACCCGTGTCTATTTTTCTGTGTCTTGTGTCCAATGTTACCCGTGTCTATCTTTTTGTGTCTCGTGTCCAATGTTACCCGTGTCTATCTTTATGTGTCTTTTGTCCAATGTTACCCGTGTTTATCTTAATGTGTCTTGTGTCCAATGTTTCACGTGTCTATCTTTCTGTGTCTTGTGTTCAATGTTACCCGTGTCTATCTTTCTGTGTCTTGTGTCCAATGTTACCCGTGTCTATCTTTCTGTGTCTTGTGTCCAATGTTACCCGTGTCTATCTTTCTGTGTCTTGTGTCCAATGTTACCCGTGTCTATCTTTCTTTGTCTTGTATCCAATGTTGCCCGTGTTTATCTTTCTGTGTCTTGTGTCCAATATTACCCATGTCTATTTTTCTGAGTCTTGTGTCCAATGTTACCCGTGTCTATCTTGATGTGTCTCGTGTCCAATGCTACCCGTGTCTATCTTTATGTGTCTTTTGTCCAATGTTACCCGTGTCCATCTTTCTGTGTCTTGTGTCCAATGTTTCACATGTGTATCTTTCTGTGTCTTGTGTTCAATGTTACCCGTGTCTATCTTTCTGTGTCTTGTGTCCAATGTTACCCGTGTCTATCTTTCTGTGTCTTGTGTCCAATCTAACCCGTGTCTATCTTTCTGTGTCTTGTGTCCAATGTTACCCGTGTCTATCTTTATGTGTCTCGTGTCCAATGCTACCCTTGTCTATCTTTCTGTGTCTTTTGTCCAATGTTACCCGTGTCCATCTTTCTGTGTCTTGTGTCCAATGTTTCACATGTCTATCTTTCTGTTTCTTGTGCCCAATGTTACCCGTGTCTATTTTTCCGTGTCTTGTGCCCAATGTTACCCGTGTCTATCTTTCTGTGTCTTGTTCCCAATGTTACTCGTTTCTATCGTTCTGTGTCTTTTGTCCAATGTTACCCGTGTCTATCTTTCTGTGTCTTGTGTCCAATGTTACTCGTGTCTATCTTTCTGTGTCTTGTGCCCAATGTTACCCGTGTCTATTTTTCCGTGTCTTGTGTCCAATGTCACCCGTGTCTATCTTTCTGTGCCTTGTGCCCAATGTTACACGTTTATCTTGCTGTGTCTTGTGCCCAATGTTACACGTTTCTATCTTTCTGTGTCTTGTGACCAATGTTAGCCGTGTCTATCTTTCTGTGTCTTGTGTCCAGTGTTACCTGTGTCTATCTTTCTGTGTCTTGTGTCCAATGTTACCCGTGTCTATCTTTCTGTGTCTTGTGCCCAATGTTACTTGTGTCTATCTTTCTGTGTCTTGTGTTCAATGTTACCCGTGTCTATCTTTCTATGTCTTGTGTCCAATGTTACCCGTGTCTATCTTTCTGTGTCTTGTGCCCAATGTTACCCGTGTCTATCTTTCTGTGTCTTGTGCCCAATGCTTCCTGCGTCTACCTTTCTATATATTGTGTTCAATGTTACCCGTGTCTATCTTTCTGTGTCTTGTGTCCAATGTTACCCGTGTCTATCTTTCTGTGTCTTGTGCCCAATGTTACCAGTGTCTATCTTTCTGTGTCTTGTGTCCAATGCTTCCTGCGTCTGTCTTTCTATGTCCTGTGTCCAATGTTACCCGTGTCTATCTTTCTATGTCTTGTGTCCAATGTTACCCGTGTCTATCTTAATGTGTCTTGTGTCCAATGTTGCCCGTGTTTATCTTTCTGTGTCTTGTGTCCAATATTACCCGTGTCTATCTTTATGTGTCTCGTGTCCAATATTACCCGTGTCTATCTTTATGTGTCTTGTGTCCAATGTTTCACATGTCTATCTTTCTGTGTCTTGTGTTCAATGTTACCCGTGTCTATCTTTCTGTGTCTTGTGTCCAATGTTACCCGTGTCTATCTTTCTGAGTCTTGTGTCCAATCTTACCCGTGTCTATCTTTCTGTGTCTTGTGTCCAATCTTACCCGTGTCTATCTTTCTGTGTCTTGTGCCCAATGTTACACGTGTTTATCTTTCTGTGTCTTGTGTCCAATGTTACCCGTGTCTATCTTTCTGTGTCTTGTGCCCAATGTTTCCTGTGTCTATCTTTCTGTGTCTTATGTCCAATGTTACACGTGTCTGTCTTTCTGTGTCTTGTGTCCAATGTTACCCGTGTCTATCTTTCTGTGTCTTGTGGACAATGTTACACGTGTCTATCTTTCTGTGTCTTGTGTCCAATGTTACCCGTGTCTATCTTTCTGTGTCTTCTGCCAAATGTTACCCGTGTCTATCTTTCTGTGGCTTGTGTCCAATGTTACCCTTGTCTATCTTTCTATGTCTTGTGCCCAATGTTTCCTGTGTCTATCTTTCTATGTCTTATGTCCAATGTTACCCGTGTCTGTCTTTCTGTGTCTTGTGTCCAATGTTACCCGTGTCTATCTTTCTGTGTCTGGTGCACAATGTTACCCGTGTATATCTTTCTGTGTCTTGTGCCCAATGTTACACGTATCTATATTTCTGTGTCTTGTGACCAATGTTACCCGTGTTTTTCTTTCTGTGTCTTGTGTCCAATGTTACCCGTGTCTATTGTTCTGTGTCTTGTGTCCAATGTTACCCGTGTCTATCTTTCTGTGTCTCGTGTCCAATGTTACCCGTGTCTATCTTTCTGTGTTTTGTGCCCAATGTTGACCATGTTTTTCTTTCTGTGTCTTGTGTTCAATGTTACCCGTTTTTATCTTTCTGTGTCTTGTGTCCAATGTTACCCGTGTCTATCTTTCTGTGTCTTGTGTCCAATGTTACCCATGTCTTTCTTTCTGTGTGTTGTGCCCAATGTTACACGTGTCTATCTTTCTGTGTCTTGTGTCCAATATTACCCGTGTCTATTTTTCTGTGTCTTGTGTCCAATGTTACCCGTGTCTATCTTTATGTGTCTCGTGTCCGATGTTACCCGTGTCTATCTTTATGTGTCTTTTGTCCAATGTTACCCGTGTCTATCTTTCTGTGTCTTGTGCCCAATGTTTCCTCTGTCTATCTTTCTATGTCTTATGTCCAATGTTACACGTGTCTGTCTTTCTGTGTCTTGTGTCCAATGTTACCCGTGTCTATCTTTCTGTGTCTTGTGGACAATGTTACACGTGTCTATCTTTCTGTGTCTTGTGTCCAATGTTACCCGTGTCTATCTTTCTGTGTCTTCTGCCAAATGTTACCCGTGTCTATCTTTCTGTGGCTTGTGTCCAATGTTACCCGTGTCTATCTTTCTGTATCTTGTGTCCAATGTTACCCGTGTCTATCTTTCTGTGTCTTGTACCCAATGGTAACCGTGTCTATCTTTCTGTGTCTTGTGTCCAATGTTGCACGTGTCTATATTTCTGTGTCTTGTGACCAATGTTACCCGTGTTTTTCTTTCTGTGTCTTGTGTCCAATGTTACCGGTGTCTATTGTTCTGTGTCTTGTGTCCAATGTTACCCGTGTCTATCTTTCTGTGTCTCGTGTCCAATGTTACCCGTGTCTATCTTTCTGTGTTTTGTGCCCAATCTTGCCCGTGTTTTTCTTTCTGTGTCTTGTGTTCAATGTTACCCGTTTTTATCTTTCTGTGTCTTGTGTCCAATGTTACCCGTGTCTATCTTTCTGTGTCTGGTGCCCAATAATACCCGTTTCTATCTTTCTGTTTCTTGTGTCCAATATTACCCGTGTCTATCTTTCTGTGTCTTGTGTCCAATGTTACACGTGTCTATCTTTCTGTGTCTTGTGTCTGATGGTACCCGTGTCTATTGTTCTGTGTCTTGTGCCCAATGTTACCCGTGTCTATCTTTCTGTGTCTGGTGCCCAATAATACCCGTGTCTATCTTTCTGTTTCTTGTGTCCAATATTACCCGTGTCTATCTTTCTGTGTCTTGTGTCCAATGTTACACGTGTCTATCTTTCTGTGTCTTGTGTCCGATGGTACCCGTGTCTATTGTTCTGTGTCTTGTGCCCAATGTTACCCGTGTCTATCTTTATGTGTCTCGTGTCCAATGCTACCCGTGTCTATCTTTATGTGTCTTTTGTCCAATGTTACCCGTGTCTATCTTTCTGTGTCTTGTGTCCAATGTTTCACATGTCTATCTTTCTGTATCTTGTGTTCAATGTTACCCGTGTCTATCTGTCTGTGTCTTGTGTCCAATGTTACCCGTGTCTATCTTTCTGAGTCTTGTGTCCAATCTTACCCGTGTCTATCTTTCTGTGTCTTATGCCCAATGTTACCCGTGTCTATCTTTCTGTGTCTTGTACCCAATGTTACACGTGTTTATCTTTCTGTGTCTTGTGTCCAATGTTACCCGTGTCTATCTTTCTGTGTCTTGTGCCCAATGTTTCCTGTGTCTATCTTTCTATGTCTTATGTCCAATGTTACCCGTGTCTGTCTTTCTGTGTCTTGTGTCCAATGTTACCCGTGTCTATCTTTCTGTGTCTTGTGCACAATGTTACACGTGTCTATCTTTCTCTGTCTTGTGTCCAATGTTACCCGTGTCTATCTTTCTGTGTCTTCTGCCAAATGTTACCCGTGTCTATCTTTCTGTGGCTTGTGTCCAATGTTACCCGTGTCTATCTTTCTGTGTCTTGTGCCCAATGTTTCCTGTGTCTATCTTTCTATGTCTTATGTCCAATGTTACCCGTGTCTGTTTTTCTGTGTCTTGTGTCCAATGTTACCCGTGTCTATCTTTCTGTGTCTTGTGCACAATGTTACCCGTGTCTATCTTTCTGTGTCTTGTGCCCAATGTTACACGTGTCTATATTTCTGTGTCTTGTGACCAATGTTACCCGTGTTTTTCTTTCTGTGTCTTGTGTCCAATGTTACCCGTGTCTATTGTTCTGTGTCTTGTGTCCAATGTTACCCGTGTCTATCTTTCTGTGTCTCGTGTCCAATGTTACCCGTGTCTATCTTTCTGTGTTTTGTGCCCAATGTTGCCCGTGTTTTTCTTTCTGTGTCTTGTGTTCAATGTTACCCGTTTTTATCTTTCTGTGTCTTGTGTCCAATGTTACCCGTGTCTATCTTTCTGTGCCTTGTGTCCAATGTTACCCATGTCTCTCTTTCTGTGTGTTGTGCCCAATGTTACACGTGTCTATCTTTCTGTGTCTTGTGTGCAATATTACCCGTGTCTATCTTTCTGTGTCTTGTGCCGAATGTTACACGTGTCTATCTTTCTGTGTCTTGTGTCCAATGTTTCACGTGTCTATCTTTCTGTGTCTTGTGTTCAATGTTACCCGTGTCTATCTTTCTGTGTCTTGTGTCCAATGTTACCCGTGTCTGTCTTTCTGTGTCTTGTGTCCAATGTTACCCGTGTCTATCTTTCTGTGTCTTGTGCCCAATGTTACCCGTGTCTATCTTTCTGTGTCTTGTGCCCAATGTTACACGTGTTTATCTTTCTGTGTCTTGTGTCCAATGTTACCCGTGTCTATCTTTCTGTGTCTTGTGCCCAATGTTTCCTGTGTCTATATTTCTATGTCTTATGTCCAATGTTACCCGTGTCTATCTTTCTGTGTCTTGTGCCCAATGTTTCCTGTGTCTATATTTCTATGTCTTATGTTCAATGTTACCCGTGTCTATCTTTCTATGTCTTGTGTCCAATGTTACCCGTGTCTATCTTTCTGTGTCTTGTGCACAATGTTACACGTGTCTATCTGTCTGTGTCTTGTGTCCAATGTTACCCGTGTCTATCTTTCTGTGTCTTGTGTCCAATGTTACCCGTGTCTATCTTTCTTTGTCTTGTGTCCAATGTTGCCCGTGTTTATCTTTCTGTGTCTTGTGTCCAATATTACCCGTGTCTATCTTTATGTGTCTCGTGTCCAATATTACCCGTGTCTATTTTTCTGAGTCTTGTGTCCAATGTTACCCGTGTCTATCTTTATGTGTCTCGTGTCCAATGCTACCCGTGTCTATCTTTATGTGTCTTGTGTCCAATGTTTCACATGTCTATCTTTCTGTGTCTTGTGTTCAATGTTACCCGTGTCTATCTTTCTGTGTCTTGTGTCCAATGTTACCCGTGTCTATCTTTCTGTGTCTTGTGTCCAATCTTACCCGTGTCTATCTTTCTGTGTCTTGTGCCCAATGTTACACGTGTTTATCTTTCTGTGTCTTGTGTCCAATGTTACCCGTGTCTATCTTTCTGTGTCTTGTGCCCAATGTTTCCTGTGTCTATCTTTTTATGTCTTATGTCCAATGTTACACGTGTCTGTCTTTCTGTGTCTTGTGTCCAATGTTACCCGTGTCTATCTTTCTGTGTCTTGTGGACAATGTTACACGTGTCTATCTTTCTGTGTCTTGTTTCCAATGTTACCCGTGTCTATCTTTCTGTGTCTTCTGCCAAATGTTACCCGTGTCTATCTTTCTGTGGCTTGTGTCCAATGTTACCCTTGTCTATCTTTCTGTGTCTTGTGCCCAATGTTTCCTGTGTCTATCTTTCTATGTCTTATGTCCAATGTTACCCGTGTCTGTCTTTCTGTGTCTTGTGTCCAATGTTACCCGTGTCTATCTTTCTGTGTCTTGTGCACAATGTTACCCGTGTCTATCTTTCTGTGTCTTGTGCCCAATGTTACACGTATCTATATTTCTGTGTCTTGTGACCAATGTTACCCGTGTTTTTCTTTCTGTGTCTTGTGTCCAATGTTACCCGTGTCTATTGTTCTGTGTCTTGTGTCCAATGTTACCCGTGTCTATCTTTCTGTGTCTCGTGTCCAATGTTACCCGTGTCTATCTTTCTGTGTTTTGTGCCCAATGTTGACCATGTTTTTTTTTCTGTGTCTTGTGTTCAATGTTACCCGTTTTTATCTTTCTGTGTCTTGTGTCCAATGTTACCCGTGTCTATCTTTCTGTGTCTTGTGTGCAATGTTACCCATGTCTTTCTTTCTGTGTGTTGTGCCCAATGTTACACGTGTCTATCTTTCTGTGTCTTGTGTCCAATATTACCCGTGTCTATTTTTCTGTGTCTTGTGTCCAATGTTACCCGTGTCTATCTTTATGTGTCTCGTGTCCGATGTTACCCGTGTCTATCTTTATGTGTCTTTTGTCCAATGTTACCCGTGTCTATCTTTATGTGTCTTGTGTCCAATGTTTCACGTGTCTATCTTTCTGTGTCTTGTGTTCAATGTTACCCGTGTCTATCTTTCTGTGTCTTATGCCCAATGTTACCCGTGTCTATCTTTCTGTGTCTTGTACCCAACGTTACACGTGTTTATCTTTCTGTGTCTTGTGTCCAATGTTACCCGTGTCTATCTTTCTGTGTCTTGTGCCCAATGTTTCCTGTGTCTATCTTTCTATGTCTTATGTCCAATGTTACCCGTGTCTGTCTTTCTGTGTCTTGTGTCCAATGTTACCCGTGTCTATCTTTCTGTGTCTTGTGCACAATGTTACACGTTTCTATCTTTCTGTGTCTTGTGTCCAATGTTACCCGTGTCTATCTTTCTGTGTCTTCTGCCAAATGTTACCCGTGTCTATCTTTCTGTATCTTGTGTCCAATGTTACCCGTGTCTATCTTTCTGTGTCTTGTACCCAATGGTAACCGTGTCTATCTTTCTGTGTCTTGTGCCCAATGTTACACGTGTCTATCTTTCTGTGTCTTGTGACCAATGTTACCCGTGTTTTTCTTTGTGTGTCTTGTGTCCAATGTTACCCGTGTCTATTGTTCTGTGTCTTGTGTCCAATATTACCCGTGTCTATCTTTCTGTGTCTGGTGCCCAATAATACCCGTGTCTATCTTTCTGTGTCTTGTGTCCAATGTTACCCGTGTTTGTCTTTCTGTGTCTTGTGTCCAATGTTACCCGTGTCTATCTTTATGTGTCTCGTGTCCAATGTTTCACGTGTCTATCTTTCTGTGTCTTGTGTTCAATGTTACCCGTGTCTATCTTTCTGTGTCTTGTGTTCAATGTTACACGTGTCTATCTTTCTGTGTCTCGTTTCCAATGTTACCGTGTCTATCTTTCTGTGTCTTGTGCCCAATGTTGCCCGTGTTTATCTTTCCGTGTCTTGTGTCCAATATTACCCGTGTCTATCTTTCTGTGTCTGGTGCCCAATAATACCCGTGTCTATCTTTATGTGTCTCGTGTCCGATGTTACCCGTGTCTATCTTTATGTGTCTTTTGTCCAATGTTACCCGTGTCTATCTTTATGTGTCTCGTGTCCAATGTTTCACGTGTCTATCTTTCTGTGTCTTGTGTTCAATGTTACCCGTGTCTATCTTTCTGTGTCTTGTGTTCAATGTTACACGTGTCTATCTTTCTGTGTCTCGTTTCCAATGTTACCGTGTCTATCTTTCTGTGTCTTGTGCCCAATGTTGCCCGTGTTTATCTTTCCGTGTCTTGTGTCCAATATTACCCGTGTCTATTTTTCTGTGTCTTGTGTCCAATGTTACCCGTGTCTATCTTTTTGTGTCTCGTGTCCAATGTTACCCGTGTCTATCTTTATGTGTCTTTTGTCCAATGTTACCCGTGTCTATCTCAATGTGTCTTGTGTCCAATGTTTCACGTGTCTATCTTTCTGTGTCTTGTGTTCAATGTTACCCGTGTCTATCTTTCTGTGTCTTGTGTCCAAGGTTACCCGTGTCTATCTTTCTGTGTCTTGTGTCCAATGTTACCCGTGTCTATCTTTCTGTGTCTTGTGTCCAATGTTACCCGTGTCTATCTTTCTTTGTCTTGTGTCCAATGTTGCCCGTGTTTATCTTTCTGTGTCTTGTGTCCAATGTTACCCGTGTCTATCTTTATGTGTCTCGTGTCCAATGCTACCCGTGTCTATCTTTATGTGTCTTTTGTCCAATGTTACCCGTGTCCATCTTTCTGTGTCTTGTGTCCAATGTTTCACATGTGTATCTTTCTGTGTCTTGTGTTCAATGTTACCCGTGTCTATCTTTCTGTGTCTTGTGTCCAATGTTACCCGTGTCTATCTTTCTGTGTCTTGTGTCCAATCTAACCCGTGTCTATCTTTCTGTGTCTTGTGCCCAATGTTACCCGTGTCTATCTTTCTGTGTCTTGTTCCCAATGTTACTCGTTTCTATCTTTCTGTGTCTTGTGTTCAATGTTACCCGTGTCTATCTTTCTGTGTCTTGTGTCCAATGTTACCCGTGTCTATCTTTCTGTGTCTTGTGTCCAATCTAACCCGTGTCTATCTTTCTATGTCTTGTGTCCAATGTTACCCGTGTCTATCTTTCTGTGTCTTGTGCCCAATGTTACCCGTGTCTTTTTTTCCGTGTCTTGTGCCCAATGTTACCCGTGTCTATCTTTCTGTGTCTTGTGTCCAATGTTACCCGTGTCTATCTTTCTGTGTCTTGTGTCCAATGTTACCCGTGTCTATCTTTCTGTGTTTTGTGCCCAATGTTACTCGTTTCTATCTTTTTATGTCTTGTGTCCAATGTTACTCGTGTCTATCTTTCTGTGTCTTGTGCCCAATGTTACCCGTGTCTATCTTTCTGTGTCTTGTGCCCAATGTTACCCGTGTCTATTTTTCTGTGTCTTGTGCCCAATGTTACCCGTGTCTATCTTTCTGTGTCTTGTGCCCAATGTTACTCGTTTCTATCTTTCTGTGTCTTGTGTCCAATGTTACCGGTGTCTATCTCAATGTGTCTTGTGTCCAATGTTTAACGTGTCTATCTTTCTGTGTCTTGTGTCCAATGTTTCACATGTCTATCTTTCTGTGTCTTGTGCCCAATGTTACCCGTGTCTATTTTTCCGTGTCTTGTGCCCAATGTTACCCGTGTCTATCTTTCTGTGTCTTGTTCCCAATGGTACTCCTTTCTATCTTTCTGTGTCTTGTGTCCAATGTTACCCGTGTCTATCTTTCTGTGTCTTGTGTCCAATGTTACTCGTGTCTATCTTTCTGTGTCTTGTGCCCAATGTTACCCGTGTCTATTTTTCCGTGTCTTGTGTCCAATGTCACCCGTGTCTATCTTTCTGTGCCTTGTGCCCAATGTTACACGTTTATCTTGCTGTGTCTTGTGCCCAATGTTACACGTTTCTATCTTTCTGTGTCTTGTGACCAATGTTAGCCGTGTCTATCTTTCTGTGTCTTGTGTCCAGTGTTACCCGTGTCTATCTTTCTGTGTCTTGTGTCCAATGTTACCCGTGTCTATCTTTCTGTGTCTTGTGCCCAATGTTACTTGTGTCTATCTTTCTGTGTCTTGTGTTCAATGTTACCCGTGTCTATCTTTCTATGTCTTGTGTCCAATGTTACCCGTGTCTATCTTTCTGTGTCTTGTGCCCAATGTTACCCGTTTCTATCTTTCTGTGTCTTGTGCCCAATGCTTCCTGCGTCTACCTTTCTATATCTTGTGTACAATGTTACCCGTGTCTATCTTTCTGTGTCTTGTGTCCAATGTTACCCGTGTCTATCTTTCTGTGTCTTGTGCCCAATGTTACCAGTGTCTATCTTTCTGTGTCTTGTGCCCAATGCTTCCTGCGTCTGTCTTTCTATGTCCTGTGTCCAATGTTACCCGTGTCTATCTTTCTATGTCTTGTGTCCAATGTTACCCGTGTCTATCTTTCTGTGTCTTCTGCCAAATGTTACCCGTGTCTATCTTTCTGTATCTTGTGTCCAATGTTACCCGTGTCTATCTTTCTGTGTCTTGTACCCAATGGTAACCGTGTCTATCTTTCTGTGTCTTGTGCCCAATGTTACACGTGTCTATCTTTCTGTGTCTTGTGACCAATGTTACCCGTGTTTTTCTTTCTGTGTCTTGTGTCCAATGTTACCCGTGTCTATTGTTCTGTGTCTTGTGTCCAATATTACCCGTGTCTATCTTTCTGTGTCTGGTGCCCAATAATACCCGTGTCTATCTTTCTGTGTCTTGTGTCCAATGTTACCCGTGTTTGTCTTTCTGTGTCTTGTGTCCAATGTTACCCGTGTCTATCTTTCTGTGTCTTGTGTCCAATGTTACACGTGTCTATCTTTCTGTGTCTTGTGTCCGATGGTACCCGTGTCTATTGTTCTGTGTCTTGTGCCCAATGTTAGCCCTGTCTATCTTTCTGTGTCTTGTGTCCGATGTTACCCGTGTCTATCTTTTTGTGTCTTGTGCCCAATGTTTCCTGCGTCTATCTTTCTGTGTCTTGTGTCCAATGTTACCCGTGTCTATCTTTCTGTGTCTTGTGTCCAATGTTACACGTGTCTATCTTTCTGTGTCTTGTGTCCGATGTTACCCGTATATCTTTCTGTGTCTTGTGCCCAATCTTTCCTGCGTCTATCTTTCTGTGTCTTGTGTCCAATGTTACCCGTGTCTATCTTTCTATGTCTTGTGTCCAATGTTACCCGTGTCTATCTTTCTGTGTCTGGTGCCCAATGTTACGCGTGTCTATCTTTCTGTGTCTTGTGTCCAATGTTACCCGTGTTTATCTTTCTGTGTCTTGTGTTCAATGTTACACGTGTCTATCTTTCTGTGTCTTGTTTACGATGTTACCCGTTTCTATCGTTCTGTGTCTTGTGCCCAATGTTACCCGTGTCTATCTTTCTGTGTCTGGTGTCCAATATTACCCGTGTCTATTTTTCTGTGTCTTGTGCCCAATCTTTCCTGCGTCTATCTTTCTGTGTCTTGTGTCTAATGTTACCCGTGTCTATCTTTCTATGTCTTGTGTCCAATGTTACCCGTGTCTATCTTTCTGTGTCTGGTGCCCAAAGTTACGCGTGTCTATCTTTCTGTGTCTTGTGTCCAATGTTACCCGTGTTTATCTTTCTGTGTCTTGTGTCCAATGTTACCCGTGTCTATCTTTCTGTGTCTTGTGTTCAATGTTACACGTGTCTATCTTTCTCTGTCTCGTTTCCAATGTTACCGTGTCTATCTTTCTGTGTCTTGTGCCCAATGTTGCCCGTTTTTATCTTTCCGTGTCTTGTGTCCAATATTACCCGTGTCTATTTTTCTGTGTCTTGTGTCCAATGTTACCCGTGTCTATCTTTATGTGTCTCGTGTCCAATGTTACCCGTGTCTATCTTAATGTGTCTTGTGTCCAATGTTGCCCGTGTTTATCTTTCTGTGTCTTGTGTCCAATATTACCCGTGTCTATCTTTCTGTGTCTTGTGTCCAATGTTACCCGTGTCTATCTTTCTGTGTCTTGTGCCCAATGTTACTTGTGTCTATCTTTCTGTGTCTTGTGTTCAATGTTACCCGTGTCTATCTTTCTATGTCTTGTGTCCAATGTTACCCGTGTCTATCTTTCTGTGTCTTGTGCCCAATGTTACCCGTTTCTATCTTTCTGTGTCTTGTGCCCAATGCTTCCTGCGTCTACCTTTCTATATCTTGTGTACAATGTTACCCGTGTCTATCTTTCTGTGTCTTGTGTCCAATGTTACCCGTGTCTATCTTTCTGTGTCTTGTGCCCAATGTTACCAGTGTCTATCTTTCTGTGTCTTGTGCCCAATGCTTCCTGCGTCTGTCTTTCTATGTCCTGTGTCCAATGTTACCCGTGTCTATCTTTCTATGTCTTGTGTCCAATGTTACCCGTGTCTATCTTTCTGTGTCTTCTGCCAAATGTTACCCGTGTCTATCTTTCTGTATCTTGTGCCCAATGTTACACGTGTCTATCTTTCTGTGTCTTGTGACCAATGTTACCCGTGTTTTTCTTTCTGTGTCTTGTGTCCAATGTTACCCGTGTCTATTGTTCTGTGTCTTGTGTCCAATATTACCCGTGTCTATCTTTCTGTGTCTGGTGCCCAATAATACCCGTGTCTATCTTTCTGTGTCTTGTGTCCAATGTTACCCGTGTTTGTCTTTCTGTGTCTTGTGTCCAATGTTACCCGTGTCTATCTTTCTGTGTCTTGTGTCCAATGTTACACGTGTCTATCTTTCTGTGTCTTGTGTCCGATGGTACCCGTGTCTATTGTTCTGTGTCTTGTGCCCAATGTTAGCCCTGTCTATCTTTCTGTGTCTTGTGTCCGATGTTACCCGTGTCTATCTTTTTGTGTCTTGTGCCCAATGTTTCCTGCGTCTATCTTTCTGTGTCTTGTGTCCAATGTTACCCGTGTCTATCTTTCTATGTCTTGTGTCCAATGTTACCCGTGTCTATCTTTCTGTGTCTGGTGCCCAATGTTACGCGTGTCTATCTTTCTGTGTCTTGTGTCCAATGTTACCCGTGTTTATCTTTCTGTGTCTTGTGTCCAATGTTACCAGTGTCTATCTTTCTGTGTCTTGTGTTCAATGTTACACGTGTCTATCTTTCTGTGTCTTGTTTACGATGTTACCCGTTTCTATCGTTCTGTGTCTTGTGCCCAATGTTACCCGTGTCTATCTTTCTGTGTCTGGTGTCCAATATTACCCGTGTCTATTTTTCTGTGTCTTGTGCCCAATCTTTCCTGCGTCTATCTTTCTGTGTCTTGTGTCCAATGTTACCCGTGTCTATCTTTCTATGTCTTGTGTCCAATGTTACCCGTGTCTATCTTTCTGTGTCTGGTGCCCAAAGTTACGCGTGTCTATCTTTCTGTGTCTTGTGTCCAATGTTACCCGTGTTTATCTTTCTGTGTCTTGTGTCCAATGTTACCCGTGTCTATCTTTCTGTGTCTTGTGTTCAATGTTACACGTGTCTATCTTTCTCTGTCTCGTTTCCAATGTTACCGTGTCTATCTTTCTGTGTCTTGTGCCCAATGTTGCCCGTGTTTATCTTTCTGTGTCTTGTGTCCAATATTACCCGTGTCTATTTTTCTGTGTCTTGTGTCCAATGTTACCCGTGTCTATCTTTATGTGTCTCGTGTCCAATGTTACCCGTGTCTATCTTTCTGTGTCTTGTGTCCAATGTTGCCCGTGTTTATCTTTCTGTGTCTTGTGTCCAATATTACCCGTGTCTATTTTTCTGAGTCTTGTGTCCAATGTTACCCGTGTCTATCTTTATGTGTCTCGTGTCCAATGCTACCCGTGTCTATTTTTATGTGTCTTTTGTCCAATGTTACCCGTGTCTATCTTTATGTGTCTCGTGTCCAATGTTTCACGTGTCTATCTTTCTGTGTCTTGTGTTCAATGTTACCCGTGTCTATCTTTCTGTGTCTTGTGTTCAATGTTACACGTGTCTATATTTCTGTGTCTCGTTTCCAATGTTACCGTGTCTATCTTTCTGTGTCTTGTGCCCAATGTTGCCCGTGTTTATCTTTCCGTGTCTTGTGTCCAATATTACCCGTGTCTATTTTTCTGTGTCTTGTGTCCAATGTTACCCGTGTCTATCTTTTTGTGTCTCGTGTCCAATGTTACCCGTGTCTATCTTTATGTGTCTTTTGTCCAATGTTACCCGTGTTTATCTTAATGTGTCTTGTGTCCAATGTTTCACGTGTCTATCTTTCTGTGTCTTGTGTTCAATGTTACCCGTGTCTATCTTTCTGTGTCTTGTGTCCAATGTTACCCGTGTCTATCTTTCTGTGTCTTGTGTCCAATGTTACCCGTGTCTATCTTTCTGTGTCTTGTGTCCAATGTTACCCGTGTCTATCTTTCTTTGTCTTGTGTCCAATGTTGCCCGTGTTTATCTTTCTGTGTCTTGTGTCCAATATTACCCATGTCTATTTTTCTGAGTCTTGTGTCCAATGTTACCCGTGTCTATCTTGATGTGTCTCGTGTCCAATGCTACCCGTGTCTATCTTTATGTGTCTTTTGTCCAATGTTACCCGTGTCCATCTTTCTGTGTCTTGTGTCCAATGTTTCACATGTGTATCTTTCTGTGTCTTGTGTTCAATGTTACCCGTGTCTATCTTTCTGTGTCTTGTGTCCAATGTTACCCGTGTCTATCTTTCTGTGTCTTGTGTCCAATCTAACCCGTGTCTATCTTTCTGTGTCTTGTGTCCAATGTTACCCGTGTCTATCTTTATGTGTCTCGTGTCCAATGCTACCCTTGTCTATCTTTCTGTGTCTTTTGTCCAATGTTACCCGTGTCCATCTTTCTGTGTCTTGTGTCCAATGTTTCACATGTCTATCTTTCTGTTTCTTGTGCCCAATGTTACCCGTGTCTATTTTTCCGTGTCTTGTGCCCAATGTTACCCGTGTCTATCTTTCTGTGTCTTGTTCCCAATGTTACTCGTTTCTATCTTTCTGTGTCTTTTGTCCAATGTTACTCGTGTCTATCTTTCTGTGTCTTGTGTCCAATGTTACTCGTGTCTATCTTTCTGTGTCTTGTGCCCAATGTTACCCGTGTCTATTTTTCCGTGTCTTGTGTCCAATGTCACCCGTGTCTATCTTTCTGTGCCTTGTGCCCAATGTTACACGTTTATCTTGCTGTGTCTTGTGCCCAATGTTACACGTTTCTATCTTTCTGTGTCTTGTGACCAATGTTAGCCGTGTCTATCTTTCTGTGTCTTGTGTCCAGTGTTACCTGTGTCTATCTTTCTGTGTCTTGTGTCCAATGTTACCCGTGTCTATCTTTCTGTGTCTTGTGCCCAATGTTACTTGTGTCTATCTTTCTGTGTCTTGTGTTCAATGTTACCCGTGTCTATCTTTCTATGTCTTGTGTCCAATGTTACCCGTGTCTATCTTTCTGTGTCTTGTGCCCAATGTTACCCGTGTCTATCTTTCTGTGTCTTGTGCCCAATGCTTCCTGCGTCTACCTTTCTATATATTGTGTTCAATGTTACCCGTGTCTATCTTTCTGTGTCTTGTGTCCAATGTTACCCGTGTCTATCTTTCTGTGTCTTGTGCCCAATGTTACCAGTGTCTATCTTTCTGTGTCTTGTGTCCAATGCTTCCTGCGTCTGTCTTTCTATGTCCTGTGTCCAATGTTACCCGTGTCTATCTTTCTATGTCTTGTGTCCAATGTTACCCGTGTCTATCTTTATGTGTCTTGTGCCCAATTTTTCCCGTGTCTATTTTTCCGTGTCTTGTGCCCAATGTTACCCGTGTCTATCTTTCGGTGTCTTGTGTCCAATGTTACCCGTGTCTATCTTTCTGTGTCTTGTCCCCAATGTTACTCGTTTCTATCTTTCTGTGTCTTGTGTCCAATGTTACCCGTGTCTATCTTTCTGTGTCTTGTGCCCAATATTACACGTTTATCTTGCTGTGTCTTGTGTCCAATGTTACCCGTGTCTATCTTTCTATGTCTTGTGTCCAATGTTACCCGTGTCTATCTTTCTGTGTCTTGTGCCCAATGTTACCCGTGTCTTTTTTTCCGTGTCTTGTGCCCATTGTTACCCGTGTCTATCTTTCTGTGTCTTGTGTCCAATGTTACCCGTGTCTATCTTTCTGTGTCTTGTGTCCAATGTTACCCGTGTCTATCTTTCTGTGTTTTGTGCCCAATGTTACTCGTTTCTATCTTTTTATGTCTTGTGTCCAATGTTACTCGTGTCTATCTTTCTGTGTCTTGTGCCCAATGTTACCCGTGTCTATCTTTCTGTGTCTTGTGCCCAATGTTACCCGTGTCTATTTTTCTGTGTCTTGTGCCCAATGTTACCCGTGTCTATCTTTCTGTGTCTTGTGCCCAATGTTACTCGTTTCTATCTTTCTGTGTCTTGTGTCCAATGTTACCCGTGTCTATCTTTCTGTGTCTTGTGTCCAATGTTACTCGTGTCTATCTTTCTGTGTCTTGTGCCCAATGTTACCCGTGTCTATCTTTCTGTGTCTTGTGTCCAATGTTACCCGTGTCTATCTTTCTGTTTCTTGTGCTCAATGTTACACGTGTCTGTCTTTCTGTGTCTTGTGTCCGATGTCACACGTGTCTATCTTTCTGTGTCTTGTGCCCAATGTTACACGTTTATCTTGCTGTGTCTTGTGCCCAATGTTACACGTTTCTATCTTCTGTGTCTTGTGTCCAATGTTACCCGTGTCTATCTTTCTGTGTCTTGTGCCCAATGTTACTTGTGTCTATCTTTCTGTGTCTTGTGTCCAATGTTACACGTGTCTATCTTTCTGTGTCTTGTGTCCAATGTTACCCGTGTCTATCTTTCTGTGTCTTGTGTCCAATGTTACCCGTGTCTATCTTTCTGTGTCTTGTGTCCAATGTTACCCGTGTCTATCTTTCTTTGTCTTGTGTCCAATGTTGCCCGTGTTTATCTTTCTGTGTCTTGTGTCCAATATTACCCATGTCTATTTTTCTGAGTCTTGTGTCCAATGTTACCCGTGTCTATCTTGATGTGTCTCGTGTCCAATGCTACCCGTGTCTATCTTTATGTGTCTTTTGTCCAATGTTACCCGTGTCCATCTTTCTGTGTCTTGTGTCCAATGTTTCACATGTGTATCTTTCTGTGTCTTGTGTTCAATGTTACCCGTGTCTATCTTTCTGTGTCTTGTGTCCAATGTTACCCGTGTCTATCTTTCTGTGTCTTGTGTCCAATCTAACCCGTGTCTATCTTTCTGTGTCTTGTGTCCAATGTTACCCGTGTCTATCTTTATGTGTCTCGTGTCCAATGCTACCCTTGTCTATCTTTCTGTGTCTTTTGTCCAATGTTACCCGTGTCCATCTTTCTGTGTCTTGTGTCCAATGTTTCACATGTCTATCTTTCTGTTTCTTGTGCCCAATGTTACCCGTGTCTATTTTTCCGTGTCTTGTGCCCAATGTTACCCGTGTCTATCTTTCTGTGTCTTGTTCCCAATGTTACTCGTTTCTATCTTTCTGTGTCTTTTGTCCAATGTTACCCGTGTCTATCTTTCTGTGTCTTGTGTCCAATGTTACTCGTGTCTATCTTTCTGTGTCTTGTGCCCAATGTTACCCGTGTCTATTTTTCCGTGTCTTGTGTCCAATGTCACCCGTGTCTATCTTTCTGTGCCTTGTGCCCAATGTTACACGTTTATCTTGCTGTGTCTTGTGCCCAATGTTACACGTTTCTATCTTTCTGTGTCTTGTGACCAATGTTAGCCGTGTCTATCTTTCTGTGTCTTGTGTCCAGTGTTACCTGTGTCTATCTTTCTGTGTCTTGTGTCCAATGTTACCCGTGTCTATCTTTCTGTGTCTTGTGCCCAATGTTACTTGTGTCTATCTTTCTGTGTCTTGTGTTCAATGTTACCCGTGTCTATCTTTCTATGTCTTGTGTCCAATGTTACCCGTGTCTATCTTTCTGTGTCTTGTGCCCAATGTTACCCGTGTCTATCTTTCTGTGTCTTGTGCCCAATGCTTCCTGCGTCTACCTTTCTATATATTGTGTTCAATGTTACCCGTGTCTATCTTTCTGTGTCTTGTGTCCAATGTTACCCGTGTCTATCTTTCTGTGTCTTGTGCCCAATGTTACCAGTGTCTATCTTTCTGTGTCTTGTGTCCAATGCTTCCTGCGTCTGTCTTTCTATGTCCTGTGTCCAATGTTACCCGTGTCTATCTTTCTATGTCTTGTGTCCAATGTTACCCGTGTCTATCTTTATGTGTCTTGTGCCCAATTTTTCCCGTGTCTATTTTTCCGTGTCTTGTGCCCAATGTTACCCGTGTCTATCTTTCGGTGTCTTGTGTCCAATGTTACCCGTGTCTATCTTTCTGTGTCTTGTCCCCAATGTTACTCGTTTCTATCTTTCTGTGTCTTGTGTCCAATGTTACCCGTGTCTATCTTTCTGTGTCTTGTGCCCAATATTACACGTTTATCTTGCTGTGTCTTGTGTCCAATGTTACCCGTGTCTATCTTTCTATGTCTTGTGTCCAATGTTACCCGTGTCTATCTTTCTGTGTCTTGTGCCCAATGTTACCCGTGTCTTTTTTTCCGTGTCTTGTGCCCATTGTTACCCGTGTCTATCTTTCTGTGTCTTGTGTCCAATGTTACCCGTGTCTATCTTTCTGTGTCTTGTGTCCAATGTTACCCGTGTCTATCTTTCTGTGTTTTGTGCCCAATGTTACTCGTTTCTATCTTTTTATGTCTTGTGTCCAATGTTACTCGTGTCTATCTTTCTGTGTCTTGTGCCCAATGTTACCCGTGTCTATCTTTCTGTGTCTTGTGCCCAATGTTACCCGTGTCTATTTTTCTGTGTCTTGTGCCCAATGTTACCCGTGTCTATCTTTCTGTGTCTTGTGCCCAATGTTACTCGTTTCTATCTTTCTGTGTCTTGTGTCCAATGTTACCCGTGTCTATCTTTCTGTGTCTTGTGTCCAATGTTACTCGTGTCTATCTTTCTGTGTCTTGTGCCCAATGTTACCCGTGTCTATCTTTCTGTGTCTTGTGTCCAATGTTACCCGTGTCTATCTTTCTGTTTCTTGTGCTCAATGTTACACGTGTCTGTCTTTCTGTGTCTTGTGTCCGATGTCACACGTGTCTATCTTTCTGTGTCTTGTGCCCAATGTTACACGTTTATCTTGCTGTGTCTTGTGCCCAATGTTACACGTTTCTATCTTCTGTGTCTTGTGTCCAATGTTACCCGTGTCTATCTTTCTGTGTCTTGTGCCCAATGTTACTTGTGTCTATCTTTCTGTGTCTTGTGTCCAATGTTACACGTGTCTATCTTTCTGTGTCTTGTGTCCAATGTTACCCGTGTCTATCTTTCTGTGTCTTGTGCCCAATGTTACCCGTGTCTATCTTTCTGTGTCTTGTGCCCAATGCTTCCTGCGTCTACCTTTCTATATGTTGTGTCCAATGTTACCCGTGTCTATCTTTCTGTGTCTTGTGTCCAATGTTACCCGTGTCTATCTTTCTGTTTCTTGTGCTCAATGTTACACGTGTCTATCTTTCTGTGTCTTGTGTCCAATGTTACCCGTGTTTACCTTTCTGTGTCTTGTGCCCAATGTTACACGTTTATCTTGCTGTGTCTTGTGCCCAATGTTACACGTTTCTATCTTTCTGTGTCTTGTGACCAATGTTACCCGTGTCTATCTTTCTGTGTCTTGTGTCCAGTGTTACCTGTGTCTATTTTTCTCTCTCTTGTGTCCAATGTTACCCGTGTCTATCTTTCTGTGTCTTGTGTCCAATGTTACCCGTGTCTATCTTTCTGTGTTTTGTGTCCAATGTTACCCGTGTCTATCTTTCTGTGTCTTGTGCCCAATGTTGCCCGTTTTTATCTTTCTGTGTCTTGTGTCCAATGTTACCCGTGTCTATTTTTCTGTGTCTTGTGTCCAATGTTATCCGTGTCTATCTTTCTGTGTTTCGTGTCGTCCAATGTTACCCGTGGCTATCTTTCTGTGTCCTGTGTCCAATGTTACCCGTTTCTATCTTTATGTGTCTCTTGACCAATGTTTCACGTGTCTATCTTTCTGTGTCTTGTGTTCAATGTTACCCGTGTCTATCTTTCTGTGTCTTGTGCCCAATATTACACGTTTATCTTGCTGTGTCTTGTGTCCAATGTTACCCGTGTCTATCTTTCTATGTCTTGTGTCCAATGTTACCCGTGTCTATCTTTCTGTGTCTTGTGCCCAATGTTACCCGTGTCTTTTTTTCCGTGTCTTGTGCCCAATGTTACCCGTGTCTATCTTTCTGTGTCTTGTGTCCAATGTTACCCGTGTCTATCTTTCTGTGTCTTGTGTCCAATGTTACCCGTGTCTATCTTTCTGTGTTTTGTGCCCAATGTTACTCGTTTCTATCTTTTTATGTCTTGTGTCCAATGTTACTCGTGTCTATCTTTCTGTGTCTTGTGCCCAATGTTACCCGTGTCTATCTTTCTGTGTCTTGTGCCCAATGTTACCCGTGTCTATTTTTCTGTGTCTTGTGCCCAATGTTACCCGTGTCTATCTTTCTGTGTCTTGTGCCCAATGTTACTCGTTTCTATCTTTCTGTGTCTTGTGTCCAATGTTACCCGTGTCTATCTTTCTGTGTCTTGTGTCCAATGTTACTCGTGTCTATCTTTCTGTGTCTTGTGCCCAATGTTACCCGTGTCTATCTTTCTGTGTCTTGTGTCCAATGTTACCCGTGTCTATCTTTCTGTTTCTTGTGCTCAATGTTACACGTGTCTGTTTTTCTGTGTCTTGTGTCCGATGTCACACGTGTCTATCTTTCTGTGTCTTGTGCCCAATGTTACACGTTTATCTTGCTGTGTCTTGTGCCCAATGTTACACGTTTCTATCTTCTGTGTCTTGTGTCCAATGTTACCCGTGTCTATCTTTCTGTGTCTTGTGCCCAATGTTACTTGTGTCTATCTTTCTGTGTCTTGTGTCCAATGTTACACGTGTCTATCTTTCTGTGTCTTGTGTCCAATGTTACCCGTGTCTATCTTTCTGTGTCTTGTGCCCAATGTTACCCGTGTCTATCTTTCTGTGTCTTGTGCCCAATGCTTCCTGCGTCTACCTTTCTATATGTTGTGTCCAATGTTACCCGTGTCTATCTTTCTGTGTCTTGTGTCCAATGTTACTCGTGTCTATCTTTCTGTTTCTTGTGCTCAATGTTACACGTGTCTATCTTTCTGTGTCTTGTGTCCAATGTTACCCGTGTTTACCTTTCTGTGTCTTGTGCCCAATGTTACACGTTTATCTTGCTGTGTCTTGTGCCCAATGTTACACGTTTCTATCTTTCTGTGTCTTGTGACCAATGTTACCCGTGTCTATCTTTCTGTGTCTTGTGTCCAGTGTTACCTGTGTCTATTTTTCTCTCTCTTGTGTCCAATGTTACCCGTGTCTATCTTTCTGTGTCTTGTGTCCAATGTTACCCGTGTCTATCTTTCTGTGTTTTGTGTCCAATGTTACCCGTGTCTATCTTTCTGTGTCTTGTGCCCAATGTTGCCCGTTTTTATCTTTCTGTGTCTTGTGCCCAATGTTACCCGTGTCTATCTTTCGGTGTCTTGTGTCCAATGTTACCCGTGTCTATCTTTCTGTGTCTTGTCCCCAATGTTACTCGTTTCTATCTTTCTGTGTCTTGTGTCCAATGTTACCCGTGTCTATCTTTCTGTGTCTTGTGCCCAATATTACACGTTTATCTTGCTGTGTCTTGTGTCCAATGTTACCCGTGTCTATCTTTCTATGTCTTGTGTCCAATGTTACCCGTGTCTATCTTTCTGTGTCTTGTGCCCAATGTTACCCGTGTCTTTTTTTCCGTGTCTTGTGCCCATTGTTACCCGTGTCTATCTTTCTGTGTCTTGTGTCCAATGTTACCCGTGTCTATCTTTCTGTGTCTTGTGTCCAATGTTACCCGTGTCTATCTTTCTGTGTTTTGTGCCCAATGTTACTCGTTTCTATCTTTTTATGTCTTGTGTCCAATGTTACTCGTGTCTATCTTTCTGTGTCTTGTGCCCAATGTTACCCGTGTCTATCTTTCTGTGTCTTGTGCCCAATGTTACCCGTGTCTATTTTTCTGTGTCTTGTGCCCAATGTTACCCGTGTCTATCTTTCTGTGTCTTGTGCCCAATGTTACTCGTTTCTATCTTTCTGTGTCTTGTGTCCAATGTTACCCGTGTCTATCTTTCTGTGTCTTGTGTCCAATGTTACTCGTGTCTATCTTTCTGTGTCTTGTGCCCAATGTTACCCGTGTCTATCTTTCTGTGTCTTGTGTCCAATGTTACCCGTGTCTATCTTTCTGTTTCTTGTGCTCAATGTTACACGTGTCTGTCTTTCTGTGTCTTGTGTCCGATGTCACACGTGTCTATCTTTCTGTGTCTTGTGCCCAATGTTACACGTTTATCTTGCTGTGTCTTGTGCCCAATGTTACACGTTTCTATCTTCTGTGTCTTGTGTCCAATGTTACCCGTGTCTATCTTTCTGTGTCTTGTGCCCAATGTTACTTGTGTCTATCTTTCTGTGTCTTGTGTCCAATGTTACACGTGTCTATCTTTCTGTGTCTTGTGTCCAATGTTACCCGTGTCTATCTTTCTGTGTCTTGTGCCCAATGTTACCCGTGTCTATCTTTCTGTGTCTTGTGCCCAATGCTTCCTGCGTCTACCTTTCTATATGTTGTGTCCAATGTTACCCGTGTCTATCTTTCTGTGTCTTGTGTCCAATGTTACCCGTGTCTATCTTTCTGTTTCTTGTGCTCAATGTTACACGTGTCTATCTTTCTGTGTCTTGTGTCCAATGTTACCCGTGTTTACCTTTCTGTGTCTTGTGCCCAATGTTACACGTTTATCTTGCTGTGTCTTGTGCCCAATGTTACACGTTTCTATCTTTCTGTGTCTTGTGACCAATGTTACCCGTGTCTATCTTTCTGTGTCTTGTGTCCAGTGTTACCTGTGTCTATTTTTCTCTCTCTTGTGTCCAATGTTACCCGTGTCTATCTTTCTGTGTCTTGTGTCCAATGTTACCCGTGTCTATCTTTCTGTGTTTTGTGTCCAATGTTACCCGTGTCTATCTTTCTGTGTCTTGTGCCCAATGTTGCCCGTTTTTATCTTTCTGTGTCTTGTGTCCAATGTTACCCGTGTCTATTTTTCTGTGTCTTGTGTCCAATGTTATCCGTGTCTATCTTTCTGTGTTTCGTGTCGTCCAATGTTACCCGTGGCTATCTTTCTGTGTCCTGTGTCCAATGTTACCCGTTTCTATCTTTATGTGTCTCTTGACCAATGTTTCACGTGTCTATCTTTCTGTGTCTTGTGTTCAATGTTACCCGTGTCTATCTTTCTGTGTCTTGTGCCCAATATTACACGTTTATCTTGCTGTGTCTTGTGTCCAATGTTACCCGTGTCTATCTTTCTATGTCTTGTGTCCAATGTTACCCGTGTCTATCTTTCTGTGTCTTGTGCCCAATGTTACCCGTGTCTTTTTTTCCGTGTCTTGTGCCCAATGTTACCCGTGTCTATCTTTCTGTGTCTTGTGTCCAATGTTACCCGTGTCTATCTTTCTGTGTCTTGTGTCCAATGTTACCCGTGTCTATCTTTCTGTGTTTTGTGCCCAATGTTACTCGTTTCTATCTTTTTATGTCTTGTGTCCAATGTTACTCGTGTCTATCTTTCTGTGTCTTGTGCCCAATGTTACCCGTGTCTATCTTTCTGTGTCTTGTGCCCAATGTTACCCGTGTCTATTTTTCTGTGTCTTGTGCCCAATGTTACCCGTGTCTATCTTTCTGTGTCTTGTGCCCAATGTTACTCGTTTCTATCTTTCTGTGTCTTGTGTCCAATGTTACCCGTGTCTATCTTTCTGTGTCTTGTGTCCAATGTTACTCGTGTCTATCTTTCTGTGTCTTGTGCCCAATGTTACCCGTGTCTATCTTTCTGTGTCTTGTGTCCAATGTTACCCGTGTCTATCTTTCTGTTTCTTGTGCTCAATGTTACACGTGTCTGTTTTTCTGTGTCTTGTGTCCGATGTCACACGTGTCTATCTTTCTGTGTCTTGTGCCCAATGTTACACGTTTATCTTGCTGTGTCTTGTGCCCAATGTTACACGTTTCTATCTTCTGTGTCTTGTGTCCAATGTTACCCGTGTCTATCTTTCTGTGTCTTGTGCCCAATGTTACTTGTGTCTATCTTTCTGTGTCTTGTGTCCAATGTTACACGTGTCTATCTTTCTGTGTCTTGTGTCCAATGTTACCCGTGTCTATCTTTCTGTGTCTTGTGCCCAATGTTACCCGTGTCTATCTTTCTGTGTCTTGTGCCCAATGCTTCCTGCGTCTACCTTTCTATATGTTGTGTCCAATGTTACCCGTGTCTATCTTTCTGTGTCTTGTGTCCAATGTTACTCGTGTCTATCTTTCTGTTTCTTGTGCTCAATGTTACACGTGTCTATCTTTCTGTGTCTTGTGTCCAATGTTACCCGTGTTTACCTTTCTGTGTCTTGTGCCCAATGTTACACGTTTATCTTGCTGTGTCTTGTGCCCAATGTTACACGTTTCTATCTTTCTGTGTCTTGTGACCAATGTTACCCGTGTCTATCTTTCTGTGTCTTGTGTCCAGTGTTACCTGTGTCTATTTTTCTCTCTCTTGTGTCCAATGTTACCCGTGTCTATCTTTCTGTGTCTTGTGTCCAATGTTACCCGTGTCTATCTTTCTGTGTTTTGTGTCCAATGTTACCCGTGTCTATCTTTCTGTGTCTTGTGCCCAATGTTGCCCGTTTTTATCTTTCTGTGTCTTGTGTCCAATGTTACCCGTGTCTATTTTTCTGTGTCTTGTGTCCAATGTTATCCGTGTCTATCTTTCTGTGTTTCGTGTCGTCCAATGTTACCCGTGGCTATCTTTCTGTGTCCTGTGTCCAATGTTACCCGTTTCTATCTTTATGTGTCTCTTGACCAATGTTTCACGTGTCTATCTTTCTGTGTCTTGTGTTCAATGTTACCCGTGTCTATCTTTCTGTGTCTTGTGTCCAATGTTACCCGTGTCTATCTTTCTCTGTCTTGTGCCCAATGTTACCCGTGTCTATCTTTCTGTGTATTGTGTCCAATGTTACCCGTGTCTATCTTTCTGTGTCTTGTGTCCAATGTTACCCGTGTCTTCTTTCTGTGTCTTGTGCCCAATGTTACCCGTGTCTATCTTTCTGTTTCTTGTGTCCATTGTTACCAGTGTCTATCTTTCGGTGTCTTGTGTCCAATGTTACCCATTTCTATCTTTCTGTGTCTTGTCTCTAATGTTGTCCGTGTTTATCTTTCTGTGTATTGTGTCCAATGTTACCCGTGTCTATCTTTCTGTGTCTTTTCTCCAATGTTACCTGTGTCTTCTTTCTGTGTCTCGTGTTTAATGTTACCCGTGTCTATCTTTCTGTGTCTTGTGTCCAATGTTACCCGTGTCTTTCTTTCTGTGTCTTGTGTCCAATGTTACCCGTGTCTTCTTTCTGTGTCTTGTGCCCAATGTTGCCCGTGTCTATTTTATATTTCTACTTTCGGTTTCCTCGAACATTTATCGTCTTCTATTTATTGAAAAATCTGTAATAGAATATGAAACATGGATGCTTATCAAGATTTTGTGACATGGATATGTTTATCATGCAATCAATTTTGTAATAATCAATTTCTTAACGTGGACATGCTGTTGTCGTGGTTGTATGAAGTCAAGGCGGGGCAATCCCAAGATATATAGTCATAGAACTGACAAACCAATATGGTAATGGAAACAATTTCCAGAAATTGGACGATTTTTTCCAGTAAAAGGAGGAGAGTGTGGGGGAGGGGGTCATTTGATAATTTTTTTTTAGAGGAAAAACTGGGTTTCCTCATTGCTAGTGGATTTAATTTTACTCTGGTTTATTGATAGATTTGCATTTAGCATTAGCACATATTTTCACATTTTGGACTTTTCCACCTGCTCACATTAACTTTATTTCCATAATTCTGTTGCTTATTTGCATTGCTTTATGCTTGTTTTATCTCGATGACGTTACAAGATAAAACAAAATCAATTAAGGCAAACAGCGCAACAATAACAATCTAGATAAACAACACAACAGTCAAGCAAATTAAGCATATGCAGCATACAAAAATCCGACATTTATTAAATATATATATAGATTGTGATAAATTATATCTTGTATTTCATTCAAGTTGACAAAAAGATAATGACAAACCAGTCTAGGATCACGCATACCATCAATTGAAAAACTGAATTTGTAGATATTATTATTATATGTGTTCTAAGTAAGATTCTACTGACGATCGCACACATGGTTTTAATATATATTAACATATTCGTAAGAATTCCTAAAACAAATCGAGTGAATTCTAACGATGGACGATACAGCAAAATTGAACAGAGAACAACAATATATACAGCACTCTTCATACATTAAAATTAATGTATGTCAGAGGATAACAGCAATAAATCATTAATATAAATAATACAAATATATTAATACATATAATATATTCACTGCACACTAAATGAATACATGTGACAAGATTATGTGATAAAGTCAAAAAACAAAATATACGTCAATGAGGGCCGTCGTGGTCGTGATCGAATGGTAGTTGGATCTACAAATACGTATGCAATCATTGCATATCACCACTGACGTTGTGAGTTCTAATCCCACTCAATTTGTCAGTGACTTGCGGCCGATCTGTTGTTTTTTTTCTGGGTACTCCGGTTCCCCCACCAATAAAACTGACCGCCACGATATAACTGAACTGTTGTTGAAAGAGACGTTAACCACCATGACCCTAACTGTAACCCCCAACACATCAGTGAGATGGGCTACAACAACTGAAGGAACATAGTCCCCAGAAAAACATTACAAAACTTACATGTACTATGTAATTAGTGTTAACAAGAGTGTCAAAAATACACGTATGATTGGAGTCTTAGATTTCACTCAGTGAAAGACTCAAGTATGTGACAATTATATTTTACTCAGTTAAAGGCGCAAGCTTGTGACAATTATATGTTACTCAGTGAAATACTCAAGTATGTGACAATTATATTTTACTCAGCTAAAGGCGCAAGCTTGTGACAATTATATTTTACTCAGTTAAAGGCTCAAGCTTGTGAAAATTATATTTCACTCAGTGAAAGACTCAAGTATGTGACAATTATATTTTACTCAGCTAAAGGCGCAAGCTTGTGACAATTATATTTTACTCAGTTAAAGGCTCAAGCTTGTGACAATTATATTTTACTCAGTTAAAGGTTCAAGCTTGTGACAAATGTTGTATATATCTATACTTGAAGATATGATTACTGATCCAAATACTGAAGAGGGATCAACAATAAGTACATCTGAAAAAGAAGACTTGTCTACAGGTTTGTTCTTATTAGAAAAAAATTTCTTTATTTGCAGTTAGATAAAATGTTCTGTATCTCGTATCACAATAAGATGGTGTACTCGATACGACAAGGTAGCTTTAATTAAATATACCATAGAGGGTTGCTGCTAACAGGGAAGCTACTGAACCAAGGGTTCACAGTGGTTAAGTTAAAGTCATAAGTTTTAGTGTCGCCACCATGACTTGGTTGACCATTACGGAATATCTGTGTCATAAATGATCGCGGATATGTTCTGTTTGCAATCATGCCCTTTCCTCATTCATGACTTGTACTTCTTTGCAACAATGAGTAACGCGACGGGTGCCACTAATGGAGCATCAACTGTTTACCTTTCCGGAGCACATTAATTCACCCCTGTTTTTTAGAGGTTGGTGTTGATCAATCTTTAGTTTTCTGTGTAGTGTTTTGTGGATCTTTGTTTGTCCTTTGTGCACTGTCATTGTGTTGTCATACAAACAGGTATATACATTCTGTATGAATAAATATAAACAAAATGAAAAAGAATTACAGAACACCTTAATGTTATTCAATGCTCCGTTTTATATTTTGGTTTTCGAGCGTTGGCGGACTGTACATCACAAATTTGTCATTCACAACTCAATATGTTTTGATTTAATTTTCTATACCAAACTACAAAGTAAAAAATTGGAGTTGGTGCGTTCAAAGATATATCACAAAATATTTATAAATGTTGTAATGATGAGTCAACATCTTTGATATTTAAAATATCGCACTGATATGTATTGTGAAGTTCATCTGCTCAATTAGTTATGCTTGTTTGTTTGTTTGATGGTGTTTAATGCCACTTTCAACAATATTGCAGTTATATCGTGGCTGTCAGTTTTATTGGTAAAGGAAACCGAGGACCCAGAGAAAACCACCGACCTGTCGCAAGTCACTGACAAACTTTATCACATAATGTTGTACACCTCGCCCCGATCGGGATTTGAACAAACAACATCAGTGTTGATAGGCACTGATTACATAAGTTGATGTAAATCCAACTGTCACACGATCACGGCCACGACGACCCCCTCAATTAGTTAAATATTCACAATTCTGTTTGCCGTCAGCTTGGACGCAAATATCTACACCATCAGTTTAGAGAAGTTTGATGAAGCCGTAAATCGGAGAAAGACAGATAATACACAATACTAAAGATTGAACAGCACGAAACCCATTAAAACAGTTGGTGAATTCAGATTCTCCAGAAGGATATGCAGTTCTTATTACATAGATGTCTGTGAAATACTGAGATTTCCTAGTGATAAAAATATAGACAATATACATACATTGTCGACAAATATAACATTTATTTTTACGAGCTTTAAAAACAGTAAAAAACGAGGCCCTGGCGAGCTTTCTGACGATTATAAATAAATGTTATTTTTACTGACAATGTAGACAATGTCCGTATATTGTGCTTATCCTGCAAGGTCAAAAAGTCCAAAACAACTGCTACCTTGCCTGAAAATATCAGAAACAAGCGTCATTCTGATAGGTTACCATGGTCGGTGTCATCTATCACGATCGCGCTTATACTGGTATAGTTTCTTTTCGTTGCTCTACATGAAGTACTAAAGTAGTTATACTATAATAACGATCAGTACCGATATAATTAGAGATGAATTGTCAAAAAGAAAAAAAGGAAAATAATATTTGATTTGATTTCAGGTTTTTCTTTGAATGAAAAGCTGTTGCATTATGGTACTTTGGCAGTAGGATTTGTGTTGCTATTGATTTTGTCTATTCTTTGTAATGTCTGTATCAATCACAAGTGTAAGAAAGCAGGTCTTAAAATGTCACAAAATGATGAAAGAGTTGTACCTACTGGACCGCCTCACGAAATTGAAGATGTCTTTTCACAATATGAAACAATTGATGAAAACAATATGGAACCGATGCGAATGGTCGAGAAAGTTGAAGGTACAGCAAACCCCCGAACATCTTCAGTTAACAGTAATTCGTCATCAGATAGATCGTATTTAGAAGTTATTGATATCGATGATGATTATCTTAATCCCTATCAGCCCATTGAAACGAACAATCAGTCTGATATCTTACATAAATATTGCATTTTGAATATGGTATCTTCCACAGAATATGAAGCAACAACGCAACCGGAAGCCAAGATGGAATGTGATAAAGATTTCCTAGGAGAAATAATTGTTAAGCAAATCGAATCAAATTTAATACCTAAAATTTTCGAATCTTCTAGTTCGTTTGACAGTGAAATATCACTAACTGAAAGAGATGACAAGTCTACAGAGAGGGAAGAGTCTTCTAATGTGTATTGCCCGCTAAAAAAGAGTGAGGTCATAGAAGAAAACAGTTGTTCCCTACAAAAAAACGCAGCAGAGTATATAAATCTAAATTGGTAGATACATCAGTAGATGATAAACACATAGTGGACACTGTGAACGTGGGTACAAATACTTAGATCCTCGTCACACATCGGGAGATATTCATAAGTATTCAACACTACACATACTAAAAAGTCCGATAAAGTGTGCGATTAAAGGAATCTTTAAATAATGGAATTCAACTATGTCATGAAAAGGAGACATGTGATTTGAAAGGATATCAATATCAGTATATGACATGTTTATCCACAATTGCTCCAACACACTAGCTCACCTTCATATAAGGTCATATTTTTTCCAAAGACAATTTCTTCTAACTTTCTGACTTGAGTAGTTTGTATCCGTCTTACGCTATACCATTTATTTTACTCTGTTGTTTGGAGTTTTGCATTATAGAATGATTGTAGGTGATTGACGTCACTTTAAGCATTGTATATTTCAGCTATGTCATACGGTTCCCTTTTGTTGGTGCAGGCACCTGGAGATAATCACCTCATCAACTTGGTGCAAGTCGTTAACAAGCAATATAACATACAGAAAAGTTTGAAGATGCCAAAAGGATAATCAGCAGCTGGAAGTCGAAGGACAGAAAATACAATGATCATAAGAAAAATGATAAACATTTCCACAACACACTACACAAAATAATAAAGACTGAACAACACAAACCCCACAAAAATCCGGAAGTGAACGCAAGTGCTCGAGAGGGTAAGCAGTATCAAGCCGTATCAACAAAACTACACTGGCTTAAGTCGAACTGACGAAGAGATGAAGGGCTGTGATTACACAGACATATGATTTCTAACTACATAAAATGCATTGCACTAGTACTGCCATGGCGGCTCAAGAAAATGCTTAGACAACTCTAGCTAAGTAATAGAGAAGGTCCTCTTTGAGTTCCTGTCGAAGGGGCTTATAATTTTAGCTCCAGTAAATCGTGTGCTCGTTTTGTCATGGCAAATGTAGCTATTTAGTTTTATTTCGAGTTTACCAAAATAGCGACTTATCTAAGTTCAAAATAACGCGATTTGACTGTATTTCCCATCATGAATTATAAGAACATGAGATTTGACTGTATTTCCCATCATGCATCACAAGAACATATCTAAGTATTTAAAACACCTGTTATTTCTTTTTAGGTGTTTTTGTTAAAACGAAATTGGTTTTACTATTCTTTCAATTTGCATATGATTAAAAAAAAACACCTGAACAAGAAATTGAATTAAATTTTGGTTTTAATAGGTAAAACAGACGTTATACATATAGCAACGTATACCCTAGTATGTTGTGGTCTAACAGTATTAATACTTTTTATTACATTAGTGTATAAATATAAGATTCAACAATTTATATGTAAATAGACTAACTATAGTATATATTTGTAGTTTGTTTTGCTGTTGACAACATATTCGTAGATCATCTCACTTGGTTCGTTTTATTCGTATTTGATAAAGCTCATACCATGTACAATGTGTATGCATTGGATCAATTGTAACAGATTTTTCAGCATCATGTTCAGTAAATGTAGATATATGTGTAGCAATACTCATTTTTGTAATAAATCTTTGAAGATGATTTCTCACTAACGTTTTTCTTTCTACAATACAATTACATGTATATGATAACAATAGTAAATATATTACCAATAATACATAGTATGAAATATATGGTTTTTTTTTGGAAAACTTCCCATCTTAGAGGGACCGTCGTGGTGGTGATCGTATGCTAGTTGGATTTATAACTACCTATGCAATCAGTACATAACACCAACCAAATTATGTATTCGAATCCGGTTCAGGCGAGGTGTACTTGATACAACAAAGTTTGTCAGTGGCTTGCGGCAGGTCGGTGGTTTTTTCCTCTACCAATAAAACTGACCGCCACGAGATAACTGAAATATTGTTGAAAGTGGCGTTAAAAACCATAACCATAACCTATTTTAGATCGGAAGCAGCCATCATCGTGGAGCTTAGTGAGTGAAATGCGTCAATAAATCTGACTATTTATCAAGTACATGTATGTAAAACACAATATGCAGAAAAATATTTAGCTTATAACAATTTCATTCGTTCATAGAGACAAAAAGGATCAGACACAAGTCTTACCAAAATATGAAGCTTACTTCTTTGAACGACATAACAATTATTACCAATATACACATGGAATAGTACATGCACATGAATGTGTGTATACCAGTAACAATTACACATAAAACTATTCCAATAATACAAATAAAATGTCTATCAACATAACTTAATTCTTAAGAGATGAGTTTTATAAACCATTAAGAAATTAGAAATATTTAAACATAGCGAATATAAAATTCGTAAACAAGTTAAAATAAAGAATATTTAATAAATATAGAAAGTGTTATGGGTATTAAGTGTTTAACGTTAACGCTTTCAACAATATTCCAATTATATCATGGTGGTAAGTTTCATTTGTGTAGTAATAAAATGTAAATAAACTGAAAAAAAATATCACACTGTCGAACCAATTCCAAAATCAAATATCAAAATCATAGAAAAAGGTAAAATCGCCACCCATAGCATACTAATGCATGGCCGCTCACTTTCCTGGCTTATTACAGTCCCTTCAATAAAAATTGGCGGTGTTAAACTAGTTTTGTGAGCCCAAATCTCCTCTATGAGAGAAATGATGCGGCCATGCAAGTTCTCTCCAAATGTCATCAAAATGCCAGCACTAACATATAACCAGGCAAACAGCTTTATCACAAAGAACACTATAATCTTGAACATTATACACAATATTTTTAATCTTCGTGACACAGAAGTTGTCGTATGTATACTAATAATTCTATTAAAAAAAAGCAGATGACTTCAACAATATCTAAATAATAGATCGCATGCAAGGCCATCGTAGGACATAATAGTGAAACTTTGAATCAAAATCTAATTGCCAGCTCCATCTTTCGTCATCTGTACGCAACTGTAGGAAATCTCAATATATGGAGAAAACCAACAACCTGCTACAAGTCAACGACACTCTTTATAACACAAGGTAGTATGAACGGGAATCAATCTTACAACATAAGCGGTGAAAGCTATTGGTGTAAATCCTACTACCACACGACCACAACGGCCCCTAAAAAAACATAGGAAATAGGTTATACTTAAAGAATTCTAAACAAATATATATTTAACTAATGAATAGAAATTTGAATTATCTTGGAAAAAGCAAAATGTCAATTCTAACAGCATATGCATTCGAGAAAGGATATCAACTCCCGTCTCATATATGAAACCTGTCATGAATTCTGAAAACCATTGAAAGCAGGGGAGTTCCACAAATTAATGTCGGACTCATGCAAGCAGTTGAGACATGAACACTCCAAATCGACATTCAAATGATGTCGTCAATAATATAGCTGACGCTTTGGGTTCCTGTAATGGTGTTACACTGATGAAGATTTGCTGATAATGGGAATATGATACGACCTATCTTGGTTATCCTGATTTAGACCTTTTGATTTTATTGCTCCCAAGCAACTTACATTATTTGGTTTTCCAATTATTCGAATTTGAGAACATGATGAAGATTATTCGATAAACACATCCTTCCTAAATAATGTAATTATTATCAGGTTCTCCTTCCACAGGCATAAGTGACATTAGACGATTTTGGCTATCCTGTTAAGACCCTCTGAATTTATTCCTACCAAATATTATAAATGATTTGGCTTTCCAATTTTTCGAATTTGAGCGTTATTCCAGAAACGCGTCGTGCGCACTAAATTGGATATCTTCTTTTTTTCATGTTCGTCGTTACGTTCCTAGTTACGTGTTGTGATGTCCGTTAGGATTTCTGCATAAAAACGATGTTCAGTTCATTCTTTCTCCGTGTTGTTTGTAGGAGGGCCCATGTCTTATTTATGTTGTTTGTGTTTGTTTGCGTATAGTGGTGTCCAGCATTTGTCCTATTATATGTATTTACGTTCTTAGTTCAGTGTTATGATATCTTCTACGATTTCTGCATAAAAACGATGTTCGGTTCATCCTTTCTCCGAGTTGTTTGTAGGAGGGCTCATGTCTTATTTATGTTATTTGTTTTTGTTTGCGCACAGTGGTATCAAACACGTCTTGACTAGATGAGTAACATGGCGAGTGTCTTATAAGAGACAATAACTGCTACAATTTGCGAATATCTGGGTTCACCCCCGGCTTTTGGTGGGGACTGAGTTGTTCATCTCCTCAGTTTTCTGTGTTTTATTTTGATGTTTGCTTGTTTGTCCTTGTATTGTGTCTTGTGTCTTGTGTGATCAATGCTGACATTAAGATATTTAATTAGCCATGCCAGTATCGAAGCACTGACTCCTTGACGGATCATAACCTCGGGGACCTATAGTCCACCAGCAGTGATTGTAATAAAATCGTAGATATCTAATATTGTGATTTCTGTTACGATTTCCGCATAAAACGATGTTCGGTTCGTCTTTACCGCCAGTTGTGTGTAGGAGAGCGCATGCTTATTTACGTTATTTGTATTTACTTGCGCATAGTGGTGTCCAACTCATATTGTATTGTGTTTTTCTTTGTTTTTCGTCGTCTTGTGTACTATGCGTTGCCAATTCTCTGGATTGTCCATTTTTGATTGCCCCTTCAGTATTTTCTAACGTTTATTGAAGTGAACCCCACGTTTTTCTGGAATCGCATTACAGGTACACTCAATGTTATAGGTGACAACGATTGGAAAGCCAAATAAGTGAAAAATCTTACGGAGCAAGTAAACTGAATGGTCTAGACAGAAAGCTAAAATCGGGTAATGTCACCTAGGGAGATTAACACCAGTTTTAATAAATTACATTACTTAGGAAAAGTAAATTTCAGTAATAAATATATCTAATAAATCATGTCAGTGGTGAAACATTGACTATTGGGCGGATGATACCCTCGGGTACTAAAAATACATAAGAAAAGGTATCTACCCAGTGACAAAACCCTTGATATCTAAACGAGGTGATTCTGGAATAATCTGCAGGTACACTCGAATAATGTATTACAGGACACGCATTGGCTTTATAATTGTAAAAAATGTAGTCGACGTGAAAAATACATTAAGGCAGGTGATAATGATACAGAATGGCAACTACAAAACTAGATGAATTAGACCGCGGGTATGTTTGGATAATACTAGGTGGTAAGAATATTAATTTTTAAATAATTGATTGATTGTTGTTTAATGCCATAACTTAAAGGAGGTTAATAGATTTACAAACAATAATTCTGGTATGGTTGACAGTAATTGACGGTAATGTGGACATTCCCCTTCAAGTCGAAAGTAAATGTATTTATTACATAAAAGTCCGTGACAAATCGTCTTCCAACAATAAGAAAATAATTTTTAAGCGTATGATTGGCATCAAATCTCTCACTTGCTCTTCTTTACTGGGATATCGTAGAGAATTCTTCTGAATCACAGAACAATACTATGGCAACCTTTACCTTGGTCCCTTAAAACGTTTAATTCCGGAGCACCTACGTTCACCCCCGTGATGCTCGATCTTTAGTATTCTGTGAAATGGTTCGTTGATCGTTTTTTTTTTCCTTTTACGGCTTCTCAGTACAACTTTGGTATATTAAAACGTTTCTTATAAGGCAAAATGAATCTGAGGGTCTGTTCCTCGTTGATTGGTATGTTGACCTTACAGCATTGACTAGCTTACCTTTTTTCACCACAACTTTGAAAGAAAAAAACAATGTTTACTTTGTGATTAGATTTCATTCCCGTTTTTTAGTGGAGTTCATGTTGCTTCTCTAGTGTTTTGTGGATTGTTGTTCGTCTTTTCCTCCTTTTTATTTTGTCCATTGTGTCGTTTGTTCTTCTCCGACTTACGGCTTCTGATTACCCTCTTAACTATCATTAAGCGTTTCTTAAAACGTACCATGAGAAGAGATACCAGAAAATGTAATGAAAAGCTGTAAATTGAAAGACAGACAGCACACTGAGCAACATTATTCACATTTGACATTTTTCATACTGTACCAGATTGTTGAACTAATGATAATGGAATCTTGTTTCCGTCTGGAACCGTTTTATTTGAATTTATCGAATTTATTGTCACAAACAGCTGTAGAAATTTCTACTTTAAGGATTCTGATTGCACCTTTAATATCTTCAAACTCTTCTTACTGACAAAAATATTTTTTGCAGCTTCGTTTTTTAATTTGATGCTCATTATTGGAACCTTGCGTTCATTTGGAATCATCTATGCAGAACTTCTGGAAACTTATCATGTTGGTGCGGGATATACAGCGATAATATTAAGCATAATTATATTTCTTGTGGCAGTCGGAGGTATGTCTCATTAAAAAACTAGATATATATTTAAACAATACATTGTATTGTAGAGTTCGGAGGGGACATCGACATGGGAACAAATCGTGTCCTTGTCTTTGTTGATCTATTCTTTTATTCCTATGTTATTCCTATGAGGCAGCGCTTATTTCAAAGACAAAACATTAGTGCATTTAAACTCGCATTGAGGTATATTGATGATATTCTGTCTATTAATGTCTAAACTTCGCTATCCTGATACCATTACGAAATATGTCAATATCTAATTTAAGTGTGAACAACACGTAACTGGAAAACACTTTCATCAGGTACGCTCAAAGTCCGAAGATTGGAAAGCCAAATTACTTTTCCTCTTGGCCATTGTGTTGTCTGTTCTTCTTCGATATACGGATTCTGATTGCCCCTTTGGTATCTTTAAACTCTTCTTATTTAAGTCTCTGTGAGCAAGAAAACCAAATGGCATCAACACGATGGCCAAAATATGATATGGTCACTTATGTTCGAGGGGAGAGAACATTAGTTTTAATAATACATATAATATTACTAATATAAAATAAATCTATTAAACCACGATCGAAGATACCAAAGTCGTAATTAGAATCCGTATAACAAAGAAGAACAGACAACACAATGGCCAAAGGAAAAAGTACAAAAGGACAAACAACGATCAACAAAACATACATATGAAACTAAAGATTGAGTAACCTGGGGCGGATCCAGGGGGGGGGGGGGGGGGGGGGGGTCAGGGGGAGGGGGGGCGCACTCTAAAATTGGAAATAATATGATTTTTGGCGTAAAATCGTGATCTTTCACACGAAATACCCCAAAAATGTTCGCGCCTCTCTCTGCAATTGGAAAAAATTTTGATTTTTTAGCGTAAAATCGTGATTTTTCACACGATATACCCAAAACATTTTCGCGCCTCCCACCGCACGGCGCAATTTTTTTAAGTGCGCCCCCCCCCCCTAACTTGAAATCCTGGATCCGTCCCTGGTAACCCCACTAAAAACCCGGTGTGTAAAATTAGTAAATAGTACAAACAAAATAATTTGCTTTGCAATAAATTGACTTTTAAGCTGATGATATCCTCGGTAACTAGTAAGTCCACCATAACGGGACATCTCGTAAATATAAAGCGTCGATATTCGGTTTATTGTCTATCCATAGACTATAAATGATTAAATGATGTGTTTTATGAATGTGTAATGAATTGTTATTTTATATGTTATTTTATATTTGCACAGCTCCAGTATCCGGACATATCAGCACTTCTTTTTCATTTAAATGGTGCACCGTTATTGGAGGGATTCTTGCAGGACTAGGTATGGTCGCCAGTGCATTCACCGGAAGTGTAGAAATGTTATTCTTAACGTATGGTGTCATATTAGGTATGCTATATTGTTAGTGATTCTTTATGCTTTGATTGATTGAGTGAACGAGTGACTGTTGAACGCGCAACGAACAACTTCCTGGCTATAGTTTGGCGAAAGCAGCCTGTGTGCACGAAATGCGTTTTTGTTAACCAATACAATTAGTTGAGATTTTTAGTGCTGGCTGACTGAATCAACAATCTAAATATACATGTCGTTCCACTCGGACACATTATATGGAGTATACATCTCTCAGTTGATACCATATTCCAGAGCTTGTGGTTCCTATCATGATTTCCTGGACAGAGTGTTGCTGAAAACAAGGAAGCTACTGAACCACGGGTCCCTGGTGGTTAGGTTTAAGCCATCAGTCCGACTTGGTTAAACGCTACGGATTATATGTGTCACCAATGACAACGGCTATGCTGCGTTTGTCGTAATCACAATCCGGTGCTTTCCTTATTCAGGACTTATCAATGACGGAAAAAAGGACAAATATTAATAATTTTTTGGCAATGTATGAAAATAGTGTTACATAATAGATACATATATTCCACATATATAGCACGCATATTGGTGGTAATACTTAATAAGTAGCCATTCTTCAGTATTCAATTTCAACTTGCAGACACCATTGAAGATACCAAAGGTATCATCAGAATGGCCGAACGAAAACGAAATGAATAGACAATCGTCAACAAAACACTAAGTCGGAAACTAAAGATTGTGCAATACGATCCCCACTAAAAATGGAGGTGAACTCAGAAAACCATTATTGCTCATGTCATCCAACGTGTTACTAATTTAAAAAATCCGGTAGCAACTCATGAACGAGGAAAAGACTTAATTCCGGCGCACCAGATTTCAGTCCCGATTATAAGTGGGGTTTGCATTGCGTGATCTTTAGGTTTCTTCGTAATGCTTTGTAGATCATAGTTTGTTCACTTGATCTTTTCTTTTGGCCATTGGTTTGTCTGTCCTTCGTCGATTTACTGATTTAATTGACCTTTTTGGTATCTTCAAGCTTATTCCTTTGACTACGGCAAATGGAACATATCCGTTGGCATCTGTGACAGACATTCGATAACGATTAATCAAGTTATGAAGGTGACCGTAAGGCTTTCACAATGATGACTTTACCACCATGAACCCCTGGTTCATTAGCTTCCTTGTTATCAGCAAAAACTATCTATTAGGGAAATGGTAATAGGAAACACAAACTCTGGAATATTGTATCAACTATATACATCTGCATGAGCAGGAATTTTGTTACATATAAATAGAATGTTCACCATGGGAAAATTGAAATCATCTGCCTTGTTGTAAAGTTTCGTTCTAAAGCGGTCCTTACTATCAATGTCTAACAGTAGGTAAAAATATGAAGCAGACAAAGTAATGCAATACTCTTACATGTTTATTTTGCGTTATTTCAGTAGTTGACTCTAGTAGACTCTAGTCAACTCTGTTTAGTATCACCCGTCCCCACTATCAATGCATAAAGAGTAGGTACAAATATGAAGTAGACATAACTTGTATATGTGGTATCCTTTATCTAAAAGTCAATAGGCTAGATGCAATCAACAGAGTCACCAAAAGTTGAAATATTCAGTGATTCCGTGAAAGTGGAATTAATGTCGTGGTGTTTGTTGTTTTTTTTTGGTTATCATTGGGCTTATTGCTTCGAATCCTAACAATTGTTATTCGCCTATCATTCCCTATTTATGATCACTCTAGGAAGCACAATTCCCTGTTTTACATTAACCAATTTTACGAAATATGGTACTTGTCCATTATGTCCATTAGTTATCTTTTTGCATTGAAACTAAAAAATAATCCATCTCAAGGTAAATAGTCCATGTATTATTTTCTGCATTTACAATTCGAATGAATGAATAAATCCATGATTTTCTCTTCTTATGTTCAACATTTACATGGTCGCCATCTTTGTTTCCAATGGAATCCTGAGTTGTTTACCACGCTTCATTAATTTACATCCACATTATTAAGAACAACAATATTCTGTTTATTCCATGGACATTTGCAAGGAAACAGCTGTCTTAAGGCAGTTATTTATGAGTTTGTTTGCGTTTTACTTACCGGTAGACATTAATAATAATACCCAAGTGCATCCGGTTGAATGCTCCCAAGATACTATGCTGCTAAACATATGTGTTACTTAGTCAATATTGAATCTCCATAAACACATGAATAAAACCAAGATATTCAAAACGTTGCACTGGATCCAACCTTTCAGATACGTAATGTGACGTGTAGTTTTTATTTCTTTACCATTTAGCTGACTTTGAGCTGATGATGCAGAGTAAATGTATGAACTAGATCACAGATTAAGCGTATACTGAAGATCATCATATAAAACAATATAGAGATCTAATTTAGTGCGAACAATGCGTTTTAGGAAGAACATTCTTCTGGTACTCTTATAGTCAAAATATAATAATTTGAAAGTCTTTTCGGAGTAGACAGACCTGCCACAAGTTACTGACAAACGTTATCACATAATGTTGTATCGAGTACACCTCGTCTGAGCTGGATTCGAACTCACAACGCTAGTGGTCATAGACACTACAATACGATCACGACCACAACGGCTCCAATTTTATTGATGACGTTGGGAGATGAAGCTCTATTTAAAAAAAATGCATTCTTTACATTTTACAGGTACTGGGTGTGGCCTTGCCGTGACTCCTACTTTCACTATAATTAATTTTTATTTCGAGAAAAAACGAGGCTTGGCAAACGGAATTTTGTGGTCGGCAAGTAGGATCTCTACCATTGTAAATCCTACAATGTATAGACAATTAATTGATATATATGGAATACATGGTGCAATGATAATAGTAGGAGGCATTTTATTGAATATTTGTGTAGGAGCCAGCTTATTCCGTCAGCCAAAATGTTTTAGACGACAGCCAGGTGTTAGATTACTAACAAATAAGGACACAACGACACATAATCCGACGATGGGCATTCAGAAGAAGCTGATTGAGATTTTTCATACATACCGTTTGTTAATGAACAACTCCACTTTCTTGATATATTGCACCGCTATATCATTTGCATTTGTGAGCAATGTATCAATGTTTGTAATCTTACCACCTCACATGCTTCATGAACACTTCAACAAGCAAGATGTCTTAGTTGTATTGATAGTGGTTGGTGGAGTGGAGTTAATAGCTCGATTTGTCGCGGGAAAGTTACTAGACTTGGGGTATTTTACGGTACAAACGTTGTTTGTCGTCAATATGTTTATTGGTGGAATATGTTCAATAATATTTCCGTTCTTCCGTCACATGGGGATTAACATAGCATATGCAGTAATTTTCTCAATGTTTCCCGGAGTTATACAGATAGCTACTCCGATGCTCATCGTGTCTATTCTTGGCTTTAAAGCACTCTCAACAGCATATCCTCTTTCTCATGTGATTATTCACTTTGTTATGCTGAACTTCTCACCGTTGTTAGGTAAGTTTTACCTCCTCGAAATTATTTTTTTGCTAAAGTTTTATAAAAGAAAATGTACAAAGTAGAATATAATTTTACTCCGAAAATATATGCTACTAGTATCCATACAAAGGTAGATCAAATCATCCAATTCCATTAAACATTCTAGGTCAGTAAACGTACAACCACTGGAATGTATGTGCAGCTTATATTTGTTGTAACACTTACTGTACATGTATAACGAATAGCAATATTTAAAGCACATGTTTGGGTTCACCCCCGGTTTTAAGTGGGGTTCGTGTTTCTCTATCTTTAGTTTTATGCGTATGTTTTGTAGTTCGTTGTTTGTCCTGTTGTACTTGTTCTTTTGGACATTGTGTGGTCTTTGATATACGGATTCTGATTACCCCTTTGGAATCTTCACACTCTCCTTACTTCAGATTTGTCCATTTTTTGATGAAATAGATCTCGCTCACATTTAGGAGTTCGGAAGTGCTCTGATTTATATCCTATCATTTGACAAAAGAAGATGAAAAGCAATGATAAGCAATTGAGCAAATGGTAACCTAAACTAGAAACACATAAAAGAAACAGACTGAAAGAGATGATCAATTATGCTTTGGATTAGATCTCCAGCGGTCAAACAGATATAAAAAAATAAATATAATACATTTAGTGTAATTATAAATACGTAGATATCAAATTTAGTGGGCACGCCATGCTTCTGGAATAACCTACATCAGGTATGCTCTTAATCAAAAGATTGGAAAGCCAAATAATCTTAAACGTAATTGGGGGCAAGTAGACCAAATAGCATCAACAAGTTGTCTAACATCGGATACGGTCACATATGCCTGGGGGAATAGAACCTTATATTTATTAATAATTATATATGTAAGTTACTTACAAAACTTCATTCAAAATTGTTTTTTTGTCTTAGGTTGGTTTGTTGATCTCACTGGTAGTTGGTCCGTTTCATTTTATACTATTGGTGGACTTCAAATTCTTTCCTCGGTTATTATTTTCATTGAAAGACTATTGTGGAAGCTAAAGCAGAAAACAGACCCAGTTGGCATTGGACAAAATGGAGCATACAAAAACAACAGAAAATAGTTTATTGGAAGAAAATTTTCCAATGATGGACCACAATATAAAGTGATATATTAACTAAACAATCTATAATAAGCAACAGTAATTGTAGAAGCGAAACGTCTATAAATATATAAACAGTATGATATATCCTTTATATAAAAATATGTGGCAATGCATGTACTAATATGTCAAACAGAATATATAAAATGGAATTTCTTGTGTCATTTGAGAATTCTGAATGCAATTCTGGAAAATATTGAGTGAGTGTGTGATTGTTTTTAGCACTCAATGAGCAATTTGGAGCTTATCATTTCGAGAACAAGTTACATTTCGGTCAGATGATAACATATGCCCACTTTGTATTAGGCCAACACACTTAGTTGGATTATTATAGTGCCAGTTCACCTAATCAACAGTCGCAGGTAGAAATGTATGTTAACTCGGACAAATTATGCTGACTCCGAGTCATCCAGTCTTTGTTCTTCCTCCTTAATGTTGTGTGCTTAGCGGAGAAGCAACCAACACCAATTCACTAGTCTTTGGTTTGATTCGAATGGACAATCCAGAGACAATGGTAGCATTGGGAATACAAGACACAGGACGAAAACTAATAAAACAGACAAACACAACACAGAAAATTAAGAAGATGAGCTACACGGACTCCACCAAAAACTGAGGATGATTTTACGAATATAGTCCAGACTGCTTCACACCTCTATACCGATACAAACACAGATTTAAACATGAGCCCCCTCCCTACAAACAACTGATGGGTAAAGACGAACCGATCAGCTCTGTAACGGACATCGCAACACGGAACTAAGAGCGTAAAGACATATAATAGGATAGCACGCTGGCCAACACTATGCGCAAACAGTATATACGGTAAATCAGTATAATTTTTGGACGGTAGTACAAGTAAATTGTCACCATTAACACCGCAAATACAATCAAACTTTATCGAAAATGTAGATCGGTGAATACCGTAACACGCCACACTATTTCAAAAGGACTTTGATAATAATAAATTAAGTTCATCGACAGGGCCTATGAGAGGGAGGTTCAGTCGGTACATCAGTCCGGGTCCCGGATAGCCAAGTGAATCTCTGAAGGGTCAACTTAACAAGTACCATCTTGCTGCATTAACTGATTATGTTTGTCACTACTTTGCATAAAGTATATGGTATCTGGACATTCTGCTGCACAGGAAATAAAGCATTTATGAAAGTTACCCAGTGTTTTTATTGGGCCTCAAATGCTCAATTTTGAGAGAAGTCTCAGCCTTTCCACGGGGCCTCAAAACAGTCTTGTTCCGCCCTGCATAATTTATTTTGGAGATCCTGTCGATCGCTAATGCTAAACCAGAGTCATTAATGTTATACAGTTTAATATTTTAGTGGCTGAAAATTTGCAAATTTATCAGCAGAAATCTACATGATCAATCTATTTTTATCCATTATCTCCGTTTATATTATTTTCACATATTTTATCATTGTTTTGGACTTAAGACATATTATATATTGATAACATACATATGAACAAAGATTGTTTTAAACATTTTTGATAAGATTTTGTATATACAGGTGAGTAGGTTTGTTCGATATGCTTATGCTTGCGAGTTCTTTTTGGAATTATAATGTTTCATTTGTAAATACTTTGTTTCATTTTGCAAAAGCTTGTTTCGTTTTTCAAAACCCTCGATTTTCTGAAAATTTCTCTATGAGACATTGTGTTCCGCATAAAGGCAGCTGTAATCTTCAATTATCTTTTGATTTCAACTGTCCATAATCTTGTCCATCTTCCTCAATTTTCTGAACCTTTTCTCCATCAGACATTTGGTTCTGAATGAAGGCATCTGAAGTCGTGCAAATTTAGAAAACACTGTAAGGATGATTTTATTTTAGGATAATACAATATTTTCGTGCATTTTATTTCATTGTTTGTGAACCAATTTTGATCATTTGTTTAAGCACAACAGAAGGAATAGTGGCATTTAATCAGTGTCAGTATCATATACCATAATCGATTTTGTTCATGAATTATTAATCTAAGAACTTTTCGACTAACAAAATATGAGAAATATTAAATAATTGCATTCCTTTCTAAAAGCGTACATATCTACTTTAATACATACTACGCGTTTCTGGAATATCCTGAATAAAACAGTGAAAATACATATCCAACAACCTCTATGTTTGATAATAAAGACGAATATTGATATAACACATTTCCCTAATACCCCTCTCTTCACCAATCTATGCTCTATGACACATTTTTAAGAATCGGCTAAAGCAATCTGGAAATGAAAATTATTTACAACGTTGCATCAAATTGAAAGATTGAATCGGCCGAAACTTAAATTCAACAATGACGTACATTCTTCATGCAAGCCGTTTCACATGTAAAGGATTTTATTCGTGCGTCTACTGAGGTTTGAAATAGGTCGATATCTCTGCTGATATACTATTAGTCTCCGAGGGTATCATCCGCCCAGTTGTTGGTGTTTCGGCACTGACACTGTTTATAAGATACGCTTATTATTGAAAATTACTGTTACTAGGTAATTAAAGGATTGGAAAAGTTTGAAGACATTAAAGTAGTAATCAAAAGCTATAAATCAATGATCAAAAGAAAAAGGGAGACCAAATTCAAATAAGATTGAGTAACACAAGCCAAACTAAAACGGAGGCTGAACTCAGATTCTTTGGAAAGGTAAGGAGTTTCTGCTCCATTGGGAACACCCGTCGTGTTACTGATTAATCATTTGAACATTATATCATTTGGAAATTGTGTTGAACTGTGGCATAAGCAAATAAAAACAAATAAAACTTAAAATCTCTACAAATTAATGGAGAGTAATTTATACGCACCGAACATCGCTTTTACGTGAAAATCGTAATGGACAACACAACGAAAAACGCGACGACATGTAATTGACGAAAGTTAACGAAACAAGCACCATTAAAAACTGGGGTACAACGCAGTAGATCCTGCTCCACCAGTGGCGGCCGTCGTATTACTCTAGTTACAAATCCGGTAGCAAGTTATTAAAGAGAGAAGGACGGTACTGTGACTACGTTGCGATAAATATAGTCACCAAACTTGGAATAATGTACACCCTAAATAATTCTAGTTTGATGATTTTCACGATCGCATTGAGCTTTAAATGCAAGATGCCACAGATACAGCTCGGTCCGATTCATACCTTGATCTACACCTGAACCTAAAATTTACATTGAGAACCGGTTCAGAAAGAAACTTTCCCATTGTGAACTTTCCATTTATATGTAGCACCATTCCAGTAACACCTGCATATGGAATATATATCTCTCAGTTGATACGGTACTCCATGGCTTGTGGTTTCTGTGTTCTTATCATGATTTCATTGATAGATTGTTGCTGCTAACAGTGGAGCTACTGAACCAAGGGTTACCAGTGGTTACGTTGAAGTCATCACTTAGATATTATTTTTTAGAGTATCCATTGACAGTACTCCGCATAACATTTTCCTAGCGTAAATTACTAGTTGATTTGTTTTTACATTTCAGAGTTAGAATGTCGATGAGTTTATGTAATCCTTGTTCTAAGAGATATAAGACAGAAGCTGCAGTAATGCTTTGTGAAGATTGCAACGAAGGATTTTGTACACGTTGCTTGAATGTACATAAATCCAACCCAGAGTTCGTTCTACATCGTATCACGGAAATCGGTTGTCTTAGAAGATGCGAGGTGACAGATACTAAATTACCCAGAAGCGCAGGCTACGAGCCGATAATTCTTCCTGCTATTAAAAAATTTAAATACACTAACACAATACATGTTCAGCATGACAAAAACATCTATGTTTCCAGCCTAGCTTTGACTGCAGATAACCGTTTACTTCTCTGCAACACAAAAAGCAGAAACCTACTTGTATACAGCGAGCATGGTGACCATCTACAGGATTGCTTATTATTTGGGAAACCTTGGGACATTGCGATCATACCAGGTGGTAAGAAAGCTGTCGTAACTCTAGATTCAGTTCCTGCAATACAATTTATAGACCTTTGTCCAATAAAACCGGGAAGAACATTGTCGCTACAAAATAAATGCTATGGAATTACAGTAATCAAGAATTACGTATGTCTAGGTGGTCGCAGTGTTATCTACATCTTAGATAATGCTGGACAAGCAGTGAGGACCATCGAAATTGACCAAGTTGGATTTATCTGGTACCTCCATCCTGGACCACCGAATATCATTTACTACACATCATTTGATTGTAATGAAGTTGGTTGTGTAGAATTAGACGGGAATATTTGCTTTAAATATAAAAGCACTCAGCATGGAAGGTCGGATATCGATGATATGAATAATGAGCGAACAAAGGTTGAATCCTCAAATGAAAAGGTACAGACTGTGTACAAAGATCAAATACCACGAGGACCGGAGGCTATAGCAACATATAAAGATGGTTACGTCTATGTATCGTGTAGGGAATCGAATGTGATTTGTCGACTAACTCCGGAAGGAAACTTCCAAAGCAATGTGCTGACGACAACAGATAAAATTAAAAGGCCGTATGGTATTGCATTCAATGAGAACTGTACAAAACTTTTCTTCTCGAATAATGATGGTGAATTGGTTACCATATTTTCCTGTCAATAATCAACTACAATAGATTCAGACTGTTTCAAATAAACACCACAATATACATCGGCTTTAATAGCAAGAAGAATTATCGGCTCGTAGCCTGCGCTTCTGGGTAATTTAGTACCTGTCACCTCGCATCCTCTAAGACAACCGATTTCAGTGATACAATGTACAAGCGCTACAACAACCAACTCCTAGACATTCTTAGGGATAAAAACATTGGAGCCAAAATTGGAACTACGTTCATCGGATGTCCTACAGTCGCAGACGATATAGCCCTGATTTCGTACCACCCAGAGGACCTACAACATGCATTACATATTGCACACAATGAGACCAGAAGGGACAAGGTTACCATTAACTCAACAAAAAGTGATGTCATCATAGTCAATGGAGGAAGAAATAGGCAAACACAGACATGGACACTAGGTAAACAGGAGATTGAAGAAGTACAGTCAACCAAGCACATCGAACTAATAAGACGGGCTGATGGTAAAAACGACATAACTAGCAGAATCCAACGAGGCAGAAGAACCTTATACGCACTACTAGGCGCTGGACTACATGGTAAAAACGGCATAAATCCAGACGTGTCTTTTAAAATCTACACCACCTTTAGCAGGCCACGTATCATCTATGGATTAGAAGCGGTAACCCTTACCAAAGGAGATGAACAAGAACTACTCTCTTTTGAACGACGACTACTCAAACAAATCAAAGGGCTGACAGATCGCTGCCCAACCATCGCAGTATACTCACTACTTGGAGCCATACCAATCACCACACAAATAGAGAAGAACACCTTAACAACGTTCTACAACATTGCTACCAATAAAGAGTTTGTCGAGCATGAAATTGCCAGGAGACAGCTAGCTATAAAAGACCAAAACAGCAACAGCTGGCTCACACACATAAGAAAACTCCTACAGAAGTATAGCTTACCAACTGCATACAACTTAATGGAAAGGCCACCTACTAAATGGAAATGGAAGGCAACGCTGAATAAGGCAGTCGAAGAATATCACATGACTGAATGGTACAACGAGGTAGAAGATAAAACATCATTAAAGTACCTCACACTGCAAAAACATTCAACCAGAAACTCACACCCGATCTGGCACACAGTACCTAACAACACACGAGCCGTCAGGAAAGCTAACATCAAAGCTAACATCATCACTGACACATACAGCCTACAAGCAAACCGTGCAAGATTTAACCAACACTCAGTCTCACCTACATGTCTACTATGTAAAAACGACAGTGAGTACAGAGATCTTCTAATATTACATTGCACAGCACATGCACACATTCGCGAAAAACATCTCGCCACCCTAAGACTCTTAATGGCTAGTCACTATAGCAAGGATACAGTTGATGAGATAATGAGTAACACCGAAATCCTCATGCAGTGTTTAATGGATAGCTCCAAAACCAGAGTTAGTGACATTCTAGGCGATCATAGTGACATTATAGCAGATATAGAGGAGATAAGCCGCAATCTCATATTCGATATCCATAATAATAGGGCAGTGAACATTTGAACATTTAAACTCGATTGTGACCATAATTGGCCGGAAACTTTACAATACCGAATATGACATTTAATTAACCTGTTTAAATTAACAGGGTGCTCCGAAGTCATCGGAGGAATCTACAAGACAACAACAACAACATATAGCCTATTAATTTACTCTTTGACATCTATACTATATTTCATGTTGATTGTGAAATAAATATAACGTGGTTCGAAATGACATCGTTGTTGATCGACACACCACCGGTTATGAGAATAAAATACATCAAGTGAGTGAGTGATTGTTGTTTAACGCCAAAACTAGCAATATTTCAGATATATCATGGTGAGAACAAGTTACAGCGGATGAGACGATGATGATGTCTGCATTCTACTAGACCAACACGCTTAACTGGATATTTGTTATGTCAACTCACTGCAGCAAAAACTCGTTGGTAGACATGTAACTTCACTGAGCCAAATAACCTTTGCCCTGACTCCTTACGGTTGGGTGCTTAGCGAAGAAGCAACAAATACTAATGTTATAATCTTTGGTTTGTCCCTACCGAGACTCGAACCCACGATCTATCACACTCGAGGCGAGCTTGTTGATCATTACACGACTGATGTGGTTTAATATACCTCAATGTTTTAGTTGATAAGTATAGAACATACAAATATCAATGTAGTGCACCAATTTTCAATTTGACAAATAACAGTATGTGCATGTATAGGAAATTAAAAACAAGAATTATGAGACGGCTTAAAACAAAGTTTACGAAGTCATTAATAATATGAAAAACAAAAACAAAAATACCACACTGTCGGAACAGTTCTAAAATACCACACTGTCGGAACAGTTCTAAAATACCACACTGTCGGAACAGTTCTAAAATACCACACTGTCGGAACAGTTCTAAAATACCACACTGTCTGAACAGTTCTAAAATCTAATAGAACAATCACAGAAACGAAGATAAAATCGATACTTCTAACACACATATATATGAATGCTCAATTTCATGGCTTAATACAGGCACTTGATTGGTTAAATATATATCACATCTAAGACATTTTTTCCCCAAGATATGTCATGCATGAGTGACTTTGTTCCTGTTCATTGTTAATTACAATTTTACAGTTTATTGGCTTATAGATAGACAAGTTTTTTATAAGCTTCTACTTCTTTTAAATATTTCTTGTTATGGGTTATATATTATAAGGATTAGGGTTATGATGTTTAACGCCATTTCAACAATAGTTCAGTTATGTCGTGGCGGTCAGTTTTATTGGTGGAGGAAACCAGAGTACCCAGAGAAACCACCGACTCCTCATAAGTCATTGACAAACTTTATCACATAATGTTGCATCGAGTAAACCTCGCCTGAGTGGGATTCGACCACGAATGGTCAACAATTACACCAATATCAACAAAGCGAACAACCACCTTTCACCACTAATCATTGCACACACACAACACTAACAATAATAAACAAACATAATGATAAAACACGACATATGGCGTTGGACATCGATCCTGGTATAAAACAGATACAAAATTATGGCGGGATTATACCGGCCAATGGGATCCCAACCCTTCCCTCTAGATAATTTGTAGTATAACTCATAACTCTAGTAACGACAAGTACTGATTGTATAAACAGGCGTAAACCCAACTACTCTACGATAATGGTCACGACGACCCCAAAATATAACTTGATTTATTATCTCAAAGTATCCCTACCAACTTATTGGAATATTCTCGTACTGTACTTGCCCTTCGGTTTTCTCTAACGTTTATTCAATAAACCTTTAAATATTTCGCTGATGTTCGTATACGCTCGTGACTATTTTGGAAAATAAAACAGGTACATTCCGTTTTATCGTTGATCATAGTTGCTGCTTAATATAGTATTCGATCATAAAAAAAGACACTGGTATTTCATTAATTTACATTTGATTAAAAACATTTGTTTTGTTTTTAATTAATTAATACATTACATACCCATTTATAAATAGCTAAAATGTTTTGCAATGGGGTTGTAATTGGTCATTTACGTTGAATGTGAACAGCTTCTGGCTAAAAGAGAATTTTATCGTACCGACATTTGACGGAAATGTCCGAGTGATGTTTGAAACTTTAGAATCCTATTGTCACCCCACATTACATAATACTCCCTTCTCGCTGATCAGCACGTAAATAAGTGGCATACTAATTGAATATGTAATAACTTAATTCATACTTCAAATAGAGATATGGTAGTACTAGTTGTGTAAAATTAAATTGTAATGATGATTTCTTACAAAGATGTACACGTATTAACAGTGTTAAAACATCCACGCCTCTGTTGTTAATATCAATACTTCCTCGCATACCAATTTCTTTAAATATAAATGACATTGTAGGGACAAATTAATATGAAAAACAGAAAATACCACACTGTCGGAACAGTTCTAAAATCCAATACGTAAATCGTAGAAAGAGGCAAAATCGATACATGATCGCTTACTTTCCTAACTTTGTACACACACAATAAGAAGTGGCGGGATTAAATAAGTGTTATGGGCCCAAACCTCCCCTCCTAGTGAAATGATGGGATTATGTGATACATGTGATGTTACGACAAGGCCATCTTTAAATTAATTTTAATCGAAAATGAAAAAGCAACCATTTCAATAATGTACGTGTATTCATAATGTAAATAAAATTATGGCGATGTAATTACTAGTATTCATTTTGAAAACAAATTATGAAGTCATCAGACACCCATTCATTCTATTCTTTTAATGAACTGAGTTTAATTTTAATCTGAATCAACCCACCATTTCTTTAGAAATGCCTGTACCAAGTCAGGGTCATTACGGTTTTCACAGGTTTCCGGTTGTTGACTGATTTTGTCTGTTTATATACTTATGAGTTTTGACTTTCCATTTGGAAGGCTGTTCGGAGTTCGGTAATTTTGTTATTACCCATATTTATCAGAATTAAATCTTGTTGTAACTTATGATAAAGGACATTTACTAGTTCTTTGAATTACTGCTTAGGCTTTACCGGTCACGGATCAGTTTATATCAAGCTAAGTGTTAATTTGTACATTCTTGTATTTCCTGGTAATGATTACTTTCTGTTAGAACCCATTTTAGATGTTGTGAAATGATCATCATATATAATATCGACTAGAGATAAATAATTCAGAAATTTTATTCTAGATGAATTAAAATATTGATATTTCGCGCCACTTTCAGTTGTATCATGGTGCACACATAACGGTCAGTCAATAATAGAGAAAGCCGGAGTCCTCAGTGAAACGACTTTCAATTGAGATGGCCTGGCAAATGGTGATGAAGCAGGAGTGCTCATTTAAATCGACTTTCAAATGTATCGTACCGGTCAGTTTATTGGTGGAGTAGGGTAAGTATCTACATAACAACCTTGAGGTTATATCTAATACAAATAACCACGAGTAGTGGTTTAGGGAGGGAGAGGGGTCCAGGTGTACGACAGGACATATATCTTTTGTTTATCAACATAACTTGTAGAAGACACCAACACGACATGCTCTCCGCCTTGGTGAATACATCACAGTTAAAACATTACAGGAAATTACACCAATTAGATGTTAAAGAAAACCGGAAGGGAGAGAGGTCAAAAATGGACAATCCAAACACACAGGGAACATTGGACGCAAGACACATAACGAAGAAAAACAGTACGTACAACACAACACAAACAATTAAAATGATGATAAATACGGACCACATGCAAAAATCAGGGGTGCACCCACATGCTTGCGAAGGGTAAGCACCAATTTTTGTTTTTTATTAGACGGTCCATAAGATCATCATAACATCTATATAGTTTTCTTAGCCGCAATGACTTCAACATAGCAACAGCGTAGCGTTGCTCGAGTAACATTTGGTACTCTAGTTACAAAGCCGGTGATAAAATATTAATACGGAAAGGACAAGTGGAACATATCTGTCGTTAATTTTAACACAGATATTCCGGAACAGTTAACAAAGTCAGGGTTGCGACCGTGAAACTTTTTAAGTGATGACTTCAACTTACCTATATAAATCCTTGGTTCACTAGCTTCCTTGTTAACAGCAACCCTCTATCAAGGAAAACCTGATGCGAACCACCAGCTCTGGAATATCGGATCAACTGAGAGGTATATACTCCATTGCAGGTGCTACTGGAATGTTGCTGCATGTATATGGAAAGTTCACAATGGGAAGATTGAAATCATCTCTTTTGTCGTAAAGTTTCGTTCTAAGCCGGTCCTGACTGTCAATTTCGAGGTGTAGGTCAAGGTATGCAGTAGACTAAGCTGTATATGTAGTATCCTTAATTTTAAGCTCAATTGGATAGATGCGATCAACAAAATCACCAAACTTATAATTATTTAGTGAAAGGACATCATCTCTAATTTGATTCTCCATTCGGTCAAAATAAGAGATACGACTATGCATGTATTTCATAAATGTTAAAATGGCATAGTGGTTCACACAACCTATATACCTAAATGACCTATTTTCATTGTTGTTATCATTTTTTCTTGGAATACCTTTCCTACATCCTTGAAATGTACAGGTATTCTTTATCAATTATCAAATCTTGTTTCTTGAAGCTTAAAATAAATGCCATTTAATTGTTCTTCAAATTCCTTGTTAGGTTTTTGCAGGTAATGGATCAGTTTGCAAGACAAATATTTCATTTAAATGTTGTATTTCTTGGAGTTTATTTTTCCTGTTAAAACCCTTATGAAAATTCTGTTCAGGGTGATTCACATACGTAATATCGACCTGAGATTATTATTTCATAAATTCCATCCTGGATGAACTGGATTTTTGATGTTTAACACTACTCTCAGCTCGATAGAATTGGTAGAGAAATCAGAAATACCCTGTGCGAACCCGCTGACCTTTCAGTTTTCGCAAGTCGTTTACAAACTTAAGGCTGTATGGAATACACATGTAGAGGGCTTAAATATGAAAATAAGTCCAACTTTGGGTTCGATTCTTTTATTTGGAATATTATATAACAGTAACCCTACAAATACACAAATAATATACATAAATACATGACAACTACAAGACGGATCACATAAAATAACACACAATCAAAGGGAGATAATTCTCTATGATTTGTCATAGAAATATAAAATAAAACACTTTTCTACAGTTATCTTCTATAAAAAAAATACCACAATATAGCTTATTCTTCTAATAAGCATACAATAAAGTAAATCATTCTGTCTTTGATAAATAATAAAATAATTGCAACTTCAAAACAATTGCATCACCTCACCTCGGAATTAGTTTCAGCATAATTTATAAACTTTAAAAATACATATATAACATATGACACAAATAAAATTGACATAAACACAAACACACTCAGCAAACAAAATTAACTGAATACACAAACATATAAACATGCAAACAAATAAACAATCAAATCAAATAAACAAACAAATACAAAGCTTACCATATAAATGGTACAAGGGCACTAGCTGATTGATCACTCTAGGATCTCTCTATAAATCTTAGTCTACATCATAAATTCCTGAATAACATAAAAGGGCAATGGTAAGTCAAAATGACTTAAGAACTTATTAATTATAACAAAATCATCATCTTGATTAAATTAATCAGATATATAAATTATATATCAAAGTCCACTAAAATATTTCTTCGTGAACTGTAAGTGGGAAGTATTTTATTTATTTTCATGACAAGAACAAGTTATCGGTGATTATTTTTGTGAAAAGATTGCGTTAATTTGTCTGTTGATGTCTTAATGGGTTGGATTTATGGTGTTTAACGCCACTTTCAACAATATTTCAATTATATTGTGGCAGTCAGTTTTATAGGTGGAGGAAACCGGAGTACCCCGAGAAAACCACCGACATGGGGTAAGTCACTGACAAACTTTATCACATAATGTTGTATCGGGCACACGTCGACTGAGCGTGATTCGAACTCACAACGTTAGTGGTGAAGTGCACTGATTACGACCACGACGATCCCTCTTTTATCTGACAGAACTAGAAAAGGACTTAATGGATAGAACAGATCATTATACATTGTAACAAGTGACTACACACTCCAAACATGCAGCGTTCATTTGGATCTACTGAACGTTTTGTTCCTGTGCAAAGAGCATGTCGTTTTCTAAATACAATATTCTGAATGACGATATGGGTATTTCGTATGTAGGAAACAAGAAGAGCTAGATCCTATATGCATAGCTATGTGTTTCCTTGGACTTTGACTGTGTATAAATTGATAGAGTAAATGTGATAACTACAGTTTATCTTTATTTCTAGACTAAGAATTTATTATTTTCTTGCAAAATAATTAGCTAATCAGTAAATTCATTTATAAAGTATTGTAAGACAAAGTGAAAATATTTCAGACATTAAATAATTGAAACTCTAAACACAGAACATAATCCTTTGACTATACATATGCATAATAATTCACATATAATAACACCAACAGAGTAAGGTAAGCTTGGATACTATATTCATTTGTATCTGGAGACAATCTATAACAGTATATCAAGTCAGAATATGCTGCACAACGCCATTTGCATAGACTGCAATATCTACATGAAAACCTCTTAATCTGGTACACGGATAAGCTATAAGTCTTTTTCGGGATAACTCAAAGTAAGACTATGGTCATTCATAACATGAAAAGTTTAGAAAAAAACGGGTAATCAGAAGTTGTATAACGAAAAATGTCTGGGGTGAAGGGTAAGCAGTTCCTTCACCACTGGTGGCACCCGTCATGTTACTCTTGTTACAAGCACGGCGATACGTCAATGACGAAATTACCACATTGTGATTACCATAAATAAAACATATCCGGAGTCATATGTGACAGAGATATTCCGTAACGGTTAATCAAGTCATGGTGGCGACCGTAAAACTTTCGAAGTAATGACCTGAACTTAACCACTAGGAACTCTTGGTTCAATATCTTCTTCGTTTAGGAACGATAAGCTCTGGAATATGCACTCCATATGCAGTTGCGCTGGAATGATGCTACATATAAATATTTGAAATGAAAAAAATATAAATGTAAATTTCACAATGAAAAAATTGAAATCATCTTTATTGTCGTTATGTTTCGTTCTTAACCGGCTCTCATGGTCAATTTCTATGAATAAGTCAAGGTATGAAGTAGACATAGCCTGTATATGTGATACATGCTTCCTTTCTTAAAACTCAATCTGATAGATGTGATCAATATTATCATCAAACTTAGAATAACTTAGTGACAGTATATCATCTATATAGCGGAAAGTGAAATTAAAGGATCGCCATAACTTCTGTCTGTGTGTTGAAAAAACACATGGATCATCAAAACATAGCAAATGTGTTGTCAATCAGAAACTTGACCATTTTGATGATATCTGTTTCAGAGAACTTTTTGGTGGAATGAGAGTGTGGTTTTTTACACACACAAAAAAAAAAGATTTGCCCCCTCATAAAAGAAGGGCTTAACATTGTAGTTATGAAAAGAAAGTTTTAGCAGTGATGATAAACAATTCAAACAATATCAACACAACGAACAATCGCCTCGCACTTTAGTTCACTGAATATAAAATATATGGAGACCACGACATATGACGTTGGAAATCCAGGTCATAGCTTGGGATGTCGTGGTGTAAATTTTATCAAAATTATTTAAAATGTTTTCAATGTAAATTCGATTATTTCGGGAACTTTTTATTAATTCAATATGCATATTCTCATTGTCAAATTAGTCATTTGAAGTCAAATGTGTCAAATTAAGGAGATTAAGTTTTAATTACATTGTACTCAGTTTTTGTTAATTTCATATATATTGCTATGATTTGCACTTAATCCGATACGTCATGTCATGTCACTTAGCGAGTTACAACAAATTACTGTCATGAACAATTGTATAAATTCAGACCCCAAATAGTGTAAAAATTCATTAGGATACCCGATTGTTATATTGGACTACCATATGTGAACATTGTATATTTTGTTTGGTAAAATATTATTTGGATTTATTAATAGAACATTTAGCTGAAACCAGTTTTATTATTATATCTACCTGCCAGTTTAATCACTCGTTCACAACTGAAATGTAAACAAAAATGTCACCCATATTACATATAATTATTGTTCAACATATAAATTAATGTTTTATGTGTCGTTTACGAAACTGCATTCAGGAATTCACGACAGGAGTCATATATGAGGCGGGTGGTCACATGGTCTCAATTCTGTTTTTGTAGGAGTTTTTTGCTTCTGTGATTGTTTTATGTCAAGGTCATTCCTTTACTAGAATCTCTTTTCAGACTTGCGTACTGTGAGTTTGTTTCATGAAAACGGAATGCACTGGAACGTTCATTTAGGTGGAAATAAGCACATGTTGTTGGTTTTTTCTGCTTTGTTTGGCCATGTGATCGTCTCGAATGTGTGTTGGATCGTGGATTCGTTGTGAAAGGTTCAATATTTTTTCTACAATTTGTCACTCAGTGCTGCAAGTGCTGCTCACATATCGATGTACCAACGGGTTAAGAATACTCTCCTCTTGACAACAACTAAACCCTTATACAAATCAAATTCAAACTTTGGTTCCTCCTTGCAGTATCCACGGGTAAACCCAATCCCGACATTAACAACAGTCTGGATACGGACTTCTTATCCGACCTAATACTTAAAACAAGTTAATGTTTGATATACTTAGGCATCGACGAGGACAGAGTTGGTAGGTGATTGTTGTAAGCAATTTGTCAGCTATATCATGATGATACATACATTTAATGAGATGGTGTACGCTTTGTACTAGACCAACACGCTTAGATGGATTATTATAGTGCTAGCTGACTGAAACAACAGTCCGCGTGTATACATGTCGCTTCACCGAGGAACAATATATAGATTCCGAGCTAACTATTCCTTTATCCTTAATATTACGTGTGAAGCGGGCGGAGAAGCTACAAATACCTATTTACTGTTAAATTACGCAAACCATTACTCAATGATTACTCCACGGGTGCGTTTTACGAGGTAAGAAATTTCTTTCAAGATAGATACTGGATACATACATTATGATTTGTCGGTAAAATTATCTTTATATATTGTCTAGGGGAGACAACTCTATTTGACTTCAATTATATCTTGATTGACAGCTATTAAATTACATCTGGGCTCCCTCAGATTCATTACATTAATTTGATCAGTGGCTGAATATCAATTGTGTTTTGAAGAAAAAAAAAGGGGAATTTTAACCTTTATACAACATTTCTACAAGGTACTAGTAGAAAAAATTTACTAAGATATTATTTTGCTTCGTTGAAATACACTTTGGAAATAAGAAACTTGAAAGGAAGAAGCTATGTAAGTTGAACTGAAAAACTTTCTAAAGTATTCCGTAATCACTCGAATCGACACAACACAAGTGTCAGGTCAGGAAAAATCGAACACTGTGTGAGTTTCCACATATAGATTCAGCTCTAACTATAGTGGTCCCTGACATGCAGACACTTTAAAATGTTTGGCGTCAAATCTACTTAGTAAAGCCCTTTCAAAATCCTCTAGAGACTCCAGTAAACATGCTTACCAGGTTTACAGACAGTTCATCCTAGAACAATTTCCTAGTAGTTCAATTATACCTGCATCCCTAGAAAATCTTACAATGTTCATTGCCAACTGTCTTCAAAACAATCTTGCTGCATCTACAATTTTAACATACATATCTGCATTGAGCTATCGCATAAATTAGGGGGAAATGCGGATTTAACTCAACATTTCATAATACGGAAAATATTGCAGGGATATTCACACTAATAACAGTACTGAATTGTTCGAACAATTTACAAGAGTAACTTAACCCCATTGGTAACGTTTTTTCATGGTAAAATTTTCCATCTATTGAAAATCCAAGAAAGTCATAATTTTGTTTGTTAATAGGAACAAGTCGAAAACTATTTTCAATATCGGTCTTGGAAAGTAAACTACTTTTTCCATAATGCTTAACTAATTTAATAGCATCATCAATTGTTTGATATTGAACTGTACACAGATCTTTAGAGATTCCATCATTAATTGAGGTTCCTTCTGGATTGGACAAATGGTGAATAACTCTAATTTCTCCTGGTTTCTTTTTTGGAACCAGACCCAATGGTGAAATTTATAAAGTTGAAAAAGGTGAATTTTCAAAAGGACCTGCAACTCGACCTGACATTATCTCTTTATAAATTTGTTCTTTCGAAATTTGGATATTTTCCTCAGCAGACAGTAAATTTCGACTAAATGTGAATTTCCTTTTTCCTTTATATGGCACCCTAAATCCAAATTTGAACCACTTTAATAGACATTATTTTTCTGTGGTAATATAACATTTGATGTAGCGTGAGGACAATGACCTCTGCTACAATTTAGTACATGTATGTGGTGGATGGGAGGTATTGTGTATCATTCACACAGAGACAGTTTGCTTGTGCTCAATCTACACAATACTATGGAGGGTAGTATTACCCATCTTTGATGGTTGTCACATTTTTATGCATATTGTATAGTAGTTTAGATATTTGTGTGTGATTGTTTACATTCAACATTTATTTGCAAGTAAAAGACGTTATTATTGTTTGTGACATTTGATTGTAGTGTTTGAATTATGTTTGTATTAAGTGATATTTTTATCGTCATTTTATAATAAATGACCATTTCAATTCTAATAATTATTTCTTAAATCTTAATATGACCAACCATCAAACAGAGCACAGCATACTTGTTGTTGCCATAAATAGACAAAGTCATAGGTTAGTGACTTAATATGTCATCTTCTTAAGGTGTAGACAACGTACGCGACCTGGTAGATAAAACCCGGTGATACTAATCAGAGTCGACTAGTAACGTACATGGTCAATAGGTCGATGTATGTCCAATCTGGCCACAACGGTAACATTTAACATCAATATTGTTCTTACTTTTCCGGGTAAATCCAGAACTTTGATAGAATTCATTTATGTCATAAGGCGAACACTGCAAATTCAACGTCGGAAGTCCGAAATTCATCATGAATATTCAAAATGGTTGTACACACAGGATCTTGCAGTGCAATTAACTACATTTACAGGATACGAAGCAATGTCTTGATAAACCATTACGCTTCGGAAATACTAGTGCGCAGCGGCGTGAGTGGTTAGAAATAAAGTTATGAACTGATAAGAATAAAGTAGCATAATAGTTAACTGTAAGATAAAGGAAAGAAACAAAGGAAAGAAACAAAATCCGAATTGCGTTTTCGGTTCTTCTGATTAGACCAATCCGGTTACCGTAGCGGCACTTGGGCATACACCCAACCGGCACAGCACTAATCTTCATTAGAATTTACTTACAATTCGGACCATAGCAAACTAGAAAGTGACAGATGACTGCACCCGCTTGAAAGATACCAAGTCGGGGGTCTCAACTATAGTTTCTGGTAACTGGTCCCAGTTTCGGGTGGTTCTAGGAAAGAAACTGTACTTGAAAACATCTGATTTTGTATGGTACTGCTGCATCTTCTTTGAGTGGTTGGATCTCATCTTGCTGTTGGCTGGTATGAGGTAGTTGGATGATGGAATATCCACTAGGTCGTTGATGATCTTGAATAACATTACTAGTTGAATTTTTGTTTTTCTTGACGCTGCTGGTGTTCCAATAACGGTTTGTGGCATACCTACATGTAGCGGCTCGACTTTGTACGAACGGTGTAGTCAAATTCACCGGGTTCTAGCACCAATTAACGTGTCGCGAATTTGCACGTGGGCAAACTAGCAGGTAGATACAATAATAAAATTGGTTTCAGCTGAATGTTCTATTAATAAATCCAAATAATATTTTACAAACACATAAACAATGTTCACATATGGTGGTTGTAGCATACAGATTAATGAATGAAATTATAGTAACCAACGAGAGTGAGTGGGCGGAGCATATGTACGCAATGTTTGCATGTTATGTACTCTTTATGTTACTTTGTATCAATAGGTTTAGTTGTAGATTAGATATGTAGAAACAAACACTGTCTATATGTAATGCCCGGCCACGGATATTACATTGGCGACTAAGGGTGGAGATCTTTGAAAACAATTGACAATTGGATCAAATTCCGAAAAACAAAGTGTTTCAGAAATGGATTGAATTCCGATATTCAAAACTGTGATTAAATTCGACAATGTTTTAAGTATGGCAGGAAATTTGGATCTTCGTGCGCCGAGTTCATTTAAAGTGCTTGGAGATAATACAAACCTATCCAAAGCATGGGAACAATATTTCAAAAGATACTATTTGAAAGCAACCAGAGTTACAAAAGATGAACAGAAACGTGCTTTGCTTTTACACGTAGCCGGAGAAGAGGTACAAGACATTTCAATTTTCAATTCAATTCAAATATTTTATTGAATAAATGCATAAATATAATATCCAATAGGATTGCACATCAGGCATAGCCTCTGTAAGTGTTCTCCCTCAGTAACTAAGGACATCAAGTATAATGATGATAATAATTAATTAATTTACATGGTAAGTCAGACTTTCGAAACTTTCTGTTTCGTGTGAGTATGCAGTTGATCAAAAAGAAGACATGATCCGTGATCAGGTTGTAGATGGCTGTAACTCTACAGAACTACGTCGGAAATTACTTGCCGTTGAAAATCTTACATTAGACAAAGTTCGCAAGATTGCTAGAACGTATGAACTTTCAGTAACACACGCATCGAAAATGGATAAAGATGAAGATGCAACGAAAGATCCAAAAGAGGAAGAAGTCAACAAAGTACAAAAGAAGTAGCGAATTCATTCAAGCCGAGGGGAGCACCTAGAACATTTAACAGGTCACCCCCGACAAATTTTACCCGTCGAACAGCGCAATGCTATCGTTGTGGCCGAAGTGGACATTATGGGAAGGAATGCCAAATAACTCGAGACGCCGTATGTAGAAAATGTGGAAAGTCCGGACATTTTGCAAAGTCTGTAAAACTAAACAATTCACAACCGGGAAAGTAAATTCATTGAACCAATATTTTGAGGAAGAAAGCGACCAGGACATTTTCACGTTAAGTGGCAAGGATGATGCTATAATTTCAATTGAAATTGAGGATCAGTCAATTAACTTTCTTATTGATTCAGGTTCATATATCAATGCAATTGACAAGCAAACTTTTGAAAAACTGAAAACTCGAAAAAGCATGCTTGAGAAAACAACAAAAAAATATTTCCATATGGCAGTTCAAAACCAATACCGTTAATCAGAAAAACCAAAATGAATGCAACTGTAAACAATGAAACATGTGCGATAGAATTTCATGTTATTGCAGGCAATGGAAAGCCATTATTAGGTCGTAAATCAACGACAGAGTTGAAATACTATGCCGACAAAAGAATGAGCAACGACTTTGAAAAATATCGAATAGGACAAAATGTTAATTTATTGCGAAGAGAAAGGAGTAAGATGTCTAGCCGATATGAAGATAAACCGTACAAAGTTATGAGACAAAGAGGAACAAGTGTTATGTTAAGATCAAATAACGGACATATTATCTACCGTAACGTTTCACATGTGCGTCCTTATTTCAGAACATTCGAAAGGAATATACATTGCGACAATCGTCAACACATTGTTAGAGCCAGATCGCACAGGCTGAGGAAGATGCAAGACAAATTTAATGACTTTGTGGTCTAGACTTTACACGACCGACCGCAGTGCGATAAATTGGAAGAGACTCTCAGTTGACCGTGAAATGTAATTGGATTTAGAGACATTATTTGTGTTTGTCTGTGAGAATATTTGCAAAACTAATTATTCACATTTCTTTCAAGATTTGGACTTGACATTAAAGATTCAAAAGATTAAATATATTTCTCATTCTCTTTTATTATTTTGCATTTTTTTTTAACATTTTCTATCCAGAGTTGTCGTTCCTGCTACGCTACACAACATCTCTGTCAACGCTCATTTTACAAGATTTTTGTAAAATTTAGAAACAAAAAAACAAATATACTTAAAATTGTTTTAGTTATTGTAAAAAAGATGAAAATAAATCACTCATTTCAGATCAATTCTGTCTTAAAAATTAGTTTCCCCCATTTCTTGGAGAACTATTTTGCCGAGGTAAAAACTAAAAAGTCAAAAACGATCACAAATCATTTTTAAGAGAGAATTGATTTGAAATGAGTGATTTATTTTCATCTTTATTGATATTTACAATGATTAAAGTAATTTTAAGTAAATCTTGTAAAATGGGCGTTGACAGAGATGGAGTGTAACGTAGCAGGAGCGACAACTCTGGATAGAGAATGTATATTTCTGTGTATTGTAATTAATCGATCCTACTAAAATGCGCCCTGGAACATCCGGGAACGCCTGGTAGCGCCCGGGAACAGTCCGGGAGCGCCCGGGAGTAGAAAATAGTACACGTGAACTGAAAAATTGTTTTTATCTTTTTTTTCGAAATCATGATGGAATTTGAAGGTAAGAGAAGTCTTTATCGTCAGTATAATTGTCCTAGGCAACTACTAAAAAGTGTCAGGGAGTATTTCATAATTTCTAGCAATTGGTATAAATAAATATTTAAATTCTAAATGGTTTTTTATAAATATAATGAAAATTGTTGCTTTTTGTAAAACTAATTTACACGATTTCAAGGATTTAGATAGTAGGATATGTATAAATACGTCCCTGATGATTTATATTCATACAAATTTAACAAGAAATTTCCATTCAATGACATTCTCACTTTAAATATATCTGGTTTTTACATGTTTTTATAATTGGTTTAGTATATATTACCATTGTTCCGTTATTTTCGTGTGTCTTTTTCTTCATGTGTATTAGGAAATTATCTAATTTGTGGAATGTGTCATGGCACGTGTTGTCTGTAATTAAATCAACAGTGTTCAATATACACTGCATATCAAGCACCTGGACAATCACAGCACCAAGATGGTAGACAAAAGAAAAAAATATCATTAAAGACAGAAATAAAGAGTTGTTCATGTTAGACAACCATTATTTGCAATACAATTGTAAATAATGGAAGAACCCTCACGCCACGTCAAGGCCATGAACAATGTGAGGGCGTGCCCCTCAAAAGGTTTTTGACTATTTAAGTGAAATATATTTACATAATAATTTAGTAAAGGTCAAAAAATAAAAAGACAAACTGGCAACAAATGTTGAAAAAATATAGATAAAACAACAATTAAATCGTGGAAACATTTAACAACCTCATGTTTTTAGCTACACCTCCCGGGCGCTTGTTTTATATTCGCTAGTCAACTTCATGTCTCGTTCCGGGCTGCATCTTTATTTCTTGATCTGAACCTTCATATACTTAAGCAATATATAGTACCAAAGGGCTTTCAATGTGGCTGGCGCTATTTTCTATTCCTGGGCGCATTTTAGTAGGACCCTAATTAATTAAATGTTTCTTATCTGAAAACAAGGAAAGGATGTAACTATGAGTGGCCGTTCATGTCAATGGCGCGATAATATGCGCGTATAATATTAAATACGCGTATATATATAGGCGTATATTGTTGCTATATACGCGTATGTTGTTGTAATATACGCGTATATTGTTGCTATATGCGCGTATATTGCTGCTATATACGCGTATATTGTTGTTATATACGCGTATATTGTTGTTATATACACGTATACGCGTATATACCCAAAAATTCATTTAAAGTATTAACGTGTATATTAACACGTATATAGCAACAATATTATATGTTATTCGGTTGCGCCTCAGGGAATATAGATCCTAAGCCGGGAATGTCACATTATATACCCTGTCTGATAGCTGAATAACAGATATATTACGGATTTAACCTTTTTTTTTAAATACAACATCCAACTGTATTAAATAAATTTGCCTCTTTTATTTTCATTTTTCGTATCTCTAGATGTCCGTTTCCGTACCTTTGACGTCATTCTTCAATGACGTCAAAATAGGTATCACCTCATATTTCATGTATAGGGTGTCTCATGATGGAAAATACTGTACTAAATTTCTAAATCAATACAGTTTCATATGTAATAAATTTTATGAACTTTATAAATATAACATTAATATATCACATAACAAAGCAACGGGTTTGCGAAACAGCTTCAATAATTTAAGTGTTAACAACATGTAAATAAAACCTTGGTGTGGCCTCATGACGTCGAAAGTTTTCAAGGCTCAACGTTTTGTTTATTTGTTATGGTACAGCCGTGGAACACAGGAGTTTGCTGAATCGATGAGGTATTTGTGACGGAATTAACTGTTGTAATATTTGTTTGTTCATGCAGCCGTTTTGAATATAAAAACAGCATTTAATTTGGTAAAAATACATTTATTATTCCGTATTATACCATTGATTCAGTGAAGCGTAATGTTTTGTCGTCCATGTTTTAATCGTTTTTCGGGACTGAAATATATACCCCGTCTGTTTTCCGAATATAAGCTGACATTCAGGGTTGAAGAACCAATGAAAATATGTGTAGCAAACTAAATTCGTAATATACGCGTATATAACAACAGTATACGCGTATATAACAACAGTATACGCGTATATAGCAACAATATACGCATATATGTTGGTAATATACGCGTATATATACGCGTATGAAAAATGATCGCGCCAATGACATGAACGGCCACTCATATGTAACATACAGATTTATGAATGAAATTATAGTAACCACCGAGAGTGAGTGGGCGGAGCATATGTACGTGATGTTTGCATGTTATGTACTCTTTATGTTACTTTGTATCAATAGCTTTAGTTCTAGATTAGATATGTAGAAACAAACACTGTCTATATTTAGTGCCCTGCCACGGATATTACAGTGGTCCAATATAACAATTACGGTAAGTGCAGTATAACAGTAAAACATACACAACATGCGATGTCCGTACACTATTCAATCAGGTATTCCAATTGGTCTGCCCGTGGATACTGAAAGATCCAAAATGTGAATTCGATTTTTATAATATTTAATCTAGTGTTCTCCTCCCTCAAGCATAGGTGACCTTAGCCGATTTTGGCCATCCTCTATAGGCCCTTTGGTTTACTTGGTTCCAAAATTGTTAATTATTAGACTTTGCAACCTTTTGACTTTGAGCGTACCCGATGATGGTTATTCCAGTAACGCATCGTTCGAACTAAATTTGATATCTACGTTTGTATTATAAGCACTTAATTCCTGTCAAGAGGAGAGTTGGCACATGGATACGCCAGCAATACTTGCAGCACCGAGTTAGAAATTGTTGAAAAATATTGAACCTCTCACAACGAATCTACAAACACATTCGAGGCCATCACATGGCCAAAAAAAAAGAAAAAACATTCGCTTATTTCCACCTTAGCGAACGTTCCAGTGCAAAATTTAAAAAGTACCCACGTCTGAAGAGAGATTCTAGTAAAGGAATGACCTTGACATAATACAACAACAGAAACAAAACACTTCTACAAAAGTGGAAGTGAGACAATGTGACCTAGAAAGCTATCATCTCCTACATTATCAATGGTACCTGTCGTGAATTCCCGAATGCAGTTTCGTAGACGACACATAACACACTCTTTTATATGTTGAACACTGAGTATATGTAAAATGGATTTTTTTTTTTACATTTTAGTTGTGATTAGTTAGATTGTTGTTAACGGCAGGTAAGAATTTGGCAGCTATAGTTACCTATTGATGAAATGGTGCCTGTTGTGTACTGGTCCAACATGATGAGTTAAATTGTTATAGTGCTAGCTCACTGCAACAACAGTCCACAAGTAAATCGGACACATTATCCTAATCCCGAGCCAACAGATCCACTCTTTTATTACTTAATGCTGCATACTAAGCGGAGGAGTAACAAATACCAATTATATAATTTTCTTCTGGCCATTGTGTTGTTTGTGCTTCTTCGATTTACGGATTCTGATTATCCCTTTGGTATCTTCAAACTCTTTTGGTTTGTTCCGACCAGAAATTGAACCCGTGATCTACCACACTTAAAAAGTCCAGCCATTCATATGAAAATACGAGTTTAAAGTTATTCGTTGAATAAAAAACAAACGCATATTGTAGAAATCACTTTATGTAAAAACATATTTTAAGAAATCAATGATATTGTAATCTCAATTTCAAATTTCATAATAATGTCATGATACAATATTTAAATGAATCGTTATATGCTTAAAGGGGAATTTGCGGTAGGCATTACCGACAACATTTGTTGGCGGAGCTTATCATAAAAAATCACCGTTGATATGAACAGCATAATTTTGAAACTGTATGTATGTAGTTTATAACAATTGTATTTGCTCATAGAGACAAAAAGAATACGACACGAGTTTTGCCAATTTATGAAGTCTTCTCCTTAAAATTACATAACAATTATAACACATAAACGTTTGAAAAAGAGCATGCACATTAATGAAAGTATACCAGTAACAATTACACATGTAAAAATGAACAGAAAGTCAGCGAAAAAAGGCGGAAAAAGAGTTATGTGTGGACACCATGATCATGTTGGATATATTTATATAAGTTTATGCAATGAGGAATCGCTTAGATCTTCTAATAAACTTGTAAGCTTCTTTAAAGATTAGACAGTTATCTTCATAAGTTGGATTTTGGCTACCTGCTTCTGCTTCTGCTTCTGCCGATTAACTGCCTCCTTCGTCGTGTCGAAGATCATGCAGTAATTTAAAATAGGTGCTATGCATCAAGGGAAGTCTCGCATCGGGATAAGTTAAAAACAGGTTAAAAGATAAAAGCAGTCGAGGCGGTTTATTGGACACATATTGAAGCTTTAAAAGCTTCAAGTGTGTCCAGGCTGGCTTTGTCAGGTGGCATGGCTTTCCAATCTCGGACAATTCTTGGGAAGAACGACATTTTCCTGACGTCAATCCTACAGTGTGGTACTTGATAGGCATTGTCATGAGATTGTCGTAGTCTTCTTGTTGGTCTGTCGAAGCGTCTGTCTTGGAGATGGCGACTAGTTTGTGGTCGATCATGTAGAGCATGGCAAGTCTAGCGTCTCTTCTCCTGTCCTCTAATGACCTCCAACCGAGGCGTTGGATCATGGCAGTGACGCTAGACCTATTGTGTTGGCTACTTAAGACGAACCTTTCTGCCCTTCGTTGTACACACTCCAGCTTCCTGATGTCTGTCTGGTGATGAGGATCCCATACGGGGCTGGCATACTCCACCAGTGGACGGACTAGGGTCTTGTATGCTTGCTCCTTGATCGATATTGATGAGATCTTCAGATTTCTGCGTAGGAAGCTTTGAGTTCTATTCGCCTTATTTGTGATGGAATCGGTGTGTTGGCTCCAGTTCACTTTGTCGGTGATGGTAACCCCCAGGTACCTGGATGATGTCACTGCTGCAAGTAATTGTCCTCGAATGGAATGCTCTGTCACTATGGGTTTCCGCTTGTTGGTGGCGGTGAGGACTGTACATTTTGCTGGATGGAACTGCATGTACCAGTCTTCTCCCCATTGTGGGAGTTTGTCGAGGTCTTCCTGGAGGTGTTCTGCATCATCCTCAGATGTTATAGTGAGGTAGGAGATAGTGTCGTTCGCAAATAGTCGGACAGTGGATCGTAGCCGGTCTTAGAGGTCATTGGTGTAAAAGATGAAGAGAGATGGTCCAAGTACTGATCCCTGTGGTATTCCGGAGTCTACATCGACCTGTGATGAGTTCACTCCCTCGACAACGACTGTCTGGTTCTTTCCTGAGAGCCAACTTTTGATCCAGCTGTTTACCTTCCCCAGGATGTCATGCTGTTGTATCTTGTGGATGAGGAGACTGTGGTTGACTTTGTCAAAAGCCTTGGCGAAATCCATGATGAGCACGTCCGTTTGAAGGCCTTCTTGGAGGTTCTTGGTGAGATCGTCGATAAACTCGATCAGCTGTGTCTCACAGGATCTGTTCCTCCGGAAGCCGTGCTGTAGCTGATATAGGATGCCATTATCCTCTCCGTGTCGCATAATGTTACTCGCCAACACATATTCCATTATCTTGCAGCAGACCGAGGTAAGTGAGACTGGGCGGTAGTTTTCTGCGTGATACTTTGGTCCCTTTTTGTAGATAGGTGTAACATTCGCTTTGCGCCAATATTCCGGTACACAGCTGGTGTCTAGAGACTTCTGGTATAAAAGCTGGTGTAGAGGTGCTATCTCACTGCTAAATTTCTTCAGAAGTCTAGGAGAAAGTGTGTCCGGTCCGGGAGCTTTGTGCGCATTCAGGCCTTTCAGGAATTTTTCTATGCCGTTTGATGTGAATTTGAAGTCTGGCATGATGGAATAGTCAGCATCGGGCATTCTGTGAGAGTCTGCAAACTCGTTAGAAGTGAAGGTGGTCCTCTGGGAGAACGCCGATTTAAATTGCTGGTTCAGAATGTTGGATTTTGTTGTAGGATCACAGTATAGTTTACCATTTAGCTTGAGTGACGGTGCTCCTGAGTTGTCTTTCCTTCGGTGCTTGATGTAAGTCCAGAATTTCTTCATCCCTGTGTATGGTCGATCAAGATCATCTGGTGTTATGATTCCTTCGACGTATCGCCTATATGCTTGTTTGGTGAGTTTTTGTAGGTGATGTTTGTGTTTCCTGTAAGCTTTCTTGATATCGGGATCACCGGTCTTTTTCATCTTTTTGTAGAGTCGTTGTTGACATCTTATCTGCTTTTAAAGTTCTGCGTCTATCCAAAAACTTGCTTGTAGAGTTGATGAGTGTATCTCTGAAGGTGTTCCACATGGTGTTGGCGGTGCACTTAGTATCGTTGAACATATCGGGGAGATCTTTGAGAAGGTTCATCATATCTAATCTGATGGAGTCCCAGTTAGCTTTGTTATATAAAGGAATGCTGCGTGGTTTTTGGCGGTGTATGACAGGCCTAAAGTCAAATTCGGAATAAACAATGTCATGATCTGAGATGCCTGGTAGAGTGTCGGTTTGGAGAACTTTACTGGGGCTGTTAGTGAGAATCAAGTCCAGAGTGTTGTCTAGTCGGGTAGGGTCTTCGACTATCTGTGCAAGACCATTGTTATTGATGATATCCAGGAACTGCTGGTGTAAGTTGGAATACGTTGCGTTGGGTTTGAGAGTCGTGGACCTCCAATCTCATCCAGGAAGGCTAAAGTCACCTCCAATAATGATACTAGCATTCCGAATACTTGAAGCTCGGTGAAGTGAAGTTTTTAATTGTTCCAAGCTTTCCCCATCGGACACATGACGCCTATAATAAGAACCAATATACACAGTTCCATTTCACTTCAGGTTAAACTTGGTCCATACAGCCTCACAGTTGGAGTCGAGATCGTGGACGGTTTCACTGTTGTATTCCGATTTCACGGCGATGAGAAACCCCCCTCCTCCGGAGGCTGAGCGGTCTTTACGATGAAGTCTATAACCATCAGGGCAGATTTCAGGGTCTTTAATATCTGCGTTTAACCATGTCTCCGTTCCTATTATGACATCCGGTTTTACACTGTGGATAACGTTGCTCAGTCTACACAGTTTTGATTTTATTGATTCAAAGTTGATATTAAGTACCATCAGCGGGCTAGTGATCTTTGTTGGCCCCTCATTCCGCGTAGGTGTTGAGGAATGTATTGGTCGTAGCAAAGGACGGTTATCAGGACTGTGCGGTGGTATCGAAGGTATGGATGAGTCATTTGTGACATCGACTGACACATCTACTGTCTGGTAGTCGTGTACCGTTAAGCTGTAGTTGGGGTTATTGCATATGATGCAATGCCAACTGATATTCAGCTCTGTATCTTCTGGTTGGTTGTAAGATATGGTGTGTATGCTCTGGCAGCTCGCGTGATACCATTGGTCGCAAGTCTCATACTTTACTCCTCTATCCTACCAGTCTACTAATCTGTCGCATGTTCCACATAAATAGTCTCTATCATGTACAGTATCATTGTGTGTAGGGCCAGGGTTGAGGTTTACATCATTGGCATTAATAATAAGTAAGATTTGTAGAAGTGAGTTGTTCCTGTATCTGCTGTTGTTGATTATGGCCTTACGTCGAAGCACTCCACTTAATATAGCAAAGTCTGTGTGTGAAATGCATGGGACAACACGACAGAAGTACAAGAACTCCACACATGAATATCGATCAAAAGTCACTAATTGTGGGTATGCAGTATAGCACAGTGTACAAAGAGTCAACACAGACGATAAGAGAATCATGTTTGGGTAAGTAGGACACAGCATTTACCATCTTATGAAGTTAACAAGGCATTTCCAATCTGCTCGCTGGGCGCCGCCATATTGTTGTTGTTGATGACAAGTCAACTTCCGGTTGTCGGTTGCAGTGATAAATTTCGACAGAATGAAATCAAGACTAAACTTCTATTGTGTGACCACATAAACGCAGTGAGAATACTTGAATGGAGATGGATTCAAAGGAATTAGACCTGTAGGGAGGTCAGGACTGTAGAATAAATAAGAAATCTCAGAGCGAAGAACGAGTGAGTACTTCCCTTGACACATGCGCATAACTGTTTTAGTAACTCTAGTTAGTAAAGCAAGATCGATTTTCATTCTAAATCGATTTACACAAATTAACAGATCCCTCCTAATATCGGTGTATTTACTACATTCAAAGAAGAAATGAAATGCATCTTCTCGAGGGACACAAAAATCACAATTTGGACTAGATACTATATTTTTAGTTGTGTTAATATCACATTTAACTTCCGCGGACCATACATGAAATGTTTGGGAACACTATTAATTTCATTTCTATTTTTTAGTAGCGCAAGTTTGAATTTTAATGGGGTGTCACGATTACGGACAGAGTTCTCAAGTTTATTCCATTCTCTAACAGAAGAAGGAATGAATGGTGACGCCTATTATGTAATAGTTCCCAACCAGGCACGAAACATAAAGAATCAGTCTTTGTAAATATGGGCAATCCAGTTCCAATTCTGGCAGCTTCTAACTCATTTTTCTGATTTGTTTGAATGGCACGTACCACAGGTGTCCCAAACTTCACACGCGTATTCAAAGATGGGACGAATATAAACTAAATGCAATTTTTCTAAGTTTTGTCTATTCATTTTACATTTTAATTTTCTTAATACTCCTAAATGCTTACTTATAGTTTTGGCAATATTTTTTACGCCACGGTGCTCGCTCCACTTTGCGTCATGAGATAATGTTACACCTAAATGTTTATGACTGGAGGTATTGGATATTAATTTACCATTGAATGAAATATCTAAATTATTAGGTATTTCCATATTTGAACAGATCATTATTTCCGTTTTTTTCTGGATTAAATGACACGAGCCATTTTCCAGACCAAGTACTAAGTTTGTTTAGGTCATGATTTATAGCTAATTCCAAAGTATCAAGACTGCGGCTTGAATACCCCAAGGATGCATCATCAGCAAATAACCTAGTTAAAGAAAGAAGTTGTTCACCAATATCGTTTATTTAATAGCTGGTCGCAAGGCAGACCATCCAGCTCGCCTGTGCAATCTATTGTTACATCACGTGATTTACCTGTGAATGTCATAACCATGTGGTTAGTGTTTAACTTGGTTAAGAACAATACTTCAGTTTAGCCAAAAGAAAACCATTCAATGGTATTCAAAATGGACATATAAATGTAATAGTAAAACAGATAATGATGGACGATAATGGTGATGACGAATGATAATCGAAGATATTTTGTGAAAAAAATTGTATGTAAATTACCCAAAAAATAGTATATGCATATACACCTGTTATGTTATTACCATTTCATCAAACTGGACCAAGTAGCTTGTCTACATTGGACCTAAACGCAAACGTTAACGCAAAAATGTCGAAGTTATTAAGGCAGAAAAAGTAGGTTAATGTTTCTATGGCGATTTGTATAAACAACACATTTTTGGGGGCTAACATTTACCTTTTCAATGGAAATTGTGTGTTGTGCAAGTAATGGTTAGATCTTACCAAATTTCTGTTGAACCTTCTATCCTTTCTTTGAATCCTCACTACGCTTTTAACTCATTTCCAGAAAATCATTAATGTCTCTCAAAATTTACCTGAAAATCTTCAAAATAACTTCACAAATATTGAATTGTGTCCAAAATGTATTCAATGTCACAAAAAAATTACGTTTTAAATTACTTAAAACTCCTTAAAACCAAAAAAAAATCTTCCTTGAATTTGACTCAGCTGTCTATCGTAACAGCGCCACCTAGTGCAATCATTTTCTGATATTTTTGTTTTTCTGGTGTATAGAAATAGAAATAAGTTAATTAACCAAATCAGGGCCCCAGGAGGGCATATACAAATAACAATTATGATTGATACACAACAACAATATATCAAACTAAATATTCGCGGTGAAATATATAAGTAACGAGGTGAAATCGGTAAACGTATGAATATTATCCGGGCCGGGTACTGGAAATAACGCCCGTCGTATTGGAATATTGTATAAATCGAATTTTTGTCGAAATTATATACGGGTATATAATTGTTTTAAATAAAGTGTTATTTTAAAATTATGTTGTTAATTTGCAACCAAACATTGCCGCCCGGGACTCCAACACAACTTGAACAAATATTACTCGTGTTTTGTTTTTATTTAAAATATATATCATACAGTAATATATTTTTAGATATTTTTGATTAATTATATTTTAAAGTAAACCGTATTAACGAGTTAATCATAGATTAATGCAAGCGTAGCATGGCACGTGTAATTACCCGCTAATTAATTAAATTGGTGAGTGATGTTTATTCAATAATTAAAAAATTTATATTACTTGTAATGTCATAACCGAGGCACATGTCGGTAATTCATTTGCTAATTACCCAATACACACAGATTTTATACAAAACTAAAAACAACAAAGAAAAAGACAATAAAATATAGCTATAATAGAATTGATATAAACCTAATATTTACACCAAACTAGGGAATACTCCCGGGCGCTTTTTAGTACATAACTTGAACATTTACACTCACGGTAAGACTTCACTTAACATCATATTCCATTATAATTTCGACAAAAAATCGACTTAAGCAATATTCCAAGACGACTGGCGTTATTTCCAGTACCCGGGCGGTCCCGGGGTGCTCCGTGCTGTTCCCGGGCTGCTCCGGGCGGTCTCGGGCTGTCCCGGGCTGTCCCGGGCGCTTTTTAGTATGACCGTTCGGTCCAGACACCACTGCAATAACGTGGTTCTGCTATTTATGTCGTTTTAAATGCTACCTATAGGCTAGTAGAATTATGTATTTAATCATCATTTTGACTATAGAAATAAATAATAATAATAATAAAAACGACATAGTTTGGCTAATATTATCATTGTTCTTTTCCCAATCGCAGCGATGTGCAGATCGACATGAAGAAAAGAAGTCATAATCTACGTTTTAGATAGTTATTAGTGTTATTTATATGATTATATGAAAATCTGGATTTAATAATCATTTTCTGTACGTTATTACAAAAAAAAATTGTCTAAAACGATATATTCTAGCAAATATTATCATTCAAATCAAATAAGTTTTATTTAAAGTCGGCAAGTTAAATAACAATATAACATAAGCTCTTAATTTCGAAGTACAAATGAAAAATGCATAAATAGACACTGACATATACAGAAATGGGATTTCCAGCTTTAAGTAAACTCAGTAAACTTGTACATGCCTGAATCATAACCCTCCTCCTTTTGCACCCGGGCTTGGGATCGGCGTTGGCGGAATTAAAAGTTTTTTTTTTTTTTTTTAAATGTACATTATTTACAACACTTTTGTTCATTCTCTTTCAGTCACTGGTCATAACTGGTAACTGGATGACGTGATAAAGACGGTCATACTTATACTGGCATCAAGCCTGATTTTTCTGTTCGTCTGTATAGCAGATGACACTTGGGTTTTTTTGGGGGTTGGTTGTTATTACTTCCTTAATGAATGAACTGCCATTAAATTTATTAAGGACAGCAAGTATATCATCAGCAACATTAACCCTGTTGGAGGTATCGGGGTTCGAAGCATTGTGCATGTTGTATTTTGCATTGTGTACCACCTTTGGATCTATAATGTTATCAGGATTTGTTTTATTTGCCTGCCTCCTGATTTCACGAAACGGTTTCTGATGTTTTATACCTTCCTGTATTATAGCTTTTTGTTCCATGTTAACACGTATGTATGGGGCAGTGATGCGCTTAACATTACCATGCACGGTGGAGTTTGTACGATAGTCCCCGATATACCCCACAACTGCATTTGTCAGTCCAAGAGAACATTCAAACCATGTTATTCTCTTCTTGTAAGCATTGTGTCTACTCAAGGTAGAATATTTCCCTTTTACAACGACAATGGAAGCAGGGTCGGTTTGGAGTTGAAGAGGAACAAAACTCTTTTTAATTCCCTACCGAACAGACCATTCTTCTTTTCAACGCAAGAAAGTAGCTGGTTAGAATAAATGTATTCTTTTGTTGTTGTTACGTTTTTTTTTGCTATCCCAGGTGCAGCAGTCATCGGAATATTCGCTTTGGTTTTTGGACAGGCGACGCTGACAATTAGAATTATGTGTCATCAATCACAAAAAAAAACGTTTTCTTTAATGCCAGGTGGAATGTACTGTCCAATCGGTTTTTGCGTTTGAGCACTTTGGAAGACCTTATCGACAGACATGAATTTCCCATTTAATCCATTCTGAGATGGTTTTTGAAAGGGATGGTCCACTTTATTCGACAAAATTTGTGACATTCACCACATCATTATCTGAATCCTGTTTCAGCGATGTCACTACAGTATCATCAGACAAGTCTGATAATAGATGTTCAGAAACCAATGATTTTGGTGATGATGTATACATTGCAGTGGGTATCTCTAATACAGAGAAAGCCTCATCATCGGACATATCAGATGATGGAGATGAACGTTTGTCATTATCACATGCTGTCGACAAGAAGGAAATATCAACTGGCATTTTATTAGAGGGTAATGGTGAAAGAGGTGGAAAATCTACGAAACTGTCAATATTGATGGGGTTAGTACCCTCATCTTGCAGTGTTACCAATGGCACGAAGTGTTTTGGAGTCCAGTGGGATGATTCGTTGGATGTGTGAGCCCACATTATCGTCACATCACCTTGTGACTTGTCTGCTCTAGGTTTAAAGCAGGTGTTTAATATACTAATATATTTATAGATTATGGCTTCTTCTCTTCACGTCGATCTGCAAATCGCCGCGATTGGGAAAAGAAGAACAATGATAATATTTGCTAAAATATATCGCTTTAAATTTTTATTTGTGTAATAAAGTACAGAAAATGATTATTAAATCCAGATGTTCATGTAAATAACACTTAAAACTATGTAAAACGTAGATTATGATTTCTTTTCTTCATGTCGATCTGCACATCGCTGCGATTGGGAAAAGAAGAACAAAGATAATATTAGCCAAACTATATCGTTTTTATTATTATTATTATTTATTTCTATAGTCAAAATGATGATTAAATACATAATTCTACTATAGGTAGCATTTAAAACGACATAAATAGCAGAACCACGTTATCGCAGTGATGTCTGGCCACAATAGTTAACCCGGATAATATTCATACGTTTACCGATTTCACTTCGCTACTTTTTGTTTTGTTTTTGTAATAAAGTAGAGAAAATGATTATTGAATCTAGATTTTCATATAAATAACAACTAAAACTATGTTAATGGTATGTTATGACTTCTTTTCCTGCAAATCGCCGCGATATTGCAAATATTATCACTGTTCTTCTTTTCCCATATATGGACTTGAAATTTTGGCATTAAAAACGAGAGATATTGAAAAACTGGATAGATTTCATAGAGATACATTGAGACAATTTCAGTCGTTACCAAAACGAGCTGCCATTCCTTCAGTCTACCTACTTCTTGGTGCTTTACCCATTGAAGCTGAATTACACAAACGTCAACTCTCAATCTTGTATATACTGTTATCAGCAGAAAATGTCAAGCTCAAGCGCATTATTGAACACCAACTCTGTGTAAATTTTGACAACAAAGACAGCTTTTTCTACCGTATAGTATACCGAAGTATTATCTTGGATGTGAAATGACGAAATCATAGGGTCTAAGGGAAAATCGTGCTGTAATGGAGTGTAACACCACTTTCTGAGGGTAAGATGGTTATGAATGAATAGAAAAATGATTGTTGAAGCGATTTATATAAGGGTTTCTGATAGAAAATCAAATCAAATAGCCACGAAATGTGGAAATGTGCTGACCCAGAGTTGGAGGGAAAATCCGCTGTTTTCCGTATGTAGAGCTCTCTGACGTCCCACGGCTCTAGCAAAAAATAATAATGCCGTCGGATGGTAGAGGAATCTCGGACTACGTATCTATATGATACATACATCATAGCTGGATGTATTAAAACATATCAACCACACTGAGCATATAAATGACATGTTATAAATATATGTTATTGTATCTTTGTCTTTGTTAAACATATGTTATGCTTTAAATAATTATATATGTGAATATTCATGCCCCTCATGGGCCCATAATTGGTAAATAAATATATTTATTTAAGATACTTAAGAACACGTGTTCGTGTTTACCTTTAAGGTCAAACATATGCTTTATTTAAAAATATAAGCGATATGATTAGTTTACATTGGCATTTAACTCCAAGGTTAAAGTTTCTTTACGTGCTTCCCAATCCTTTTGATTTGCGGAAAATACTACATTCTTAATAACATTCGACGCTCGGCCTTCGGTGCAGCTAGTTCGTTTGAAATGTCTGAGCACGGTGACGAAGTTTTTCACAGTGATTCTAGACAAGGTGAGCACCCAGCCCCCGCGTTAAGCCAGGATACTGCGAGTCAACCAAATCAGCCTAAAACAGATTTAGTAGATACTTTTGACTTGTTTAAGACATATCTTGACCATAAATTGCATGATTTGAAATCCGATATTATTTCGGAACAGGAAAATTTGTCATTGAAAGTTAAGGAGCAAGTTAACTTAAAATTTAAAAGTGAAGGCAATAAATTCCAATTCAGATTTAACGAGGAAATAGCCGCTGATTTAGCAAAATTGCAAAAGCATTGTACCTCTAGTGTCAATAATTGTTTGGTTACTGATATTTGTGACAAGCTGAAATCACGCAATAAGCTGATTCGCATAGTAGACACCTCACTCAGCTGGGGGTTGGGTCACCGTTCGCGAATACGAGCAAAATGAAATTGCGGACAACTCAGATGACGAAAAAAGAATTCGTCAGGCTGAAAACAGAGCCATTAAACATATTAAGGATAAAGGAAAGATTCGTACTACCCCATATAGTAGATATTCAGCACCCGCTAGATCAGAAACTCGTCCAAATCCAAATTCTAATTATGTGCGCAGTTCTACTCCTCAGCCGCCCTTTCGTATCGGCTTCGCATGGCGTGAGCCGTGCCCCTGGGATGTGTTTTTCCACTGTAAAAGTATGGGACATTGGAGAAAAAACTGTCCGCTCCTCAACAGAACCAGCCAGAATACTACAACAACACATGCTAAATGAAGCGTCAATTTATCTGCAGATACTGTTAATGATAAGTATTTTATTGATTGTCATTTCTTTAACTGTTATGAGAACAATATCACCGAATTTGAGATTTTTTTCTGAACAAGTTAATTACTTTGAAAACAACAAATTGCATGGTAGCTTTAAAAGTGTTAAGGGTAACCTGAGAAAACACATACAGTATAGCAGTAATCCACCCAGCATGTTTTTAAAAAATAATAAGTCTGCTTTTCAAAATCATGACTTTGTAGACACAGCTATTGCTGAATTAGTAGATAATAATTGTGCAATTAAAGTGTCCTTCAAGCCTTACGTTGTAAGCCCCTTAAGTGTGGCAACACAAAAATCTGGCAAGAAACGCCTAATTTTAGATTTGAGTGTCTTAAATAAATTTGTTCGTAAGGACAAGTTTAAGTATGAAGACTGGAAAGTGGCTATTCAACTGTTTGGTCAAAATTGTTACATGTACAAGTTCGACTTAAAGTCGGGGTACCATCATTTTAATATTTGTACTAAACAACAGACATATTTAGACTTCTCGTGGAAAGGAAATTTTTATTGTTTCACTGTTTTACCATTTGGGTTGCTCTCCTACCCTTTTTTATTCACGAAATGCTTGAGAGCCATGGTTAAATACTGGGGATCTAAAGCTGTAAATATTGTATTGTACTTGGATGATGGATTAGGTATAAGCTTAGATTACGATTCTTGTTTTAAAGATTCATTCTTCATTAGAAAATCCTTAACTGAAGCTGGTTTCTTTATTAATGTTGATAAATCAGTTTTTACACCTGCTCAATCAATTGAGTGGCTTGGTATAATATGGGATTCAGTGAATTTTTCATTACAAATCCCGGATAGACGGGTACAGGATTTGATAGAATCTGTGATTCTAATATTGTCCGAATTCCCTTTGATCACTGTCCGTAACCTAGCTCAGGTAACAGGTAAAATTATATCAATGTCACCTGTAATTGTCAACATTTCAAGATTGATGACCCGCTATTGTTACATCATCATTGAAACGAGGTCAGCTTGGGACAGTTTACTAGAAATTATTCATTCAGATCAGATCAAGGCCGAATTAGTATTTTGGCAAGAAAACATAGTAAAGTTGAATCGTAAGTATTTAGCAGGTTATAGTTGCTCATCTGTAGTAATTTATTCAGATGCTAGTGATATCGCTGCTGGTGCTTGTACTGTAGAATTGAAATCAATTTTTTTCATAAGATGTGGAAATCGGTTGAAAAAGTTCAGAGTTCAACCTGGCGTGAGATGAAAGCTATTGAGCTTGCTTTAAGTTCGTTTAAAGATCAATTTCAAGGTAAAACAATTAAATGGTTTACAGATAACCAAAATTGTGTTAAAATTGTCAAATCAGGTAGCATGAAATTAGAACTACAGAAGTTAGCTAGAAGCATATATTCCACTTGTGTTACAAATTCTATTTCTATAGACATTCAGTGGATTCCACGATCTGAAAATGAAAAGGCTGATTATATAAGTAGATTAATTGATCAACAGGATTGGGAAGTATCTAAACATTTGTTTGATTTGATGAATGGCCCCTGGGGCCCTTTCACTATAGATCGCTTTGCTAATTTTAATAATAAGAAATTAAATAGGTATAATTCTTTGTATTGGAATCCTGGATCGGAAGCCATAGATGCATTTTCTCAAAACTGGCAATTTGATAATAATTGGCTAGTACCACCAGTGTTTTCAGTGCTTAAGAGTTATAAAGCACTTGCTTTTCTGTAAAGCGAGAGGTACCTTAATTGTACCGAAATGGATTTCTGCTCCTTACTGGCCATACATTTTTGATGAGAATTTATGTTATAGAACGTATATATCTGATGTTTTAGAATTTAAGAATGCAGCTGGTATATTTGTACCAGGTACAAATCCTAATTCCATTTTTGGAAAGGAACCATTTATTACGCCGGTGTTGGCAGTACAATTTCAATTTTGAAATTTATTTTGCCCTGTTTTGGCAGATATTCTTAAAGTTATAATTTGCTTACCTTGATGGTAATGTTGAGCTATGCGTTTTTGCATGGTCATAATGTAGGACAGAGTTTGGCATGGCCCTAATTTCTCGTGGCATGGCCGGAATATTTTTTGAAGAATGGCATGGCCTATCAAAATAAAGGTATGTTCGAAACATGTAAAGTTTTATACGTATTTATTATACTTTTTAGTCGAATTTTTTTTTTGACACGGCCCTGGCCTAAATAGTGGTGCATGGTCGGAACAGCTTGTTTTGTGACTGTTCGGAACATGTTGAAATTGACATGACCCTATTCCATAGCGGCATGTTTGGAAAACGTGAAATTGGACATGGCCCTAGTATTATTTTATTAATATTGTAGTGGCAAAGTCGATATGGGTATGCAGTTGCAATATCTAGCATTATATTTAATTTGAGATAATTGTTTGTATATATGTTTACGATGAATAGCATGAATTCAACGTATTAATTTAAAAATTGAATGAATAATTTTTATAAGTTTTCCATTTGTTAATACAATTTTCAGCCATTTTTCAATTTGGGAGATGAAAGGACTTGTCAAAAGATACTTCAAGTTTATCAGGTGGTTTGCTAAATTTGGCGGAGAAGTTGCCCCAGATGTGTTTGAAATCCAGAGCAGACTCAACTAGACGCTATTAAAAAAATGCCTTTGAAAAATGGTGCAAATGGTGTGCATCTGTAAAGCTTCCTTCTTTCCCAGCAACATAATTTCATGTCTCCTTGTATTTAATACACTTATCCGATTTACGTAAATCTGTTAGTTCTATAAACGAAGTTTTTTACAGCATAAGTTGGGTACATAAACATGCTGGAGTATACAATCCATGTACATCATATTTTGTTTTAAGTGTAAAGGAAGGAGTTATTAGAACTGTAGGTCACACAATACACAAAAAAGAGCCTATAACACCAGAAATTTTTAAGCATATTGTTACTAAATATGGCACAACTTCTTCCAATTTCAACGATTTGAGACTTGTTACCATGTGTCTAATTTGTTATGCAGGATTTTTAAGATTTTCAGAGTTGGTAAATCTCAAACGTTCTAACATAAAGTTTTATTCTGATCATGTTAATTTGAACATTGAAAAAAGTAAAACAGATATTAATAGAGAAGGCAAAGATGTTATTATTTCAGCTACAAATAACTATACTTGTCCCGTTGCCATGTTATCTAGATATTTACTACTAGCTAATATTTCAGAAGGTAGTAATGACTACATTTTTAGACCTATCAGTTACTGTAGTATATCCAAAACTTATAGATTACGTAAAAGTGGTATTTTATCTTATACTACAGCTAGGGAAATACTGTTATCTGCTTTAAGTAGTATTGGTTTAGAAAAATCTAGGTTTTGCTTACATAGTTTACGGTCAGGTGGCGCTACAGCAGCAGCTAGCGCAGGAGTTGACGATAGACTTTTAAAAAAACACGGACGATGGAAAAGTGATAGTGCTAAAGATGGTTATGTCAAAGAAAGTATTTCTAATAGAATGACAGTTTCTAAACAGCTCGGTTTGTAAGATTTGATATTGCATTGTATATATTTTTATCTACAAGACGCTATTACCCCTTCTTTGTTTTGATTTTCGATTGTTGGCTGCACGACTGGCGAGCTGATCCCAACATATTTGGTGTCTGTGTCTTTTTATGATAATTGATGATGTTAAATACATAAATAATTTATGCTCGCTTGAGGAACGAATAAGAGCATAAATATATTTATTTAAGATACTTAAGAACACGTGTTCGTGTTTACCTTTAAGGTCAAACATGTGCTTTATTTAAAAATATAAGCAATATGATTAGCTTACATTCGTACAATCTTATTTTCACTAACTATAAACTACCTCAAAGATCTTAGGGATTTTGAACTTGACAAAGGAGGCGTAGATCCTTTTTCTCCTAAGTACAGATTGTCTAGTATTATATGTGACGTGGCGACCTTTCGTCTTTTTAAACCAGTTCGATCTGAACCTCTTCATGATAACAACAGAAAATTCCTCCATATTCCGTTTGCTAACAAAGGAATCGATGCTATTAACATCAGCAACATTCTTAATAGAAAAGTGGTCGTAAAAGAAATTCCACCATATTTCAAAAGCCAATCTGTTCCCAGTGTCTCCTATAGCTACACTAACAGCATTGGCCGTAAAATGTTCAACTACAAAGAAGCATTGCAAGATATTAACATAGAAGAGTACCTTAAGAACCCTCTGACTTGTGACTGCTCCCACTCTCCTTTTCAATACAACCCATCTGGACATGTAATCACTGGTGATCTGAATATCATTCAACATGAGAGTCTCCGAAAGGTGATTTCTCATGGTCCTAAATTCAGAGAACCTCAACACATCAATTGGAAACATAGTTTCAAGATAATTATGGATGCTGTTGAAGATTATGCCAGAAGGTGGATAAAGAGAGAAGTAGACCAAGATCCTGAGTTAGAGTCCTTGTCAGACTGGGTTAGAACAATTAGGTATCTAGTACAAGGTCGGATTCACAAGCTCAAAAATTGTGTTAATAGTCGATCTAAGTCTGTATTTAAAGACCAAGAAGCTGTTAAGTGTCTTTCCTCTCTTCATGACAAATATGTTATCGTTCCTGCGGACAAGGCTTCCAACAATATCGTGTTTGTATGTAAATCATATTACTTCGAATTAGGCATAAATAGCAATACCTCTAGTAATACCACATACAAACCAACTTCGTTCAACAAAGATGAAATCCTAGCTAACCACAGATCATTCATGACCTCTTTAAACATTCCCTCTGGTAAAGAGTCTGAGGATTTATCCTATTTATATTGGATACCTAAACTCCATAAGTCACCATACAAAGAAAGGTACATAGCGGGATCATCAACTTGTTCGACGAAAGAATTGTCTATTCATCTGACAAAGATTATGTCTGCAGTGAAAGAGGGACAACAGAAATATTGTGAAATTGTTTACTCGCGTAGTGGCATAAATCACATGTGGATTTTGAAAAACTCTAAAGATCTTTTGGATAACCTGAAATCAAGATCTTTCTCTCAGGTATCCTCCATCAAAACTTTTGATTTTTCAACTCTATATACCACCCTACCGCATGACAAATTAAAAACCCGCTTAAAAGAAACAATTCATAAAGCTTTCAGTCATAGAAACTATGGCTCAAAATTTGTTGTGTTGGGCTACAATTCCATATATTTTTCAAATAAAATTCAAAAAGGTAAAACATGCTACTCCGAAGAACAAGTGATCAGTATGCTTGAGTTCCTCATCGATAATATATTTGTCTACTTTGAAGGGACACTGTTTCAGCAGGTCGTCGGCATACCAATGGGTACGAATTGTGCCCCTCTTCTAGTCGATTTATTTTTATACTCATATGAGTCGGAGTTTCTTCAAAAGCTTGTAAAAGATAAGAAGATTCATGAGGCTAGAGCCTTTAATTTCACATACAGGTATATTGATGACGTTTTATCTATCAATAATTCTAGATTTGCAGAATTTTTTCCGTTGATATATCCTCCAGAGTTGGAAGTTAAAGAGACCACAGATACAGCTTCGTCCGCATCAATTTTAGACTTATACCTCGAATTTGACGACAGTGGTCAACTCAGTACTAAAATTTATGATAAACGGGACAAACTTCAATTTTAAAATCATAAATTTTCCAAACATGTGCAACAATATACCAGCTTCTCCTGCATATGGTGTTTACATCTCGCAATTGATTCGCTATGCAAGGGCCAGTAGCAATTATTCTGATTTCCTGAAACGTCATCTTCATCTGAGAAACAGGCTACTGGACCAGGGCTATGAAAAGATTCGCCTTATTCGATCTCTTAAAAAGTTTATATTCCGATACCAAGATCTTGTCGAAATATATTCCGTCTCTGCAGAAACGATTATAAGCGATGCATTTTCATATAGAGAAAATGTATAAAGATAAAGACGTCAAGAAAAATGTCAAACTATTTTTTTATCAATATGTGACGTGAAAGTGTTTTTGACATTTACATTCACTGAATATGGTACTGTTTTGACAACTATTTAACCTATTTTGTTCCTGTGTTTAAATACTGTTATAGTGACAGCCGGAGCCTTTGAACCGTAATGAGAGTGGGAGGTTTGGCGCTTTAAAATCTGATTCAACCCACCATTTCTTTAGAAATGCCTGTACCAACTCAGGGTCATTACGGTTTTCACAGTTTTCCGGTTGTTGACTGATTTTGTCTGTTTATATAATTATGAGTTTTGACTTTCCCTTTGTAAGATTTCCTGGAGTTCGGTAATTTTGTTATTACCCTTATTAACATTGGCATTTAACTCCAAGGTTAAAGTTTCTTTACGTGCTTCACGAGCTCCTTTTGCTTTGCAGAAAATGCTACATTCTTAATAACATTCGACGCACGGCCTTCGGTGCAGCTATGTCTAAGAAAATAATTTGCAGCCATTATAAATAAACATAATTATACTTATTTTCATATTGTAATTTATATTTTTTGTCGTAGATAAGAGTAATTTTCTACTGTTGCAGCGGCCAGTGCAGATTCATGTGTGATGTTTATAGGGACTTCAATTTCTATTTAATTAATAAATTGTTGGCTGCATGTCTGGCGAGCTGATCCCAAAATATTTGTTGGTTGTGTCTTTTTATGATAATTGACGTTGTTAAATACATAAATAATTTATGCTCGGTTGTGGAACGAATAAGAGCATAAAAGTATCTTATCTTATAGTGAATTATAAACTTTTAAGCAATCATGGATTGCTGTGTTCCTGAAAGAAAGAAGAAGACAATACCAGATAATCAGTCTGGGTCACTGTGCTCATTGTGAATACACTTTGTGATTAATTTTGGTAATACCAAGCCAGAGTGGACTTTCTGAAATTGCTTAAACTAAAAAGTAAAAATACCTGGTTTACTGTGGGTGCGTCCATTGTTTTCTAATAATGAAAGTTTAGGACGCGGACTGCGGAGAAAACATCGATCGATATTCCATTTTTAATATTAGTGGTAATCTCTCCAGAGCAGGGAATAATAAAACAAGGGGAATGGAAACATCGTGGACATCAAAAGAAAATTTATTCACTATGCTTGCCACGATCGATGTGTTAATTAGACACCCCGCGGCGTTGATAGATGGCTCATTGGTAAGAAACGAGTTACGCCCCTTCCTCTACGATTGAGGGAGATAAACAGTATACGACCAACAATCCAAACGTAATTTCGTAAATAAATATGTCAAGAAATCTTCCAAAAAAATATTCTGATTCCCAATGTTGCTGAAAAAAATATTCTGATTTTGGTGAAGGGAAAAAAAATCTGATTCAGAGTATTTGTCGTATAACCTAATGTTATATTCTGAACAAAAAAATATGCTAACTCTTGTGTTATCCGAAAAACTAATTGTGAACGAAACAACAAACCAAAACCACCCCTCCCTTCAAGTTAAATGGTCGGTCCTTTAGTAGATCTTGAGAAAGCTTACGACTCCATATGGCGTGAGGGACTAATGGTGAAGCTGTACAACATGGGTATCAAAGGCAAAATCTGGAGATGGATTAACAACTTCCTCTCAGGTAGAATGGCCAGATGCATACTAGGCGACTTCTTAGGAGGAGAATTTAAAACTAAAATAGGCCTGCCACAGGGTTCCGTTATATCACCCACCCTATTCAACCTTTTAATAGAAGATCTAATGAAAGGAACTAAAGGAGACAACTGCAAATTTGCAGACGATGGCACTTTATGGCACAAAGGACAAGATCTAGACTGTATGAGGAAGAAGGCTACAGAGGACATAGAAACAATAGTGAAATGGACCAGAAAATGGAGAATAAACATCAAAAGGAAAAGTGTGAAGTATGCATATTTGCTAAGAAAGACCTAGACCAACATCAAAAGGAATTAGTGGTAAACAACTACAGCTTCAAATATAATCCAACACCCAGACTACTCGGAATTATCTTAGATGAGAATATCAAACTTGACAACCACATCATGCATGTAGAGTGAAAAGCCAACAATGCCATCCATAATAAGAGAAATAAAAGGTTTGGCAAACATCTCAAGAACGAAGCTACTAAGAACATACAACAACCTGGTTATATCAATCATAGAATATGGCTGCCCAGTCTGGCAAATAACATCAACAGAGAACATGAAAAAATTAGACGCGATCCAGAGAAAAGGATTATCAATATGCTTGGGGTTACCAGCAACATCAGGAAGAGAAACAATGGAAGTAGAAGGCAACATACTACCAGTTGACCTAAGAATAGAAGAAATAGCAGTAAGAGAAATTGCCAAGATCCAGTCAAAAAACATTGCTGAACCAGTAAAACAACAACTGGAGGAATATCTCAGCAGGGATGATATATATGAACAAGAATCACCATTTGGGAAGGCAATCAACCAAACAGTAGACATGTTCAAAGCAACAAAAGTAGACATTAAACTCATAGAGCCAGAAGTCACATATAAGGCAGGGGTGGATGTCATGATGATGAGAGCGCCAAGCTACTGGAGCCGATTAGGTAGCTCAAAAAACAGAACAGCTGAACAGACTGAGGAAAGCAAAGAGGTGGTAAAAGATCTTATTGGAGACCCAACAGACACCACAATAGTCACCTTTACAGATGGCTCATGTCAGGGTAACCCTGGACCATGTGGATCCGGAGCAGTGCTATATTCAGATGACAACGAAGGAATCAGCCTCAAGGGGACCGGTAGCGCAGAGGATCCATACTGCTGGCAGAGCTTGTGGCAATACTCATAGTATTAGAACACTGCATAGCTGCATTAAAGAATGGGTTCACTGATATCAAGATCTTGTCAGACAGCCAAACTGCAGTAGGTATCCTGACTCTCAACTGGAAGTCATCAAACTACATTGACACGATCTCCGACATTAAGGAAAATGTAGGGACATTGATGAGATACGGAATGCGAACAACCCTATCTTGGATCCCAGGCCATGCTAATATAGCCGGGAACGAGATAGCGGACCAACTGGCAAAGGAAGCAGCAACAGAGTCAATGTCCCTAAATGAACAGTATAGTGTCATCACCATGTCAGATGTCAAACAAGCAGTGAAGACTTCAACCAAAATAAAATGGCAGAATAGATGGACCATCAGCGAATCAGGGAGACAACTTTATGATCTGATACCAATGGTTGGAAATGCCAAACCCACAGATAGGTAGAGTTTTGACAGAGATAAGAACAGGATACAGCAGACTAAGCAAATACCAGAATAACATAGATCAGTCCCTCACGCCACTATGCGACTGTGGAGAAGAAGAAACCACTGAACATTGCACTGCCACATTTATGATCATGAGAGAGCCAAACTCGCAGTGCAATTAAAGACCATAGATGAAAGCTTAGACCTATTTCATCTTCTGACTAGAGACTCCAATAAAGAGAAACATCAATATAAATTAACATTCTTGGAGGAATTCATCAAAAATACAGGGCGCTTCCCAGAACTAGCAAGCCCCGTACCCCGATCCTGAGCCTAAGCAACTCAATACTCCAGTACAAGGAGAAATTACAGTGAGACAGTAAAGCACCAAAGAGAAAAAATTCAGTATTCGGGGACCAGTAACGTCAATTGCGACCTTTAGGATCAGGATCAGGATTATAATACAAATCAGCAAGCTGAACAAACTTTGCCCAAGGACATATCGTGGCTTACACAAAGAACTGTTTACAAATGTGACCACTGCAAACAAGTATATGGCACTTTCAGGGCGGCTCAGACACGAAAGCAAAGTCCATACAGATGCAAACATTCATCAGCATGATTCCTCTTCTTCAATATAATTCCCTGTCCAGACTGACATTCAGGTGTCATAGAGTAAACCTTCCCCCATGGGGGAACGTTTACTATATAGTATTTATTCCGCATAGTAAACCTCCCTACCTACTCAAATACTGCAAAATGGCTCCGTACATTTTTTTTTTTAACTTTTAATCATAACCGGATATAATTAATGGTATATCACAATTACAATTAACACGATTAATGTGCTAAATTCCGAATCAATAGTAATTATCCGGATTAAGGAGGAACATTTACTATATAGCAAAATAGCAGGGGGGATGATCGGCCATGGATGAGGGTATGTTTGTTATATAGTACATTTTCCCCCGGGGAATATTTTGTATATAGTAAAGTATCCGGGGGGAAGGTTTACTATGTAGCAAATATTCAGTGGGGGAATGTTTGCTATATAGTAAACATTCCCGGGGAAGGTTTCATATACGACACCGGTATTGTTAAACAAAAATATAAAAAAACGAGCAAAAAAATAATTATAACACAAGAAGCGAATATAAATAAAGTACATAACATACTATCATAGTTGCTATTTTGTTTATTCATGAAAAGGTTATCTACATTTATTTGCAAGTAAAAGACATTATTATTGTTAGTGACACTTGATTGTAGTGTTTGAATTATGTTTGTATTAAGTGATATTTTTATCGTCATTTTATAATAAATGACCATTTCAGTTCTAATATTTATTTCTTAAATCTTAATATGACCAACCATCAAACAGAGCACAACATACTTGTTGTTGCCATAAATAGAAAAAGTCATAGGTTAGTGACTTAATATGTCATCTTCTTAAGGTGTAGACAACGTACGCGACCTGATATATAAAACCCGGTGATACTAATCAGAGTCGACTAGTAACGTACATGGTCAATAGGGCCATGTATGTCCAATCTGACCACAACGGTAACATTTAACATCAATATTGTTCTTACTTTTCCGGGTAAATCCAGAACTTTGATAGAATTCATTTATGTCATAAGGCGAACACTGCCAATTCAACGTCGGAAGTCCGAAATTCATCATGAATATTCAAAATGGTTGTACACACAGGATCCTGCAGTGCAATTAACTACATCTACAGGATACGAAGCAATGTCTTGATAAACCATTACGTTTCGGAAATACTAGTGCGCAGCGGCGTGAGCGGTTAGAAATAAAGTTATGAACTGATAAGAATAAAGTAGCATAATAGTAAACTGTAAGATAAAGGAAAGAAACAAAGGAAAGAAACAAAATCCGAATTGCGTTTTCGGTTCTTCTGATTAGACCAATCCGGCTACCGTAGCGGCCCCTGGGCATACACCCAACCGGCACAGCACTAATCTTCATTAGAATTTACTTACAATTCGGACCATAGCAAACTAGAAAGTGACAGATGACTGCACCCGCTTGAAAGATACCAAGTGGGGGATCTCAGCTATAGTTTCTGGTAACTGGTTCCAGTTTCGGGTGGTTCTAGGAAAGAAACTGTACTTGAAAACATCTGATTTTGTATGGTACTGCTGCATCTTCTTTGAGTGGTTGGATCTCATCTTGCTGTTGGCTGGTATGAGGTAGTTGGATGGTGGAATATCCACTAGGTCTTTGATGATCTTGAATAACATTACTTGTTGAATTTTTGTTTTTCTTGACGCTGCTGGTGTTCCAATAACGGTTTGTGGCATACCTACATGTAGCGGCTCGACGTTGTATGAACGGTGTAGTCAAATTCTCCGGGTTCTAGCACCAATTAACGTGTCGCGAATTTGCACGTGGGCAAACTAGCAGGTAGATACAATAACAAAACTGGTTTCAGCTGAATGTTCTATTAATAAATCAAAATAATATTTTACAAACACATAAACAATGTTCACATATGGTGGTTGTAACATACAGATTGATGAATGAAATTATAGTAACCAACGAGAGTGAGTGGGCGGAGCATATGTACGCAATGTTTGCATGTTATGTACTCTTTATGTTACTTTGTATCAATAGTTTTAGTTCTAGATTAGATATGTAGAAACAAACACTGTCTATATGTAATGCCCGGCCACGGATATTACATTGGCGACTAAGGGTGGAGATCTTTGAAAACAATTGACAATTGGATCAAATTCCGAAAAACAAAGTGTTTCAGAAATGGATTGAATTCCGATATTCAAAACTGTGATTAAATTCGACAATGTTTTAAGTATGGCAGGAAATTTGGATCTTCGTGCGCCGAGTTCATTTAAAGTGCTTGGAGATAATACAAACCTATCCAAAGCATGGGAACAATATTTCAAAAGATACTATTTGAAAGCAACCAGAGTTGCAAAAGATGAACAGAAACGTGCTTTGCTTTTACACGTAGCCGGAGAAGAGGTACAAGACATTTTAATTTTCAATTCAATTCAAATATTTTATTGAATAAATGCATAAATATAATATCCAATAGGATTGCACATCAGGCATATCCTCTGTAAGTGTTCTCCCTCAGTAACTAAGGACATCAAGTATAATGATAATAATAATTAATTAATTTACATGGTAAGTCAGACTTTCGAAACTTTCTGTTTCGTGTGAGTATGCAGTTGATCAAAAAGAAGACATGATCCGTGATCAAGTTGTAGATGGCTGTAACTCTACAGAATTACGTCGGAAATTACTTGCCGTTGAAAATCTTACATTAGACAAAGTTCGCAAGATTGCTAGAACGTATGAACTTTCAGTAACACAAGCATCGAAAATGGATAAAGGTGAAGATTCAACGAAAGATCCAAAAGAGGAAGAAGTCAACAAAGTACAAAAGAAGAAGCGAATTCAATTCAAGCCGAGGGGAGCACCTAGAACATTTAACAGGTCACCTCCGACAAATTTTACCCGTCGAACAGCGCAATGCTATCGTTGTCGCCGAAGTGGACACTATGGGTTGGAATGCCAAATAACTCGAGACGCCGTATGTAGAAAATGTGGAAAGTCCGGACATTTTGCAAAGTCTGTAAAACTAAACAATTCACAACCGGGAAAGTAAATTCATTGAACCAATATTTTGAGGAAGAAAGCGACCAGAAAATTTTCACGTTAAGTGGCAAGGGTGATGCTATAATTTCAATTGAAATTGAGGGTCAGTCAATTAACTTTCTTATTGATTCAGGTTCATATATCGATGCAATTGACAAGCAAACTTTTGAAAAACTGAAAACTCGAAAAAGCATGCTTGAGAAAACAACTACAAAAATATTTCCATATGGCAGTTCAAAACCAATACCGTTTATCGGAAAAACCAAAATGAATGCAACTGTAAACAATGAAACATGTGCGATAGAATTTCATGTTATTGCAGGCAATGGAAAGCCATTATTAGGTCATAAATCAACGACAGAGTTGAAATACTATGCCGACAAAAGAATGAGCAACGACTTTGAAAAATATCGAATAGGACAAAATGTTAATTTATTGTGAAGAGAAGGGAGTAAAATGTATAGCCGATATGAAGATAAACCGTACAAAGTTGTGAGACAAAGAGGAACAAGTGTTATGTTAAGATCAAATAACGGACATATTATCTACCGTAACGTTTCACATGTGCGTCCTTATTTCTGAACATTCGAAAGGAATATACATTGCGACAATCGTCAACACATTTTTAGAACCAGACCGCAGACTGAGGAAGATGCCAGACAAATTTAATGACTTTGTGGTCTAGACTTTACATGACCGACCGCAGTGCGATAAATTGGAAGAAACTCTCCGTTGACCGTGAAATGTAATTGGGTTTAGAGACATTATTTGTGTTTGTCTGTGAGATAGGGAGAGAATAAGTGACAGATTTATTACTTTATCTTTAACCATGAAAGACATTAATATTTGCAAAACTAATTATTCACATTGTTTTCAAGATTTGGACTTGACATTAAAGATTCAAAAGATTAAATATATTTCTCATTCTCTTCTTTTTCTTGCACATTTTTTTTAACATTTTCTATCCAGAGTTGTCGTTCCTGCTACGCTACACAGCATTTCTGTCAACGCTCATTTTACAAGATTTTTGTAAAATTTAGAAACAATAAAACAAATGTACTTAAAATTGTTTTAGCTATTGTAAAAAAGATGAAAATTAATCACTCATTTCAGATCAATTCTCTCTTAAAAATTAGTTTCCCCCATTTCTTGGAGAACTATTTTGCCGAGGTAAAAATTAAAAAGTCAAAAACGATCACAAATCATTTTTAAGAGAGAATTGATTTGAAATGAGTGATTTATTTTCATCTTTATTAATATTTACAATAATTAAAGCAATTTTAAGTACATCTTGTAAAATGAGCTTTGACAGAGATGGAGTGTAACGTAGCAGGAGCGACAACTCTGGATAGTGAATGTATATTTCTGTGTATTGTAATTAATCGGTCCTACTAAAATGCGCACTGGAACATCCAGGAACGCCTGGTAGCGCCCGGGGACAGTCCGGGAGTGCCCGGGGGTAGAAAATAGTGCCCGTGAACTAGTGAAGTCTTTATCGTCAGTATGATTGTCCTAGGCAACTACTAAAAAGTGTCAGGGAGTATTTCATATTTTATAACAATTGGTATAAATAAATATTTAAATTCTAAATATTTTTTTATAAATATAATCAAAATTGTTGCTTTTTGTAAAAATAATTTACACGATTTCAAGGATTTAGATTGTAGGATATGTATAAATACGTCCCTGATGATTTATATTCATACAAATTTAACAAGAAATAATTTCCATTCAATGACATTCTCACTTTAAATATATTTGGTTTTTGCATGTTTTTATAATTGGTTTAGTATATATTACCATTGTTCCGTTATTTTTGTGTGTCTTTTTCTTCATGTGTATTAGGAAATTGTCTAATTTGTGGAATGTGTCATGGCACGTGTTGTCTGTAATTATATCAACAGTGATCAATATACACTGCATATCCAGCACCTGTACAATCACAGCACCAAGATGGAAGACAAAAGAATGTCATTAAAGACGGAAATAAAGAGTTGTTCATGTTAGACAACCATTATTTGCAATACAATTGTAAATAATGGAAGAGCCCTCACGCCACGTAAAGGCCATGAACAATGTGAGGGCGGGTCCCCCAAAAGGTTTTTGACTATTTAAGTGAAATATATTTACATAATCATTTAGTAAAGGTTAAAAAATAAAAAGACAAACTGGCAACAAATGTTGAAAAAATATAGATAAAACAACAATTAAATCGTGGAAACATTTAACAACCTCATATTTTTAGCTAAACCTCCCGGTCGCTTGTTTTATATTCGTTAGTCAACTTCATGTCTCGTTCCGGGCTGCATCTTTATTTCTTGACCTCAACCTTCGTATACTTAAGCAATATAGAGTACCAAATGTTGTATATATTTTATATTGTTGTTATATACGCGTATATTGTTGTTATATACGCGTATACGCGTATATACCAAAAAATTCATTTAAAGTATTAACGTGTATATCAACGCGTATATAACAACAATATACGTGTATATAACAACAATATACGCGTATATGTTGATAGCATACGGGTATATAATACGCGTATGAAAAATGATCGTGCCAATGACATGAACGGCCACTCATATGTAACATACAGATTTATGAATGAAATTGTAGTAACCAACGAGAGTACGTGGTGTTTGCATTATATGTACTCTTTATGTTACTTTGTATCAATAGCTTTAGTTCTAGATTCGATATGTAGAATCAAACACTGTATATATTTAATGCCCTGCCACGGATATTACAGTGGTCCAATATAACAATTACGGTAAGTGCAGTATAACAGTAAAACATACACAACATGCGATGTCCGTACACTATTCAATCAGGTATTCCAATTGGTCTGCCCGTGAACACTGAAAGATCCAAGGAGGAGCCAAAATGTGAATTCGATTTTAATAATATTTAATCTAGTGTTCTCCTCCCTCAAGCATAGGTGACCTTAGCCGATTTTGGCCATCCTCTATAGGCCCTTTGGTTTACTTGGTTCCAAAATTGTTAATTATTAGACTTTGCAACCTATCGACTTTGAGCGTACCCGATGATGGTTATTCCAGTAACGCATTGTTCGAACTAAATTTGATATCTACGTTTGTATTATAAGCACTTAATTGCTGTCAAGAGGAGAGTTGGCACATGGATACGCCAGCAATGCTTGCAGCACCGAATTAGAAATTGTTGAAAAATATTGAACCTCTCACAACGAATCTACAAACACATTCGAGGCATCACATGGCCAAAGAAAACAAAAGCATTCGCTTAATTCCACCTAAGCGAACGTTCCAATGCAAAATTAAACGAGCAAAGTACCCACGTCTGAAGAGAGATTCTAGTAAAGGAATGACCTTGACATAATACAACAACAAAAACAAAACACTTCTACAAAAGTGGAAGTGAGACAATGTGATCTAGAAAGCTATCATCTCCTACATTGTCAATGGTACCTGTCCTGAATTTCCGAATGCAGTTTCGTAGACGACACATAACACACTCATTAATATGTTGAACACTGAGTATATGTAAAATGGATTTTTTTTTTTTAAATTTTAGTTGTGAACGAGTGATTGTTGTTAACGGCAAGTAAGAATTTGGCAGCTATTGTTACATATTGATGAAATGGTGCCTGTTGTGTACTGGTCCAACATGATGAGTTAAAATGTTATAGTGCTAGCTCACTGCAACAACAGTCCACAAGTAATTCGGACACATTATCCTCATCCCGAGCCAACAGATATACTCTTTTATTACTTAATGCTGCATACTTAGCGGGGGAGTGACAAATACCAATTATATAATTTTCTTCTGGCCATTGTGTTGTTTGTGCCTCTTCTGATTATCCCTTTTGTTTCTTCAAACTGTTTTGGTTTGTTCCGACCAGAAATTGAACCCGTGACCTACCACACTTAAAAAGTCCAGCCATTAATATGAAAATGCGAGTTTAAAGTTATTCGTTGAATAAAAAACAAACGCATATTGTAGAAATCACTTTATGTAAAAAAATATTTAAGAAATCAATGATATTAATATCTCAGTTTCAAATTTCATAATAAGGTCATGATACAATATGTAAATGAAACGTTTTATGCTTAAAGGGACATTTGCGGTAGCCATTACCGACAAAATTTGTTGGCGGAGCTTATCATAAAAAATTCCTGTTGATATGAACAGCATAATTTGGAAACTGTATGTATGTAGTTTATAACAATTTTATTTGCTCATAGAGACAAAAAGGATACGACACAAGTTTTACCAACTTATGAAGTCTTCTCCTTGAAATTACATAACAAATATAACACATAGACATATGAAACAGAGCATGCATATTAATGAAAGTCTACCACTAACAATTACATATGTAACAGTGAACAGAAAGTCAGCGAAAAAAGGGGGAAAAGAGTTATGTGTGGACACCATGATCATGTTGGATATATCACATGTGAAGTTTCATCAACCTGGACCAAGTAGTTTGTCTACATTGGACCTAAACGCAAACGATAACGCAAAATGTCGAAGTCATTCAAGCAGAAATAGTAGGTCACAGTGACCTATATTTGTGTGCGGTCTTTTTAACTGTTCACGACAAACTCATATGTGAAGTTTCATCAACCTGGGCCAAGTAGTTTGCCTACATTGGACCTAAACGCAAACGTTAGCGCAAAAATGTCGAAGTCATTCAGGCAGAAATAGTAGGTCACGGTGACCTATATTTGTGTGCAGTGTTTTTAACTGTCCACGACAAACTCGCATGTGAAGTTTCATCAACCTGGACCAAGTAGTTTGTCTACATTGGACCTACACGCAAACGTGAGCGCAAAAATGTCGAAGTCATTCAGGTAGAAATAGTAGGCCATGGTGACCTATATTTGTGTGCAGTGTTCTTAGTTGTCCACGACAAACTCACATGTGAAGTTTCATCAACCTGGACCAACTATTTTTTCTACATTGAACCTAAACGCAAACGTTAGCACAAAAATGTCGAAGTCATTCAGGCAGAAATAGTAGGTCACGGTGACCTATATTTGTGTGTGGTGTTTTTAACTGTCCACGACAAACTCACATGTGAAGTTTCATCAATCTGGGCCAAGTAGTTTGTCTACATTGGACCTAAACGCAAACGTTAACATTGGACGCCGACGACGACGCACAGGAGATGACATAAGCACGCTTCCTGTACTTCGTACAGGCGAGCTAATAAATGAGGAATAATAAGGGATCAAGCGCAGAGCCTTGTGATACAACAGCAGAAACATTAGACAATGATGACGATGAATCTCTGATGACTACTTTTTGTTTTCTTTCATGAATATAATGTTTAAACCATGATAGTAAATTTCCTCTTATTCCAATGATTGCATTGTATGTATAAGTCCATTATGCCATACCTTGTCAAAAGCTTTTGCAAAGTTACAAAATACAAAACAACTAAATTCTTTTTTTTTCTAGTGAATTTAAAATAGTGTTATATTATTCAATTAATTGATGAACAGTTGAGTGTTTGGGTAAAAAGCCCGATTGGCATTCCTAAATAAGTTTGTCACTATGCAAACTTTATGTCACATGACCAACGCTACCTAACGGTCACATACCTCAGAAATTTGAATTTTCGAAATAATTTTTGTAGATTTTAGATTGATGAAAATTATTTTTTGTAGATTTTAGACTGATGAAGAATATTATTTTTAATAAGACTGAACGTTTCGTAGAGAGGAACACTTGTGACCATGTCTGTCAAATATTTTGCTCCAAAAGTAATTGTGAAACTATGTATCATTGATTTTTCCTCCTCGAGATAAACGTGGGCAAAATAATGAACAATCTGAATGTTTGCTCTGCCTACAGCTATTTATACCCACGGTCCCGGTTTAAGATGTATTTGATCTTGCTACTGATCTGAACTACATGCTGTTTTTAGCTGCAAATATATGAAACAAAATAAGTTTACAAAACAAACTAATGACATGAATATTTACAATTTGCTTAATAATTGTCTCTCTGAATGTGATTACAACATTAGGCTGTAGTTTTCGAGTTGTGAGCCCTCTATTCAGATAATAAAAGAATTTGGAAATCAATTCACATTTTTGTTTAGTTTCTTATTTTATGATATAACTAATTTGGATATACACAGGATTATGTACAATTATTTTTAGATTTCTGTTGTATATGTGTTAGGGGTGTCGATGTCTGTTGTATATATGTGTCACTAGTATCGATTTTGCTTCCATTTCTACGATTTTTCTGTTAAATTGAGTCGATAATGGTGATAATATAAGAGCTAAAAACTGCTTACCCATGTTGCTCATCTTTTAGTTTTTTGTGTTATCATATTATGTCGTTTTACGTCCTTAGTTCGTGTTGTGATGTCCGTTAAGATTTCGGCATCAAAACGATGTTCAGTTCATCTTTACCTCCAGTTGTTTGTGTTTGTTGGCATATAATGTTTTTTGTTTGTTTTTTGGTGTTTAATGCCACTTTCAGCAATATCAATGCAACCAGTTTTAGTGGTGGAAGAAGCCGGAGTACCCGTAGAGAACCACCGACCATGGGCAAGTAACTGGTAAACTTCATCACTTGCGGCTGCGAGTCGAGTGCACCTTTTTTGTAATTTACAAAGCCGGGTGCGAACCGACGCCGTATTGGTGATAGGCTTGTATGAGTTGCTAAGCAAGCCAACTACCTAACTCATTGAGCCACTCGGGCCCTCTGCGTATAATGGTGTCCAACACATATTGCGTTGTGTTTTTGTTTTGTTTTTCTTTGTCTTGTTGACCCTATGTTGTCAGTTTCTCTGGATTGTCCATTTTAATTGTCCCGTCAGTATTCTCTAACGTTTAATTATTGATATGGTATATAATACAATTGGTGATTTAGTGATTCAATAATGTGTGTTCTAATACTGTTGAGGTCAACAACAACAAAAAAAGATAGCAAACAAACAAACAAACAAGCAAACTAACAAAACAAGCAAAAATACAAAAACAAAAATTCCAAAAATTGTCAGTTGAAAAATCACACAGTTGTGTTTATTTTACTAAAGAACTTTTTTTATTTGTGTTTGAAGTAATAAAAATTACCTGTGTACTTGTTATTGTTATTTGACGTAAATATTCACAATTGTTATGAAATGCTTCATGTAATGGATCCTGGCCTTCGTTGCAATATATTGTATTCCCACAACTAAAACATATTGCAATATTCGTATCACCTAGAAAAAAAGCAACAATATTAATTTTAAGTAACATTTAACGAAAATTAACGATAAATAAATTTCTCCCATATCAACGAGATTAAAACTTCTTCCTCAACAACCAGGAAAAAACATAAATGATTTCATGATGCATTTTCCCGTATTCTCTTTTAGAATGAAATGAGTGTTTTCTGACTATATCAAGGACAACGTGTAAACCTGAGGTTTTTGCGTCTAGTAGATGTAGAAAGCATCGGACCACGCCTACTGACTGGAACTATGTTTTAGGCAGTAAGGTGATCTCCGTAGAATGTATGTTAATAATGCGTCTCGTTGATGTAGTTTGATTGTACAGTTCAAGAAAAAATAAGAATAAAAATAAAATCGTAGATATCTAATATAGTGACCACCACGCGTTTCCAGAATAACCTACATCAGGTATACTCAATACCGAACGATTGGAAAATCAAATACTGGAAATGGTAATAGGCTTAATATACTATTTGTACCACTCAAGCTGTATTAATTCAATGTTCTATTTGAATATAAACAGACTCAATGGGAATTAGGGACAACCACCGTCATCTATGTCATTGATCATGGGGAAATTGTTATAAAAATGAGCAAACAAAACCTCCAACGTAGGTGTCTGTGGATTCTGTTCAAACAAATGGAATAATGAGGATATTTTAAACCAGGGATGGGAAGTGTTGTGGGCCTACAAAAGCATATTTCTCTGCTATGCGACTACAATTGATTCTGAACATGAGACTCAAAATAGTAGTTCATAATTATATTCCATACAACTGAAGTCTATCCACAAAGCTAAGTATTTTTTTTAAATGATTTCGTATATAAACGTAGATATCGAATTTAGTTATATAGTGCTTTTCTGGAATAACGAAGTCTTACAGTCTGAGAGATTTTGGATTACATTTATGACCCAATAAAAATCCCTCTTTTAAAATTTAACTTTTTTTTTCCTAGAAAAAGTTATTAGACCACAATTTCTAAACTCCTGTCATTGTATTGTGTAAACAACGCTTCACATGCAGACTTGGATGCTTTATTTTACTATTATGACTGATTTCAGAATTTGTAGGAAAATATTGGATGACCAACATGTGTTTGTAACTATATTTTTTGTACATTTGTATATGTTTGTTAACCTAATATAATCTCATATTTAAAGGCAATTTATCCATAATGTTCAAATATTCATTGATATTAATTATCATTACTTCTAGAATTATCCTGAAGATAATCTACATGTGCTTGGAGTTTAAAATGGAACATAACATTTGTATGCGTATACTTATATATTAATTAGTAATTCTTTTTTTGTTTTACATCTCAACACATGATGTCTGTTTTGCAACATATTGCTTTGCCAATGTGTAATGATATACACATTTCCAAGCATTTGTTTGTATAGTGAGTGAGTGATTGCTGTCTAACGTCAGCTCAGCAATTTTTCAGCTATATGATGGCGAGAACAAGTTAATTTTCAATGAAATGATAATGATGTCCGCTTTGTACTAGACCTTCACACTTAGCTGGATTTTCATAGTGCTATCTCACTGAAACAACAATCCGAGGATGGACATGTCGCCCCACTCGCACACATTATCTTGATTCCGAGCCAACCAGTTTTTACCATTTCTCCTTAATGCTGCGTGCTTAGCGGAGAGGCAACAATTAAATACTAATCTTAAAGTCTTTTATTTCATCCGATCGGGTCTCAAATCCACGATCTACCGCACTCGAAGCGAGCACGCTAAACATTATACCACCAATGCGTGTTATATATGTCAAGAATAATGTTGCGGTTATTTGTTTGTATATTAATGTTATTATTGATATACGTTATTCAACTTTCACATACTAGTAGATCATACCTGATTGGAAAAATCCGGCATCAACCAACTGCACAATAGTTGGTTTGTTTAAAGGCCAAGTCTTGAAGCTTAATTCTCTTAATTTAATGTCTGCATATTTGTATCTTTTCTCTGGGCATGCGGGATCATCTCTGATACTGTACGGGAAAGAACTGTCTGGTTTGCTTGGCAGGAGGTGTGAATTGGTTTCAGGTGACTCTCTTTTCTCTGTGTCAGTTATTGAAAAACCAGTTCTTTGGAATGGTAAAGTGGAAACTCCAATTTGTTTTACTTCGACAATTTTACTGCTTGCTTCCCGGGAAATAGAAGGTTCAATACTTTCTGCGGTTACAAAAGGAATATCCTTTTATTAATTGCATATATCTAAAATTTTCCATAAATATAAAGCATATTTTGTAAAGATTTTATTAAAGATAGAATTATGATTAATTTATCTCTTCGGAAAGGTATCAATCACATGGCGCGTCAAACTTGATTCGATTCTATCAATTTTTCGTTTAATTCATTCATCACATACATAGATAATAGATAATAGATTCAGTTAAATTGCTCATTTACTCAATAAATTTGAAGAAAAAAAATTCCATTCGGACTTCTCTTATTTTTCACTATGAGTAACGAAGAAGACAGGAAATATGATTTCTAACTAACCAAGCGTTTACTATTATCGCTAGATGTTATAATTTTTCTGAACTTTATGAAATACGCCATCAGTGATTGTACAATGGTGTGAATCTGCAGGAATTCTATAAAACTTTATCTGTTAATGTCAATAAAACCAAATACAATTCAGCGATTTCAAAAAAGGCAGACACCCGGTGAGTTGTCACCCGTTTATGTTGGGAGAATTATATATTTTATAACTAAAGAAATCGGCCTCACGTTTTGAACAGATATAAACAGACTTTGCTTACACAATCTGTTTGATATTGTACTAGGGCATACCTCAGATTTTCTTAAAATGATTGTGTTACATAGCATGCTTGTTCATGTTCTATAGAACTCCTACAAGTTCTAGCCTTTGTACTCTGTAAATAAACGTTAGAGAAAAGAGGGGAGGCAATCAAGAGCACAGAAAATTAAAATGATGAGCAACACGGATCCAACCGAATACCAGGGGTGAATCCCGCTACTCATATAAGGTAAATAACTCATGTTTCTTCTAAGAAACCTGCCTAGTTATTCATAAAGTAAAAAAGTGTTTATCACTGTGAAATATGTCATAAAATAAAATATCATAATAATTACATTTTATTCCAATTTTTTGTGCCCACTTTTCACCTAAACTTTAAGAATTACCTGTAATTCTGTTAATTGATTCTTGTGGCTGCTGCAATAATTCGTTTCCATGTAACTTGTCATCTAAATCGAAAAAAATAAAATAAAACAATACAAGCAAATATAAATCATGCACATTTTAAGTATGAATCATATAGAAATATGGAATTTATTCTTTCATTTCACGGTCATGTTTGAGCTTCCAATGTTTCAGAATGAATTAAAACGCGTTTTTTTAAATAAACATTAGAAAATACCGAAAGGGCAATCAAAAATTAACAATCCTGAGAAACTGACAACATTTAGTACACAATACACAAGACGCAAATAAACAAAACAAAAACAACGAAAATAAGATCCCACAAATAACTGGATGTAAAGACGAACCGAACATCGTTTGTATCCGGATAGCACAACGGACATCACAACACGGAACTCAGAACGTAAAGGCACATAATAAGACAACAATAAACAGAAAACTAAAAAGATGAGCAACATGGTCCCCACCAGTAAGCCATGGGTGAACTCAGGTGCTCGCCAAGGGTAAACCTACTTTAATTATGAAAGATTTTGATGCTTTCACTAATTAGTTTCTTTTGTCATATATGTCCTCTTCTTGTTTCCAATGTTTAACAGAGAGTAATAAAATAAAAACAATAAAATACCACACTGTCGGAACAATTCCAAAATAAAATATCAAAATAGTTGAAAGGGGAGAAATCGATACTCATAACATACAAAATCATGACCGCTCACTTTGCTCTCAGGGAGCAGGCACTTCAATAAAAAGTACCGGGTGTTAAACTAGTTTGATGGATCCAAACCTCCCGTATTACAAAAGCGAAGAAAATAAAAGCATACAACATGCCAACATATCATAACATAAAAGAAAGAAATCAAAGGAATAATCAGAATAATAATTCAAGTAACACAAAGCTGAAAGAAGGGTGACAGAGCAGATTGTTACCTCTCACAATGTCATTGTCAACCTCGGCTTCGTTTCTTTTGAAAATGGATTTCTAGGGTTACATGTGCTCTGAGTTATATAGAATGATTAATGTGCCTAAATATATGCCAACCTATCATAACATAAAAGAAAGAATAAAAAACATTATTAAAATGATATATTAAATTACACATAGCTGAAACAGAGGCTCTAAAATAGCTTCAGTTGACAATGGCTTTTTCTAAGTCAACGATCTGCTCTACCACCCTCTAACTCAAGACTTATTATGTGAGAGTTGACATTTTGCTCACTTGTAGAAAACACTTGTATGACCTCATCATTCACCAAGAAGGAGTTTTGTACCCATAAATGTTATGTATATGTATTTCCTGTTTCTGTGATAATTCTATTTGATTTTGGAATTGTTCCAACGTTGTGGTGTTTTTTGCTTTTAATTTCATTGTATATACATTTGTACTTTGGCATTTACTGATTTTCTTTGCGACTAGTTGATGATGACATGTTTCATCTCTGGCTCCCGGTTTTCTTGATCCAATCTTTTGTTCTCATATTTACGTTTGTATGTATGCTATTCTTGTATTACTTATTGTTTAGTCTTTGAATGCTAGTACTCAAATTTGACCTGTACTCTGTCTCGGATTGTAGTATACGTGACCACGGTAAGTGTACTCTGTCTCGGATTGCAGTCTACGTGAACTGTACCTGAACTTTGTTTCGGATTGTAGTCTACGTGAACGGTACCTAACTTGGTCTCGGATTGTAGTCTACGTGAACGGTGCATGTACTCTGTCTCGGATTGCAGTCTACATGAACTGTACCTGAACTTTGTTTCGGATTGTAGTCTACGTAAACGGTACCCAGCTTGGTCTCGGATTGTAGTCTACGTAAACGGTGCCTGTACTCTGACTCGGATTGCAGTCTACGAGAACTGTACCTGAACTTTGCTTCGGATTGTATTCTACGTGAACGGTACCTAATATGTTCTCGGATTGTAGTCTACGTGAACGGTGCCTGTACTCTGTCTCGGATTGCAGTCTACGAGAACTGTACCTGAACTTTGCTTCGGATTGTATTTTACGTGAACGGTACCTAACATGGTCTCGGATTGTAATCTACGTGAACGGTGCCTGTACTCTGTTTCGGATTGCAGTCTACATGCACTGTACCTGAAATTTGTTTCGGATTGTAGTCTATGTGAACAGTACCTAACTTGGGTCTCGGATTGTAGTCTACGTGAACGGTGCCTGTACTCTGTCTGATTGCACTCTACGAGAACTGTACCTGAACTTTGTTTCGGATTGTAGTCTACGTGAACGGTACCTAACTTGGTCTCGGATTGTAGTCTACGTGAATGGTGGCTGTACTCTGTCTCGGGTTGTAGTCTACGTGAACGGTACATAACTTGATCTCGGATTGTAGTATACGTGAACGGTACCTAACTTGGTCTCGAATTGTAGTCTACGTGAACGGTGCCTGTACTCTGTCTCGGATTGCAATCTACATGAACTGTACCTGAACTTTGTTTCCGATTGTAGTCTACGTGAACGGTACCTAACTTGGTCTCGGATTGTAGTCTACGTGAACGGTGCCTGTACTCTGTCTCGGATTGCAGTCTACGATAACTGTACCTGAACTTTGTTTCGGATTGTAGTCTACGTGAATGGTACCTAACTTGGTCTCGGATTGTAGTCTACATGAACGGTGCATGTACTCTGTCTCGGATTGCAGTCTACATGAACTGTACCTGAACTTTGTTTCGGATTGTAGTCTACGTGAACGGTGCATGTACTCTGTCTCGGATTGCAGTCTACATGAACTGTACCTGAACTTTGTTTCGGATTGTAGTCTACGTAAACGGTACCCAGCTTGGTCTCGGATTGTAGTCTACGTGAACGGTGCCTGTACTCTGACTCGGATTGCAGTCTACGAGAGCTGTACCTGAACTTTGCTTCGGATTGTATTCTACGTGAACGGTACCTAACATGTTCTCGGATTGTAGTCTACGTGAACGGTGCCTGTACTCTGTCTCGGATTGCAGTCTACATGAACTGTACCTGAACTTTGTTTCGGATTGTAGTCTACGTGAACGTACCTAACTTGGTCTCGGATTGTAGTCTATGTGAACGGTGCATATACTCTGTCTCGGATTGCAGTCTACATGAACTGTACCTCCACTTTGTTTCGGATTGTAGTCTACGTGAACGTACCTAACTTGGTCTCGGATTGTAGTCTATGTGAACGGTGCATATACTCTGTCTCGGATTGCATTCTACATCAACTATACCTGAACTTTGTTTCGGATTGAAGTCTACGTGAACGGTACCTAACTTGGTCTCGGATTGTAGTCTACGTGAATGGTGCCTGTACTCTGTCTCGGATTGCAGTCTACGAGAACTGTACCTGAACTTTGCTTCGGATTGTATTTTACGTGAACGGTACCTAACATGGTCTCGGATTGTAGTCTACGTGAACGGTGCCTGTACTCTGTTTCGGATTGCAGTCTACATGAACTGTACCTGAACTTTGTTTCGGATTGTAGTCTATGTGAACAGTACCTAACTTGGGTCTCGGATTGTAGTCTACGTGAACGGTGCCTGTACTCTGTCTGATTGCACTCTACGAGAACTGTACCTGAACTTTGTTTCGGATTGTAGTTTACGTGAACGGTACCTAACTTGGTCTCGGATTGTAGTCTACGTGAATGGTGGCTGTACTCTGTCTCGGGTTGTAGTCTACGTGAACGGTACATAACTTGATCTCGGATTTAAGTATACGTGAACGGTACCTAACTTGGTCTCGAATTGTAGTCTACGTGAACGGTGCCTGTACTCTGTCTCGGATTGCAATCTACATGAACTGTACCTGAACTTTGTTTCCGATTGTAGTCTACGTGAACGGTACCTAACTTGGTCTCGGATTGTAGTCTACGTGAACGGTGCCTGTACTCTGTCTGATTGCACTCTACGAGAACTGTACCTGAACTTTGTTTCGGATTGTAGTTTACGTGAACGGTACCTAACTTGGTCTCGGATTGTAGTCTACGTGAATGGTGGCTGTACTCTGTCTCGGGTTGTAGTCTACGTGAACGGTACATAACTTGATCTCGGATTTAAGTATACGTGAACGGTACCTAACTTGGTCTCGAATTGTAGTCTACGTGAACGGTGCCTGTACTCTGTCTCGGATTGCAATCTACATGAACTGTACCTGAACTTTGTTTCCGATTGTAGTCTACGTGAACGGTACCTAACTTGGTCTCGGATTGTAGTCTACGTGAACGGTGCCTGTACTCTGTCTCGGATTGCAGTCTACGATAACTGTACCTGAACTTTGTTTCGGATTGTAGTCTACGTGAACGGTACCTAACTTGGTCTCGGATTGTAGTCTATGTGAACGGTGCCTGTACTCTGTCTCGGATTGTAGTCTACGTGAACGGTACCTAGCTTGGTCTCGGATTGAAGTCTACGTGAACGGTACCTAACTTTGTCTCGGATTGTAGTCTACGTGAATGGTACCTAACTTGGTCTCGGATTGTCGTCTACGTGAACGGTACCTAACCTTGTCTCGGATTGTAGTCTATGAGAACTGTACCTGAACTTTGTCTCGGATTTTCGTCTACATGAACGGTACATGAACTTAGTCTCGGATTGTGGTCTCTGTCTTCTTTAGTTGAAAATAAATGAAAAAAATATGCATTCATCAATAAAGTTTTCAAATTCACAGATGTTACCGTGTGGTATTTTTTGTTTTCAATTTTATATTTAATCTGTTGCTTGAAATATACACATAATAAAGATGTGGATGAATTTTTACTCTTTTGTGTCTGGAAAGGGATCATAAATCCATTTAATGTCATGAAGTATTTCATTAAAGATAATGTCGGCTGATGTGATCTGTTGCACTAGTACCTTCGCTTCATGTAGACTACATACCACTGTTCTATCATTATTGTGTGGCTTGTTTCTGTCCTACTAAATTGAATGTAAGATGTTATTAGCAATTATATTTTGCTTCGAAGTTGACGATTATGTCTTACGATGGCATTGTATACTATATAGTGTTTAAATGATGGCTGTGACCATTGGCTCTCAGTTCTGTGTCACAAAGAATAACTATCCCTGTGTGACAATAAGTCGGGCAGTCATTGGATAATGCTTGATTATTTTTTTCATGTTTGAAAAGTAAACATTTTTCCTTTTTAATTATGTTCCTCATTTATTCTTGCTCACATGTGTAAAGTTCCATGGAAAAAAGATCGATAATAATGACACACTGACCCATATTTGCTTACTACCCTTTTTCCAAATGGCATCGTATTACGTCACATAAGGCCGATCAGTGGTAAATAAATCACGTGATTTTGTCATAGGCCAACCAAACTTAAAAAGTAAACCAGATTAAGAAAGCATAGTACGTTAGCTTTTTCTGTGTAATTGTTTCGTCTGAAAATTTCAAAAGATGTTTTTTTTAAATAGTTTGAAGTTGAAGTATTAAAAGAATATTATTTGATGCAGACATTGAAGTTGCTTACCCATATAATAAAATATTTAATCCAGTGAATTTGGTTTTTGTTTTGTCAATGCAATATATTAGAGTGATTACATACTGCCATCTTTTGTAAAACAATTAATGACTGGTATCTGTTTATTTCAATCACATTTATTATCACAGAGTGGTAACAATACAGTTTGTTGATGCTATTTGTAATAATGACAGGTCCTCCCCCCCCCCCCCCCCCCCCCCCCCCCCCCCAGATAATATCAATTTTCTGTCTGCTTTAATTTAATTCTCTGTTCAATTTATGCTATACATTTTAATTATTGCTGTTAAATTAATTCTTTTTCTATCTTATCTGTGAATATCATTTCATTACCCCCCAAGAAATAAGGAGTATATTTGTTATTAAAGCAGCAGTGGAAACGCAAAATAATCTGCCATTTTGTGACTAATGGAGAGCACTTGTATGTATTTTCCCGGTAAAATATCAGCCATTTTCTAGAAAATGGTGGAATCTGAATGATCAATCATCATATTTTCAAAGTATTTTAAAATACAATTTGCCGGAACCTTTGAACCATAATGAGAGCGGGAGGTTTGGCGCCTTAAAATCTGATTCAACCCACCATTTCTTTAGAAATGCCTGTACCAAGTCAGGGTCATTACGGTTTTCCGGTTGTTGACTGATTTTGTCTGTTTATATAATTATGAGTTTTGACTTTCCCTTTGTAAGATTGTTCGGAGTTCGGTAATTTTGTTATTACCTTTATTGACAATGAATTTTTCTACGTAAACGGTCTGCTCTATCTCCCTTTAACTCAAGACTTATTATGTGAGATTTGCTATTTTACTCACTTGTGGAAAACACTTACATGACCACATCATTCACCAAGAAGCAGTTGTGTGACCATAAAACTAATGTTATATATATGTATGTTAGCAGTCTCGATGTTGCCTGTTTCTGTGATTATTCTATTTCATGTTAGAATTGTTCTCACGATGTGTTATTTTTTGTTTTTCATTTCATTTTATATATTTTGCTATTTCTTAATTTTATTTGCGACTAGTTGATGATGATATGTTTACATTTCCGGTTTCATCTCTCACTTCAGGTTTGTCTTGATCCTTTTGTTATTATAGTTCCGTTTGTATTTATGCTATATTTGTGTTACTTATTGTTTTGTTCCTTCAATGTTAGTACTCTCAACTTGTATAAAATATATTACCTGTACATTGTATTGGATTCGGGGTTACATGTACGTCAACAGATGTTAATGATGAACCTGTCATAAACGAAAGAAAAAAAATATCAAAATAATAAATTAAATAACAAATAGCGGAATTTATATATAATATGTATTTTGTCTATCCATGGGTGACTAATCTTTGCAGACATATATATGAACTATTCTGTTGTGTATTTTGTTTTTATATTTTACTTGATGAAGACATACAGTATCACGAAAGGTAAAAAAAACAGTGTATTATAACACAATATTAACAATATCAGATTTATTTAAAGAAAAAGGGTGGTATTTGTTTTAAACTTTCATCTATTGTAATATGTTTTACCATCGGTTGGTTCATGAACAGGTGGAAAAATAGGTGGTTCGAGGTTGCATATATCTAAATAATAAATAATTAAAACGAAGCATATTATACATACATATTCCGTAAAAGAATTGTATTTTAATGTTGAGACTATACTTATTCTTTATTCGTTATCTGATTAATCTTAGAGTTATGCCTGAATAATGACAATGAAGAATGGCTGTGTCCAAGCCTTAACATGAACACTGATTTCTGCATATGAACAACGAGGAATAGCTGTCCCTAAACTTTATAAGAAGGAGGAACGGCTTACCCTTCGCGAACATTCAAGTTCATTTGGTGGGGTCCTTGTTGCTCATCTTTTTAGTTTTTATGGTGGTGTCCTATTATATGTCTTTAATCTCTGAGTTCCGAGTTGTGATGTCCATTACGATTTCTGCATAAAAACAATGTTCGGTCCGTCTTTACCGCCAATTGTTTGTAGAAGGGTTCATATCTTATTAACGTTATTTGTGCTTGCTGCATATGATGGTGTCCAACACATAGTGTGCTGTGTGTTTGCTTCGTTGGTCTTGGTCTTGTGTACCCTATGTTGCCATTTTCTCTGGATTCTCCATTCTTGATTGTCCCATCGGAATTCTTTAACGTTTTTTTTTTATAATGAATACAGATTTCAGAATATTGACAGTACAGAAAGGCTGCGCTGAAACGAATGAGGCTTAACAAAGATTTCTGCATATTGACGATGAGGAATGGAAGCACACAAACCCATATAATTAACGCTGATTTCTGCATATTGGCAATGTAAAATGGCTGCGCCCAAACCCATATGATTATCCCTGATTCCTGCATGTGTACAAGGAAGAATGACTGAGCCTAAACCGAATTGATTATCCCTGAATCCTGCAAATGGACAATAAAGAATGGTTGAGACCAAACCCATATGATTATCCCTGATTTCTGGATATGGACAAGGAAGAATGGCGGAAACCAAACCCGTATGATTATCCCTGATTTCGTCATATGGACAACGAAGAATGACTGAGCCCAAACCCGTATGATTATCCCTGATTTCTGCACATGGATAAAGGAAGAATGTCTGAGCACAAACCTGTACAATTATCCCTGATTTCTTCATATGGACAAGGAAGAATGACTGAGACCAAGCACATATGATTACCCCTGATGTCTACATATGGACAAGAAAGAAATGGAAAAGGAAGAATGGCTGAGCCTAACACATATAATTATCCCCGATTTCCGCATCTGGACAAGGAAGAATAGCTTAGACCAAACCTGTACGATTATCCCTGATTTCTCAATCCTTTTTTCCTCATAGTTCGGTTTGTATTCATGCTATTTTTGTGTTATTTATTGTTTTGTTCCGTAAATGTTAGTACTCTCAAGTTGAATAATATGCCATACCTGAACTTTGTCTTAGATTGGAGTCTACGTGAGTATTTTGTAAGAATGGATCTGTCACATTTTGGCCATCATCTTCATCTGCAAATCAAATGGAAATCATACATTGTAATTAAAAGGAAGAAATTAAGAGCTTAAAAACATGCCAACATATCATAATATAAAAGAAAGAAGAAAAAACCCCATCAAAATGATATATTAAATGACACATAGCTGAAAGAGAGGCTGTATAGTAGCTTCAGATGACAATGGATTTTTATAAGTCAACGATCTGCTCTACCTCCCTCTCACTCAAGTCTTAGTATTTGAGCTTTGCTATTTTACTCACTTGTAGAAAACACTTCTATGACCTCAACATTCACGAAGAAGGAGATTTGTGCTCATAAAACTAATTATATATATATAAGTATGTTAGCAGTATCGATGTTGCCTATTTCTGTGATTATTCTATTCGATGTTAGAATTGTTCCCACACCCACGATGTCGTATTTCTTGCTTTTCATTTCATTATATATATTTTGCTATTTCTTGATTTTTTTTGCGACTAGTTGATGATGATACATGTATGTTTACATTTCCGGTTTCATCTCTCACTTCAGGTTTGTCTTGATCCTTTTGTTATTATATTTCCGTTTGTATTGATGCTATATTTGTGTTACTTATTGTTTTGTTCCTTCAATGTTAGTTCTCTCAACTTGTATAAAATATATTACCTGTACATTGTATTGGATTCGGGGTTACATGTACGTCAACAGATGTTAATGATGAACCTGTCATAAACGAAAGAAAAAAAATATCAAAATAATAAATTAAATAACAAATAGCTGAATTTATATATAATATGTATTTTGTCTATCCATGGGTGACTAATCTTTGCAGACATTTATATGAACTATTCTGTTGTGTATTTTGTTTTTATATTTTACTTGATGAAGACATACAGTATCACGAAAGGTAAAAAAACCAGTGTATTATGACACAATATTAACAATATCAGATTTATTTAAAGAAAAAGGGTGGTATTTGTTTTAAACTTTCATCTATTGTAATATGTTTTACCATCGGTTGGTTCATGAACAGGTGGAAAAATAGGTGGTTCGAGGTTGCATATATCTAAATAATAAATAATTAAAACGAAGCATATTATACATACATATTCCGTAAAAGAATTGTATTTTAATGTTGAGACTATACTTATTCTTTATTCGTTATCTGATTAATCTTAGAGTTATGCCTGAATAATGACAATGAAGAATGGCTGTGTCCAAGCCTTAACATGAACACTGATTTCTGCATATGGACAACGAGGAATAACTGTCCCTAAACTTTATAAGAAGGAGGAACGGCTTACCCTTCGCGAACATTCAAGTTCATTTGGTGGGGTCCTTGTTGCTCATCTTTTTAGTTTTTATGGTGGTGTCCTATTATATGTCTTTACGCTCTGAGTTCCGAGTTGTGATGTCCATTACGATTTCTGCATAAAAACAATGTTCGGTCCGTCTTTACCTCCAATTGTTTGTAGAAGGGTTCATATCTTATTAACGTTATTTGTGCTTGCTGCATATGATGGTGTCCAACACATAGTGTGCTGTGTGTTTGCTTCGTTGGTCTTGGTCTTGTGTACCCTATGTTGCCATTTTCTCTGGATTCTCCATTCTTGATTGCCCCTTCGGAATTCTTTAACGTTTTTTTCTATAATGAATACAGATTTCAGAATATTGACAGTACAGAAAGGCTGCGCTGAAACGAGTGAGGCTTAACAAAGATTTCTGCATATTGACGATGAGGAATGGAAGCACACAAACCCATATAATTAACGCTGATTTCTGCATATTGGCAATGTAAAATGGCTGCGCCCAAACCCATATGATTATCCCTGATTCCTGCATGTGTACAAGGAAGAATGACTGAGCCTAAACCGAATTGATTATCCCTGAATCCTGCAAATGGACAATAAAGAATGGTTGAGACCAAACCCATATGATTATCCCTGATTTCTGGATATGGACAAGGAAGAATGGCGGAAACCAAACCCGTATGATTATCCCTGATTTCGTCATATGGACAACGAAGAATGACTGAGCCCAAACCCGTATGATTATCCCTGATTTCTGCACATGGATAAAGGAAGAATGTCTGAGCACAAACCTGTACAATTATCCCTGATTTCTTCATGTGGACAAGGAAGAATGACTGAGACCAAGCACATATGATTACCCCTGATGTTTACATATGGACAAGAAAGAAATGGAAAAGGAAGAATGGCTGAGACTAACACATATAATTATCCCCGATTTCCGCATCTGGACAAGGAAGAATAGCTTAGACCAAACCTGTACGATTATCCCAGATTTCTCAATCCTTTTTTTCTCATAGTTCCGTTTGTATTCATGCTATTTTTGTGTTATTTATTGTTTTGTTCCGTAAATGTTAGTACTCTCAAGTTGAATAATATGCCATACCTGAACTTTGTCTTAGATTGGAGTCTACGTGAGTATTTTGTAGAAATGGATCTGTCACATTTTGGCCATCATCTTCATCTGCAAATCAAATGGAAATCATATATTGTAATTAAAAGGAAGAAATTAAGAGCTTAAAAACATGCCAACATATCATAATATAAAAGAAAGAAGAAAAAACCCCATCAAAATGATATATTAAATGACACATAGCTGAAAGAGAGGCTGTATAGTAGCTGCAGATGACAATGGATTTTTATAAGTCAACGATCTGCTCTACCTCCCTCTCACTCAAGTCTTAGTATTTGAGCTTTGCTCACTTGTAGAAAACACTTCTATGACCTCATCATTCACGAAGAAGGAGATTTGTGCTCATAAAACTAATTATATATATATAAGTATGTTAGCAGTATCGATGTTGCCTATTTCTGTGATTATTCTATTCGATGTTAGAATTGTTCCCATGCCAACGATGTCGTATTTCTTGCTTTTCATTTCATTATATATATTTTGCTATTTCTTGATTTTTTTTGCGACTAGTTGATGATGATACATGTATGTTTACATTTCCGGTTTCATCTCTCACTTCAGGTTTGTCTTGATCCTTTTGTTATTATAGTTCCGTTTGTATTCATGTTATATTTGTGTCATTTATTGTTTTGTTCCGTAAATGTTAATACTCTCAAAATTGTATAACATGTCATACCTGAACTTTGTCTTGTATTGGAATCGACGCGAGTAGCTTGTATTAATGGATCTGTCACAGTTTGGCCATAATCGTCTTCTGAAAATCAAATGAAAATCATATATGGTAAATAAAAGGAAAATAAGAGCTTATAAATATTCCAACATATCATAATATAAAAGAAAGAGAGGCTGTACAGTTACATTGTTGCAATTTGATTATGAGGTCTGAGAAATAAGTGTGTTCTATACTGATTTCCTACAAAGAATCTAGATAGAAGTTGGACCATTGGGCAAACTGGCAAAAAAAGAATTCTGCTGAAGACTACACAAATATAAGTTATTACAATTGTTGTGGTATTAGACCAAAGCACAGTAACATTTCAAAAAGGGTGGGGGAGGGGGTATTTACAATAGGTGTGGTATTAGACCAAAGCACAGTAATATTTCAAAGGGGAGGGGGGGGGTATTACAATTTGTGTGGTATTTAGATCAAAATAGTGGCAATGTTATGTTTTATCAGTTGGTTGTTAATTTGCAGAATATGTTCCCATCCTTGGAGGTTTTCAGTCTCCATTACTAACCAATAAGGCAACTTGTCTGATTATAAGATTAAGCTCATTATATTCTTGTTTATTCATAATTATAAAAAAAACATCTATTCCGCAAAAGTGACTAATGGTCTCAAAATCCTGGCTAAATCCCTGAAAGTAGCTTCAGTTGACAATGAATTTTTCTAAGTAAGCGATCTACTCTACCTCCCTTTAACTTATTATGTGAGATTTGCTATTTTACTCACTTGTGGAAAACACTTACATGACCTCATCATTCACCAAGAAGGAGTTGTGTGACCATAAAACTAATGTTATATATATGTATGTTAGCAGTATCGATGTTGCCTGTTTCTGTGATTATTCTATTTGAAGTTAGAATTGTTCCCACGATGTCTTATTTTTTGTTTTTCATTTCATTATATATATTTTACTATTTCTTAATTTTTTTTGCGATTAGTTGATGATGATATGTTTACATTTCCGACTTCATCTCTTGATTCTTTTGTTATTATAGTTCCGTTTGTATTTATACTATATTTGTGTTACTTATTGTTTTGTTCCTTCAATGTTAGTACTCTCAACTTGTATAAATTATATTACCTGTACATTGTATTGAACTCAAGTTTACAGATTGTAATGATGAACCTGTCATAAACGAAAGAAATATATATATATATCAAAATAATAAATTAAATAACAAATAGCTGAATTTATATACACTATTTATTTGTCTATCTATGGGTGACCAATCTTTGCAGACATATGTATGAACTATTCTGTTGTGTATTTTGTTTTTTATATTCTACTTGATGAAGACATACAGTATCACAAAAGGCCAACGGTCTATTATAACACAATATTAACAATATCAGATTTATTTAAAGAACTAGAGGCTCCCAGGAGCCTGTAATAGCTCACCTGGTTTTCAATTTGACATCTAAAGTTGATAGAATATGGAGGTGTTACACATAATTTTGAAAGTGGACCACCCAAAAATCATTTCAACTCAAATTTCTGAACAAAAGATTTAGATGTGATTTTCATCTCATAATATTCCTAAACGGAATAAACTGGCTGAAAAAATCTCACAGAAAAACCCAGAATATATGCTAAACTACTCATTGCCATGTAGCTGCAGTCAACATTTGAGCCATTTTGAATGGAGGAGTGGGGCTGTCGGACACAATATTGAAAGGGACCTACCCAAGGACCATCCCAGCCAAATTTGTTTTAATTTGGTGCAGCGGTTTCAGAAAAGAACATTTAAATGTGATCTTTTATCAAAATATGCCTAATTTGCATAATCGGTATAAAACGGCTGAAAGAAAAATATCACAGAAAAAAAGGGCTATATGTTAAACTACTCCTTGCCATGTAACTGCAGTTACATTTGAGCTCATTTTGACTTAAACTAAAGCAGAAATGGATAATTGAAGAGATTTTATTTTTAGTAACAGCAGCCATCTTGAATGGAGGTTGAAGCTGTCGGAAACAATTTTGAAAGGGACCCACCCAAGGACCATCCCTACCAGGTTTGATTTAAATTGGTTCAGGGGTTTCAGAGGAGAAGATTTAAATGTGAAAGTTTACAACGTACGACGGTCGGACGACGGACGCCAAGTGATGGCAAAAGCTCATATGGCCTTTGGCCATCTGAGCTAAAAAGGGCAATAACTCTAAAATGGGTAATGTGATTTCCTTAAAAATAGCAGGGTATGTAGATCTCGACATGCTGCACATTTTTGTAATTTAAAATAAACAACTATCTCTTATAGTTTTTGAAATATAAGACAAATAGTATTAAAAATTTTAAAAATTGATGAAAAAGGGCAATAACTCCAAGATAGGTAATCAGATTTACTTCAAAATTGCAGAGTATGTAGATCTTGCTGTTCTGATATTATTAACGGTTTTTGAGTTATTACCCAAAAACCTGCAATTTTACCATATGCTCTACTTTTAGTAACAGCGACCATGTTGGTTGGTACACGGCATCACCGGACACAATTTTGAAACTAAACACCCTAATGATGATTCAGACCAAGTTTGGTTTCAATTGGTCTAGTAGTTACAGAGGAGAAGATTTTTGAAAATGTTTACGACGGACGACGGACGACGGACGCCAAGTGATGGCAAAAGCTCACCTGACCTTTGAGTTAAGAAGGGTGGAATTCGTTTTAAACTTTCATCTCTTGTAAAAAGTTTTACCATCAGTTGGTTCATGAACAGGTGGAAAAATAGGTGGCTCGAGGTTGCTTATATCTAAAAAATAAATAATTAAAACGAAGCATGTTATACATACGTATTCCGTAAAGAATTGTATATTAATTATGGTACTATACTTATTCTTTATTTGTTATCTCATTATGCTTAGAGTTATACCTGAATATTGAAGAATGACTGTGTCCAAGACATAACATGAACACTGATTTCTGTATATGGACAACGAGGAATAGCTGCCCCTAAACTTTATAAGAAGGAGGAACGGCTTACCCTTCACGAGCATTCAAGTTCATTTGGTGGGGTCCATGTTGCTCATCTTTTTAGTTTGTTTGTGGTGTCCTATTATATGTCTTTACGTTCCGAGTTCCGAGTTGTGATGCCCATTACGATTTCTGCATAAAACAATGTTCGGTTCATATTTATCTGCAGGTGTTTGTAGGAGGGCCAATGTCTTATTTACGTTATTTGTGTTTGTTGTGTATAGTGGTATCTAACACATATTGTGTTGTGTGTTTGCTTCGTTTGTCTTGGTCTTGTGTACCCTATGTTTTCATTTTCTCTGGATTGTCCATTCTTGATTGCTCCTTCGGTATTCATTTTTTTAATAATGAACACAGATTTCTGAATATTGACCGTACAAAATGGCTGCACTCAAACGAGTGAGGCTTAGCAAAGATTTATGCATATTGACAATGAGGAATTGCTGCACCCAAACCCATATAGTTAATGCTGATTTCTGCATATTGACAATGTAAAATGGCTGCGCCCCAACCCATATGATTATCCATGATTCCTACTAATGTACAAGAATGACTGTAACAATACCGAAATTATTATCCCTGATTTATACATATGGACAAGGAATAATGGCTTAAGCCAAGCCCGCATGATTATCCCTGATTACTGCATATTGACAAGGTAGAATGGCTTAGACCAAGCATGTATGATTAACCCTGATTTCAACATATGTACAAGGAAAAATTGTTGATCCCAAACCGAAATGATTATCCCTGGTTTCTGCATATGTACAAGAAAGAATGGCTGATCCCAAACCCGTATGATTAGCACTGATGTCTACATTGACCATGATGAATGGCTGAGCACAAACCCGTATGATTAACACTGATGTCTACACATTGACCATGAAGAATGGCTGATCACAAACCCGTTTGATTATCCCTGATTTCTACATATGGACAAGCAAGAATGACTTAGACCAAACCGGTATGATCAGCACTTCTTTCTACATATGTACAAGGAAGAATGGTTGAACCTACACCTGTATGATTATCCCTGATTTCTACATATAGATAAGGAAGAATGGCTGAGACCAAATCCATATGGTTAACCCTGATTTCTGCATATGGACAAGGAAGAATGGCGGCGACCAAACCTGTATGATTATCCCTGATTTCTACATATAGACAAGGAAGAATGGCCGAGCACAAACCGGTACGATTATCCCTGATTTCTGCATATGGACAAGGAAGAATGGGTGAGCCCAAACCCGTACGATTATCGATGATTTCTACATATGGACAAGGACGAACGGGTGAGCCCAAACCCGTACAATTATCCCTGATTTCTACATATGCACAAGGAAGCATGGCTAAGATCAAACACGTATGATTATCCCTGAGTTCTCCATATGGACAAGAAGAATGAGTGAGCCCAAATCCGTACGATTAACCCTGATTACTGCATATGGACAAGGAAGAATGGCTGAGACAAAACACGTATGATTATCCCTGATTACTGCATATGGATAAGGAAAAATGGCTGAGACCAAACCCATGCGATTATCCCTGATTTCTACATATGAACAGGGAAGAACGATAAGACCAAACACGTACGATTAACCCTGATTACTGCATATGGACAAGGAAGAATGGCTGAGACCAAACACGTATGATTATTCCTGATTACTGCATATGGACAAGGAAGAATGGTTGAGACCAAACACATATGATTATCCCTGATTTCTACATATGAACAGGGAAGAATGGCTGAGCCCAAACCCGTATGATTAGCACTGATTTCTAAATATGTACAAGGAAGAATGGCTGAGCCCAAACCCGTATGATTAGCACTGATGTCTACACATTGACCATGAAGAATGACTGAGCCCAAACCTGTATGCTTATCCCTGATTTCTACATATGAATAAGGAAGAATGGCTGAGCCCAAACCCATATGATTAGCCCTGATTTCTACATATATACAAGGACGAATTGCTGAGCCCAAACGCGTATGATTAACTCTGATTTCTACATATGTACAAGGAAGAATGGTTGAGCCCAAAACCGTATGATTATCCCTAATTTCTACATATGAATAAGGAAGAATGGCTAAGACCAAACACGTATGATTATCCCTGATTTCTACATATGAATAAGGAGGAATGGCTGATCCCAAACCCGTATGATTAGCACTGATTTCTACATATGTACAACGAAGAATGGCTGAGCCCAAACCATATGATAAGCACTGATGTCTAAACATTCACCATGAAGAATAGCTGAGCCCAAACATGTATGACTAACACTGATTTCTACATAGAGACAAGGAAGAATGACCGAACACAAACCCTTACGAATATCCCTGATTTCTGCATATGGACAAGGAAGAATAGGTGAGCACAAACCCGTACGAATATCCCTGATGTCTGCATATGGACAAGGAATAATGGCGGAGACCAAACACATATGAATAACCGTGATTTCCGCACATGGACAAGGAAGAATTGCTGAGACCAAACACGTATGATTATCCCTGATTACTGCATATGGCCAAGGAAGAATGGCTGAGACCTACCCCATATAATTAACCCTGATTTCTGCACATGGACAAAGAAGAATGGCTGAGACCAAACCTGTATGAGTATCCCTGATTTCTACATATGGATAAGGAAGAATGGTTGAGACCAAACCCATATGATTAATCCTGATTTCTGCACATGGACAAGGAAGAATGGCTGAGATCAAACCCGTATGGTTAACCCTGATTTCTGCACATGGACAAGGAAGAATGGCAAAGACCAAACCTGAATGGTTATCCCTGATTTCTATATATAGACAAGGAAGAATCGCCGTGAACAAACCCGTACGATTATCCCTGATTTCTGCATATGGACAAAGAAGAATGGGTGAGCCCAAAACCGTACGATTATCAATGATTTCTACAGATGGACAAGGAAGAATGGGTGAGCCCAAACCCGTACAATTATCCCTGATTTCTACATATGCTCAAGGAAGAATAGCTGAGACCAAACCCGTATGATTATCCCTGATTACTGCATATGGACAAGGAAGAATGGCTGAGACCTCACCCGTACGATTATCCCTGATTTCTACATATGAACAGGGAAGAACGGCTAAGACCAAACACGAATGATTATCCCTGATTACTGTACATAGACAAGGAAGAATGGCTGAACCCAAACCCATATGATTATCCCTGATTTCTACATATGGAAAAGGAAGAATGGCTGAGACCAAACACATATGATTATTCCTGATTACTGCATATGGACAAGGAAGAATGGCTGAGACCAAACACATATGATTATACCTGATTTCTACATATGAACAGGGAAGAATGGCAGAACCCAAACCCGTATGATTAGAACTGATTACTGCATATAGACAAGGAAGAATGGTTGAGACCAAACACGTATGATTATCCCTGATTACTGCATATGGACAAGGAAGAATGGCTGAGACCAAACACATATGATTATCCCTGATATCTACATATGAACAGGGAAGAATGGCAGCGCCCAAACCCGTATGATGAGCACTGATGTCTACACATTGACAATGAAGAATGGCTGAGCCCAAACCTGTATGATTATCCCTGATTTCTACATATGAATAAGGAAGAATGGCTGAGCCCAAACCCGTATGATTAACACTGATTTCTACACATGCACAAGGAAGAATGGCTGAGCCCAAACCCATATGATTAACACTGAATTCTACATATGTACAAGGAATAATGGCTGAGCCCAACCCCGAATGATTAGCACTGATGTCCACACATTGACTATGAAGAATGGCTGAGCCCAAATCTGTATGATTATCCCTAATTTCTACATGTGAATAAGGAAGAATGGCTAAGACCAAACACGTATGATTATCCCTGATTTATCCATATGAATAAGGAAGAATGGCTGAGCCCAACCCCGTATGATTAACACTGATTTCTACATATGTACAAGGATGAATGGCTGAGCCCAAACCCATATGATTACCACTGATGTCTAAGCATTGACCATGAAGAATGGCTGAGACCAAACCTGTATGATTATCCCTGATTTCTACATACAGACAAGGAAGAATGGCAGAGCACAAACCCGTAGGATTATCCCTGATTTCTGCATATGGACAAGGAAGAATGTTTGAGCCCAAACCCGTACGATTATCCCTGATTTCTACATATGGACAAGGAATGATGGCTGAGACCAAACACATATGATTAACCCTAATTTCTGCACATGGACAAGAAAGAATGGCTGAGACCAAACACGTATGATAATCCCTGATTACTGCATATGGACAAGGAAGAATGGTGGAGACCAAACACATATGATGATCCCTGATTTCTACATATGAACAGGGAAAAATGGCTGAACTCAAATCCGTATGATTAGCACTGATTTCTACATATGTACAAGGAAGAATGGCTGAGTCCAAACCCGTATGAATAGTACTGATGTCTACACATTGACCATGAAGAATGGCCGAACCCAAACCTGTATGATTATCCCTGATTTCTAAATAGGAATAAGGAAGAATGGCTGACCTCAAACCCGTATGATTAGCACTGATTTCTACATTTGTACAAGGAAGAATGGCTGAGCCCAAACCCGTATGATTAGCACTGATGTCTACACATTGAGCATGAAGAATGGCTGAGCCCAAACCTGTATTATTATCCCTGATTTCTACATATTAATAAGGAAGAATGGCTGAGCTGAAACCCGTATGATTAGCACTGATGTCTACACATTGACCATGAAGAATGGCTGAACCCAAACCTGTATGATTATCCCTGATTTCTACATACAGACAAGGAAAAATGTGTGAGCCCAAACCCGTACGATTATTCTTGATTTCTGCATATGGACAAGGAAGAATGGGTGAGCCCAAACCCGTACGATTATCCCTGAATTCTAAATATGGACAAGGAATAATGGCTGAGACCAAACACATATGATTAACCCTAATTTCTGCGCACGGACAAGAAGAATGGCTAACACCAAACACGTATGATTATCCCTGATTACTGCATATGGACCAGGAAGAATGGCTCAGCCCAAACCCGTATGATTACCACTGATTCCTACATATGTACAAGGAAGAATAGCTGAGCCCAAACCCGTATGAATAGCACTGATGTTTACACATTGACCATGAAGAATGGCTGAGCCCAAACCTGTATGATTATCCCTGATTTCTACAAATCAATAAGGAAGAATGGCTGACCCCAAACCCGTATAATTAGCACTGATTTCTACATATGTACAAGGAGGAATGGCTGAACCCAAACCGTATGATTAGCACTGAGTTCTACATATGTACAAGGGAGAATGGCTGAGCCCACACCCGTATGATTAGTACTGATGTCTACACATTGAGCATGAAGAATGGCTGAGCCCAAACATGTATTATTATCCCTGATTTCTACATATGAATAAGGAAGAATGGCTAAGACCAAACACGTATGATTATCCCTTATTTCTACATATGAATAAGGAGGAATGGCTGAGCCGAAACCCGTATGATTAGCACTGATTTCTACATATGTACAAGGAAGAATGGCTGAGCCCAAACCCGTAAGATTAGCACTGATGTCTACACATTGACCGTGAAGAATGGTTGAACCCAAACCTGTATGATTATCCCTGATTTCTACATACAGACAAGGAAGAATGGCTGAGACCAAACCCGTACGATTATCCCTGATTTCTACATATGGACAAGGAAGAATGGCTGAGACCAAACCCATATAATTAACCCTGATTTCTGCACATGGACAAGGCAGAATGTCTGAGACCAAACCCGTATGATTATCCCTGATTACTGCATATGGACAAGGAAGAATGGCTGAGACCAAACCAGTATGATTATCCCTGATTACTGCATATGAACAAGGAAGAATGACTAGCTCTTATTTCTGCATATTGACAATAAAGAATGGCTGCACCCAAAGCCTTATGATTAGCACTGATATGAGACATGCTAGTGTTGCCATATAAACCGTCTCTATACTGATGGCAGATTCATTTGTGTCAAAGCTTATTTATCAATATATTTTTCTTATCTTTTATCTCTGTACCAGCGAGCACATCATAAAACATATATAATAAAAGTAGACTTTTGTATTTTTTAAACAATTATATCTCGCTAAGTTAAGCTAAGATACAAGGAATATATGGAAATGTTTATTTCACCGCCACATTACACGTAGCAGACGACATCAACTTTCCACTTCTCATCACCACTAATACTACACAAGGAACTAATTAACATTAAATATGATTGATTGAATCATTGTTGGCTGATTATCATCCAGCAGGAAATATTTCATACATGTTTTCGAAGAACAAATACTATACAGTCTTACAGAACCAAGGGAGGAATAGAACAAACATGACGAAACTGAACCGTCTACATAAATGATCAAAGAACGTCTGGGTTTACATACAAAATGTATTAGGAAATTGATTCAAAATATACTTTTATTTTGTATTGTGTTATGCGAACCTGTGGTTTGTCTTTGGGTACCAGTAACCTTCTCTTTCAATATCTTGCACAACCCATATTTTTTAAATACACCAATTACAATAATCAGCACAATAGCCAGAATAATTGTAATAATAATTGGTCTGAAAAATAAACAAAAAAACGAACCATTATTTCAAAATGTGTGTTTACAATGTAATGCTTTACTATGAGCTGATGTATTCGTTACCTCATAAACAAAACACATTTTATTTTGTCATTTAAAAATGTGAAAATCAGAAAGGTGAAGCTCGGGGTTTGTATTTATTTTTCGCTACCGAACTTGCTAAATCGGTTGAAAAATTCATCTTTCCTCCTCGTAAAGCACATCACGCTCAGTGTTCTAGTACAAAACGTCATGAAATATATTTTCCCACAATGCAATAACATATTTGAAAGATCCATTGGTATAGGAAGTATTTTGGATGAGCTTAATACATTTTTCTTTGAGAATTGTTACTTAAAACTAGTACAATGAATTTTGATGAAGAGTATTGAAAGCCAATTTAAATATTATTGAAAATATTTCGTAGCGGTCAGCTTTATTGATGGCGATATCTGGAGATAACCACTGATCTTCTGAATGTCGCTGACAACACTGTAGAATTTACTCTTCCTTTGCGAGCACCTGATTCAACCCCGTTTGTGGTGGGTTCGTGTTACTCATCATTTATGTTTTCTCTGTCTTGTTTTTTATTGTTTTTTTTTTTTAATTTATCCTCGTTCTGTGTCTTATGACCAAAGTTGTTTGTGTCTCTGGAATGACCATTCTTGATTGTCCCCTTCACTATTCCCTGACGTTTATTGACTGAATGAAGTACACCTCATCAAGCCCCATTAGCAGTGAATGGCACTAAATCTACAGGTAATTTTATATACAAATGACATGCGATTGCGGTAAATTTACTTCTTGTAAACAAGTGATACGAGTTGTTGTCGTTTCAATAATATATATTTGTTCAATCTGATAGTGACATTTGGTTGTATTGAATGTTGTTTAAATTTTCACATTTAAGATATACTCATACATACAAAATTACCCCTCCCGCAACGTGTGTTCCAACATAGTTAGTGCCATTTGTTGTTTTATTCAAATTATCAACTGAAAAAAAAAAGATAATAAAAAATAACTGAATAAATGCTCTGTAACGCTTATTATACTTAACATGCAGTTAGTGGAGCAGGAACTGCTTATCCTTCGGAGCACTTGAGTTCACCACTGATTGTTAGTAGGGTTCGTGTTACTCTATCTTTAGTTTTATGGTAATGCCTTGTAGATCGTTGTTTGTCCATTTGTCCTTTTTTTTTATCCATTGTGTTGTCTGTTCTTCTTCGATTTACGAATTCTGATTACCTCTTTGATATCTCGTCTTATCGTGCCAAATAAACGTTGGAGATAACCGAACGGACAATCATAAATGGATAAATTAAGCGATGTCATACTTCAAACTGTAATGAAGCTTTATTTAAGATAACCAACAAGGAAAAGTCTACCTCCAGACTGTTGTTTCAATGAGCTAGCACTTTAATTAACCCAATGTTGGTCTAGTTAAAGAGGTAATCATCATTATTTCATTAAATGTAACCTGTTCTTGTCATGATATAACTGAAAAATTGTTCATTTGGAGAAGCAGCAAATACCAATTTGATAGTCTTTGGTTTGACCCGATACAAGGTAGCTTATTCTCATGGATAACACTTTCAAACCTATGTCCTACACTGGGCAGATGCAAGGTAGTTTATTTTCATGGACAAATATTTTTTTTACTAATAAAAACAAACCTATAGAGAAGTCTTCTTTTTCAGATATACTTATTGTTGATTCCTCTTCAGTATTTGCATCGGTAATCAGATCTTCAAGTAAATATATATACAACATTTTACCTTTTGGTTTACAATGAATAGAGCCATCATCTAAGAAGGGCTTGAAGATACCAAATGGATAATCAGAATCCGTATATCAATCCGTATATCAAAGAAGAACGGAGAACACAATGGCCAAAAGGAAAAGTACAAAAGGACAAACAACGATATACACAACATACACATAAAACTAAAGATCGAGTAACACGAATCCCACTAAAAAGTGGGGGTGAACTCAGGGGCTCCGAAAGGGTAAACAGTTCCTGCTCCCCTAGTGGCACCCGTCGTGTTAATCTAGTTACAAACCCTGTGATAAATCATGAATGAAGAAAGGATCGGGAAGTGTTTACGACAAGTGGAACATATCCGTGATCATTTGTGACACAGATATTCGAACCTCATCCGTATTACGATAACCTCTATTGGAACTACATTCTGTAATCTTCTTTGTAGGAGGTATTATAATAATTTCAAAATGAACGCGTCCCTAAGAATCTAGCTTGACATGTGTCTTTTTTTTATTTTCCCTCTGATTTCCCTACCTTACCTATCGATTACTCTATATTAACCTAGATCCAATGAAAGATGAATATAAATAGAGTACTTTGTGTGCTGTTAAAAACACTATGGGCTCCCGTATGACCACAGTCGCATATATATCGACAGCATTATGCATACAAGATGGTTTGCAATGCATTATAAGTGCATACATTGCTCAAAATACTATCTATTTAAAATTTATCTTGAGCTTACCTATACTTGACATAGGTTGGAACGTATTTATATTGTGCAATGTTTCATTGAGTAAATTGTCATATCAAGCAAAGAAATATTAGGTGTAGACACCTATCATATTCTTTATTACAACCAATGTATAGAGGGGGGACAGCCAATTTATCAAATGCATGCCGATTGCTGGAAAATATCTTACTCTACATTCGTCTTACTAACATATCTTATTTTCTTCCGTATTGCTTTGTCGACAATCGTTTGTCTTCTTTCCAATTATCTGTTGTTAACTTGCAGTGCTGATTATCCGATGGTATGGTCAGTCTTTTCTCAGTATAACTTATCCCTCATACATAGGTGATCTTAACCGATTTGGTTAGTTATCTTGTTCAGGCCCTTATTGCTCCCAAAATTTTAAATTATTTGGCTTTCAAATCTTTTGATTTTGAGCGTACGCGATGAAGGTTATTCCAGAAACGCGTCGTGCGCACTAAATTTTATATCTATATTTTTATTATTACATTTACCCGTAAAAATATCTTCTATGTACAAAATGTGCTTGTCGTATTCGGTTCCGCAGGAACACTCGTAACAGACATTCAAATATTCGAAAGTTAGATTTAGTATGGTAAGTATGAATCCATTTTTTCCAATTGATGTGCTGTATTTTGCTTTATCAGTTGATATTCCACTATGAAACATCAACACTTTATCTTCAGGTCCACCCTGCCATCTCTTTGTTCCATCTACAGCGCAATTATCCACTTTACAAAATAATGTCAAACCTTGTCCTAATTTTGGTGATGTATCGAGCACTGTCCATTTAACTATAATAATAATTGTAAAGCCTAATATATTTTAATTGTGGTAATTTACATGTGGAAGTAAAAAAATATTTGCGAAAATTCGTTTTGCGCGAACAATGTTGTCACATAGGTTTAATCATTTTGTGATCATTGTGCTTCAAATAGTTTGATTTCGGACTTTGAAATTATATATTCTTAAATCCTTTCAGAGCGATTGTGGTAAAATGTTGACATTTAATACCTTAAATGTTTATTTTATAAGAATACAATACGGTTTTTGCTATGAAAATACAGACTATGTACTGGCATTGCCTGGGAAGTCTTGTGAAAAAAAAAATTAATAAGTTTTGTTTACATGTTTTAGTATCCCGATGGTATCATCCGCCCAGTAGTCAGTGCTTCGGCACTGCCATGGTTTATTAGATATATTTATTACTGAAATATAAATTTCCTAAATAATATAAATATTAATAAAACTAAGATTCTCCTCCCTCAGGCATAGGTCACCTTACCACATTTTGGCTCCTGTTTATTTTTTTGGTTTTATTACTCCCAAAAGTTTAAATCATTTGGCTTTCCAATCTTTCAGGTTTGAGCCTCCCTGATGAATGCTATTCCAGAAAAGCGTCGTGCGCACTATGTTTGATATCTATGTTTTCATTAGTGATATTCGTGTTTTTCATTTTGTCAAATTGCATATCTTAAAGTAGTTAGTTTATGTCTTACGTTTTATTTCTTTTTCAATTTGTATTTATTTACGTCTACTGTTATCCTACGCCATATCCATAATCATATGATGTGTCGCGCTCAACAGCAACAGGATGGGTGGTACTAGCACATGAACTACTAAGCCTTCCAGAACACATGTGTTCATCCCCGGTTTTTAGTGGGGTTCGTGTTGCCCAATCTTTAGTTCTCTGTGTAATGGTTTGTAGATCATTGTTTGTCTTTTGGCCATTACATTGTCTGTCTTTTTCGATTGATGGCTTCTGATTACCCCTTTGATATTTTCAAACTTTTCTATTGGTGTGTGATATACAACATATCAACTTAAAACATAAAACTTAGCCTTGACCTGATTTATTTCATAAATATATTTTAAGTTCACATTTCTTAAAATAATTAAATGGATGCAGATATATGTCTTCTCATTTTGACTTAAAGGTATTATTCCTGGACGACCAAGATGCATTGGTAACAGTTAATGATGAATAAATGTATATGATTGTTAAAATAAAAGGTATTATTCCACTCTACCTTCTGTTGAGGAAATCCGTATCAGGATACATGTAATCATTAACAGCAACACTTCTGATATCATCTTGCTATTTTTTTAATTTACTGATATACTTCTGCAACAAATTATTTCTATTATATGATGGATGCATTTTCACAAAAAGCTACTCAAGCAAGGCTATGTTGCTCCTAGGTTGAAGTCATTGGCACAACAATATTTGGTCGTCGTCATCTGGTTGACCATTTCTAAATATATATATCTTAAATGACAATGGATCTTTTACTTGTTACGTAGATGTTTTCTTTCCTCTATCACTGTCAAGACTTTTACCAGACTTGACTGTATATATGAGCAACACGGCGACTGCCTTCTAAGAAGTAGGAACTGCTTTCCCTTCGCGAGCACCTGTATTTAACCCCGACTTTTGGTTGGGTCCATGTTGATCATCATTTTAGTTTTTTTGTGTTCTATCACGTGTCTTTACGTTCCGAGTTACGTGTGTTGTGAATACGATTTCCGCATAAATACAATGTTCTGTTAGTCTTTACCTCCAGTTAATTGTAGGAGGGCTCATATCTCATTTACGTTATTTGTGTTTGGTTGCGCATAGTGATGTCCAACACATATAGTGTTGTATTATTTGTCTTGTTTGTCGTCGTCTGTGTCTTGTGTATGGTTGTGTCCAACACATATAGTGTTGTCTTATTTGTCTTGTTTGTCGTCGTCCTGTGTCTTGAGTATGGTTGTGTCCAACACATATACTGTTGTGTTATTTGTCCTGTTTGTCGTTGTCTGTGTCTTCTGTATGGCTGTGTCCAACACATATCGTGTTGTGTTATTTGTCTTGTTTGTCGTCGTCCTGTGTCTTGTGTTTGGTTGTGTCCAACAAATATAGTGTTGTGTTATTTGTCCTGTTAGTCGTTGTCTGTGTCTTGTGTATGGTTGTGTCCAACACATATAGTGTTGTGTTATTTCTCTTGTTTGTCGTCGCCTGTGTCTTGTGTATGGTTGTGTCCAAAACATATAGTGTTGCATTATTTGTCTTGTTTGTCGTTGTCCTGTGTCTTGTGTATGGTTGTGTCCAACACATATTGTGTTGTGTTATATGCCTTGTTTATCGTCGTCCTGTGTCTTGTGTATGGTTGTGTCCAACACATATAGTGTTGTGTTATTTGTCTTGTTTGTCGTCGTCAAGAGTCTTGTTTATGGTTGTGTCCAACACATATAGTGTTGTATTATTTGTCTTGTTTGTCGTTGTCCTGTGTCTTGTGTATGGTTGTGTCCAACACATATAGTGTTGTATTATTTGTCTTGTTTGTCGTCGTCCTGTGTCTTGTGTTTGGTTGTGTCCAACACATATAGTGTAGTATTATTTGTCTGGTTTGTCGTCGTCTGTGTCTTGTGTATGGTTGTGTCCAACACATATAGTGTTGTCTTATTTGTCTTGTTTGTCGTCGTCCTGTGTCTTGAGTATGGTTGTGTCCAACACATATACTGTTGTGTTATTTGTCCTGTTTGTCGTTGTCTGTGTCTTCTGTATGGCTGTGTCCAACACATATCGTGTTGTGTTATTTGTCTTGTTTGTCGTCGTCCTGTGTCTTGTGTTTGGTTGTGTCCAACACATATAGTGTTGTGTTATTTGTCCTGTTTGTCGTTGTCTGTGTCTTGTGTATGGTTGTGTCCAACACATATAGTGTTGTGTTATTTGTCTTGTTTGTCGTCGCCTGTGTCTTGTGTATGGTTGTGTCCAAAACATATAGTGTTGCATTATTTGTCTTGTTTGTCGTTGTCCTGTGTCTTGTGTATGGTTGTGTCCAACACATATTGTGTTGTGTTATATGCCTTGTTTATCGTCGTCCTGTGTCTTGTGTATGGTTGTGTCCAACACATATAGTGTTGTGTTATTTGTCTTGTTTGTCGTCGTCTGTGTCTTGTGTATGGTTGTGTCCAACACATATAGTGTTGTATTATTTGTCTTGTTTGTCGTCGTCCTGTGTCTTGTGTTTGGTTGTGTCCAACACATAGAGTGTTGTATTATTTGTCTTGTTTGCCGTCGTCTGTGTCTTGTGTATGGTTGTTTCCAACACATATAGGGTTGTCTTATTTGTCTTGTTTGTCGTCGTCTTGTGTCTTGTGTATGGTTGTGTCCAACACATATAGTGTTGTGTTATTTGTCCTGTTTGTCGTTGTCTGTGTCTTCTGTATGGTTGTGTCCAACACATATAGTGTTGTGTTATTTGTCTTGTTTGTCGTCGTCCTGTGTCTAGTGTTTGGTTGTGTCCAACACATATAGTGTTGTGTTATTTGTCCTGTTTGTCGTTGTCTGTGTCTTGTGTATGGTTGTGTCCAACACATATAGTGTTGTGTTATTTGTCTTGTTTGTCGTCGTCTGTGTCTTGTGTATGGTTGTGTCCAACACATATAGTGTTGCATTATTTGTCTTGTTTGTCGTTGTCCTGTGTCTTGTGTATGGTTGTGTCCAACACATATTGTGTTGTGTTATATGCCTTGTTTATCGTCGTCCTGTGTCTTGTGTATGGTTGTGTCCAACACATATAGTGTTGTGTTATTTGTCTTGTTTGTCGTCCAGAGTCTTGTGTATGGTTGTGTCCAACACATATGGTGTTGTATTATTTGTCTTGTTTGTCGTCGTCCTGTGTCTTGTGTTTGGTTGTGTAAAACACAAATAGTGTTGTATTATTTGTCTCGTTTGTCGTCGTCTGTGTCTTGTGTATGGTTGAGTCCAACACATATAGTGTTGTCTTATTTGTCTTGTTTGTCGTCGTCTTGTGTCTTGTGTATGGTTGTGTCCAACACATATAGTGTTGTGTTATTATTTCCTGTTTGTCGTTGTCTGTGTCTTCTGTATGGTTGTGTCCAACACATATAGTGTTGTGTTATTTGTCTTGTTTGTCGTCGTCCTGTGTCTTTTGTTTGGTTGTGTCCAACACATATAGTGTTATGTTATTTGTCGTGTTTGTCGTCGTCCTGTGTCTTGTGTATGGTTGTGTCCAACACATATAGTGTTGTGTTATTTGTCCTGTTTATCGTTGTCTGTGTCTTGTGTATGGTTGTGTCCAACACATATAGTGTTGTGTTATTTGTCTTGTTTGTCGTCGTCTTGTGTCTTGTGTATGGTTGTGTCCAACACATATAGTGTTGTGTTATTATTTCCTGTTTGTCGTTGTCTGTGTCTTCTGTATGGTTGTGTCCAACACATATAGTGTTGTGTTATTTGTCTTGTTTGTCGTCGTCCTGTGTCTTTTGTTTGGTTGTGTCCAACACATATAGTGTTATGTTATTTGTCGTGTTTGTCGTCGTCCTGTGTCTTGTGTATGGTTGTGTCCAACACATATAGTGTTGTGTTATTTGTCCCGTTTATCGTTGTCTGTGTCTTGTGTATGGTTGTGTCCAACACATATAGTGTTGTGTTATTTGTCTTGTTTGTCGTCGTCTGTGTCTTGTGTATGGTTGTGTCCAACACATATAGTCTTGTGTTATTTGTCTTGTTTATCGTTGTCCTGTGTCTTGTGTATGGTTGTGTCCAACACATATTGTGTTGTGTTATATGTCTTGTTTATCGTCGTTCTGTGCCTTGTGTATGGGTGTGTCCAACACATATAGTGTTGTGTTATTTTTCTTGTTTGTCGTCGTCCAGTGTCTTGTGTATGGTTGTTTCCAACACATATAGTGTTGTATTATTTGTCCTGTTTGTCGTTGTCCTGTGTCTTGTGTATGGGTGTGTCCAACACATATAGTGTTGTATTATTTGTCTGGTTTGTCGTCGTCCTGTGTCTTGTGTTTGGTTGTGTCCAACACATATAGTGTTGTATTATTTGTCTTGTTTGTCGTCGTCCTGTGTCTTGTGTATGGTTGTTTCCAACACATATAGTGTTGTATTATTTGTCTTGTTTGTCGTTTTCCTCTGTCTTGTGTATGGTTGTATCCAACACATATAGTGTTGTGTTATTTGTCTTGTTTGTCGTCGTCTGTGTCTTGTGTATGGTTGTGTCCAACACATATAGTGTTGTGTTATTTGTCTTGTTTAACGTTGTCCTGTGTCTTGTGTATGGTTGTGTCCAACACATATAGTGTTGTGTTATTTGTCTTGTTTGTCGTCTGTTTCTTGTGCATGGTTGTGTCCAACACATATAGTGTTGTATTATTTGTCTTGTTTGTCGTTTTCCTGTATCTTGTGTATGGTTGTGTCCAACACATATTGTGTTGTCGTCATGTGTCTTGTGTTTGGATGTGTCCAACGCATAGTGTTGTGTTATTTGTCTTGTTTATCGTTGTCCTGTGTCTTGTGTATGGTTGTGTCCAACACATATATATTTGTGTTATTTGTCGTGTTTGTCGTCGTCCTGTGTCTTGTGTATGGTTGTGTCCAACACATATAGTGCTGTGTTATTTGTCTTGTTTATCGTTTTCCTGTGTCTTGTGTATGGTTGTGTCCAACACATATAGTGTTGTGTTATTTGTCGTGTTTGTCGTAGTCCTGTGTCTTGTGTGTGGTTGTGTCCAACACATATAGTGTTGTGTTATTTATCTTGTTTGTCGTCGTCCTGTGTCTTGTGTATGGTTGTGTCCAACACATATACTGTTGTATTATTTGTCTTGTTTGTCGTTGTCTGTGTCTTGTGCATGGTTGTGTCCAACACATATAGTGTTGCGTTATTTGTCCTGTTTGTCGTCGTCCTGTGTCTTGTGTATGGTTGTGTCCAACACATATAGTGTTGTATTATTTGTCTTGTTTGTCGTTGTCCTGTGTCTTGTGTATGGTTGTGTCCAACACATATAGTGTTGTATTATTTGTCTTGTTTGTCGTCGTCTGTTTCTTGTGTATGGTTGTGTCCAACACATATTGTGTTGTGTTATTTGTCTTGTTTGTCGTCGTCTGTGTCTTGTCTATGGTTGTGTCCAACACATATAGTGTTGGGTTATTTGTCTTGTTTATCGTTGTCCTGTGTCTTGTGTATGGTTGTGTCCAACACATATTGTGTTGTGTTATATGTCTTGTTTATTGTCGTCCTGTGCCTTGTGTATGGGTGTGTCCAACACATATAGTGTTGTGTTATTTTTCTTGTTTGTCGTCGTCCAGTGTCTTGTGTATGGTTGTGTCCAACACATATAGTGTTGTATTATTTGTCTTGTTTGTCGTTGTCCTGTGTCTTGTATATGGTTGTGTCCAACACATATAGTGTTGTATTATTTGTCTTGTTTGTCGTCGTCCTGTGTCTTGTGTTTGGTTGTGTCCAACACATATAGTGTTGTATTATTTGTCTTGTTTGTTGTCGTCTGTGTCTTGTGTATGGTTGTGTCCAACACATATAGTGTTGTGTTATTTCTCTTGTTTGTCGTCGGCTGTGTCTTGTGTATGGTTGTGTCCAACACATATAGTGTTGTGTTATTTGTCTTGTTTAACGTTGTCCTGTGTCTTGTGTATGGTTGTGTCCAACACATATAGTGTTGTGTTATTTGTCTTGTTTGTCGTCTGTTTCTTGTGTATGGTTGTGTCCAACACATATAGTGTTGTATTATTTGTCTTGTTTGTCGTTTTCCTGTATCTTGTGTATGGTTGTGTCCAACACATATAGTGTTGTGTTATTTGTCTTGTTTGTCGTCGACATGTGTCTTGTGTATGGTTGTGTCCAACACATATAGTGTTGTATTATTTGTCTTGTTTGTCGTTGTCCTGTGTCTTGTATATGGTTGTGTCCAACACATATAGTGTTGTATTATTTGTCTTGTTTTTCGTCGTCCTGTGTCTTGTGTTTGGTTGTGTCCAACACATATAGTGTTGTATTATTTGTCTTGTTTGTTGTCGTCTGTGTCTTGTGTATGGTTGTGTCCAACACATATAGTGTTGTGTTATTTCTCTTGTTTGTCGTCGGCTGTGTCTTGTGTATGGTTGTGTCCAACACATATAGTGTTGTGTTATTTGTCTTGTTTAACGTTGTCCTGTGTCTTGTGTATGGTTGTGTCCAACACATATCGTGTTGTGTTATTTGTCTTGTTTGTCGTCTGTTTCTTGTGTATGGTTGTGTCCAACACATATAGTGTTGTGCTATTTGTCTTGTTTAACGTTGTCCTGTGTCTTGTGTATGGTTGTGTCCAACACATATAGTGTTGTATTATTTGTCTTGTTTGTCGTTTTCCTGTATCTTGTGTATGGTTGTGTCCAACACATATTGAGTTGTCGTCATGTGTCTTGTGTTTGGATGTGTCCAACGCATAGTGTTGTGTTATTTGTCTTGTTTATCGTTGTCCTGTGTCTTGTGTATGGTTGTGTCCAACACATATAGTGTTGTGTTATTTGTCTTGTTTGTCGTCGACATGTGTCTTGTGTATGGTTGTGTCCAACACATATAGTGTTGTATTATTTGTCTTGTTTATCGTTGTCCTGTGTCTTGTGCATGGTTGTGTCCAACACATATATATTTGTGTTATTTGTTGTGTTTGTCGTCGTCCTGTGTCTTGTGTATGGTTGTGTCCAACACATATAGTGTTGTGTTATTTGTCTTGTTTATCGTTTTCCTGTGTCTTGTGTATGGTTGTGTCCAACACATATAGTGTTGTGTTATTTGTCGTGTTTGTCGTCGTCCTGTGTCTTGTGTATGGTTGTGTCCAACACATATACTGTTGTATTATTTGTCTTGTTTGTCGTTGTCTGTGTCTTGTGCATGGTTGTGTCCAACACATATAGTGTTGCGTTATTTGTCCTGTTTGTCGTCGTCCTGTGTCTTGTGTATGGTTGTGTCCAACACATATAGTGTTGTGTTATTTGTCTTGTTTGTCGTCGTCCTGTGTCTTGTGTATGGTTGTGTCCAACACATATATTTTTATGTTATTTGTCTTGTTTGTCGTCGTCCTGTGTCTTGTGTATGGTTGTGTCCAACACATATAGTGTTGTATTATTTGTCCTGTTTGTCGTTGTCTGTGTCTTGTGTATGGTTGTGTCCAACACATATAGTGTTGTGTTATTTGTCCTGTTTGTCGTCGTCCTGTGTCTTGTGTATGGTTGTGTCCAACACATATAGTGTTGTATTATTTGTCTTGTTTGTCGTCGTCTGTGTCTTGTGTATGGTTGTGTCCAACACATATAGTGTTGTGTTATTTGTCTTGTTTGTCGTCGTCCTGTGTCTTGTGTATGGTTGTGTCCAACACATATATTTTTATGTTATTTGTCTTGTTTGTCGTCGTCCTGTGTCTTGTGTATGGTTGTGTCCAACACATATAGTGTTGTATTATTTGTCCTGTTTGTCGTTGTCTGTGTCTTGTGTATGGTTGTGTCCAACACATATAGTGTTGTGTTATTTGTCCTGTTTATCGTCGTCCTGTGTCTTGTGTATGGTTGTGTCCAACACATATAGTGTTGTATTATTTGTCTTGTTTGTCGTCGTCTGTGTCTTGTGTATGGTTGTGTCCAACACATATAGTGTTGTGTTATTTGTCGTGTTTGTCGTCGTCTGTGTCTTGTGTATGGTTGTGTCCAACACATATAGTGTTGTGTTATTTGTCGTGTTTGTCGTCGTCCTGTGTCTTGTGTATGGTTGTGTCCAACACATATAGTGTTGTGTTATTTGTCTTGTTTGTCGTCGTCCTGTGTCTTGTGTATGTTTATGTCCAACACATATAGTGTTGTATTATTTGTCTTGTTTGTCGTTGTCTGTGTCTTGTGTATGGTAGTGTCCAACACATATAGCGTTGTGTTGTTTGTCTTATTTGTCGTTGTCCTGTGTCTTGTGTATGGTTGTGTCCAACACATATTGTATTATAGTTTTTGTCTTGTATGTCTTCGTCCTGTGTCTTGTGTACCTTAGGTTGCTTGTTTCTCTGGATTGTCCATGTTTCATTGCCCCTTCGACATTGTCTAACATTTAATGAATACCCTCATTAGTGAATTTGTTATGTTCCTAGCTATGAAATGTTATGATTTATGTGTGAAAAAGTCAGATTTTTTTAATACAAGTAATTTCTTTGATGGCATAAATTAATGGAAGCATGCAAAATCCATAATATAATAACTCTAAAGGCTATTATTGAATATATAAGTAAAAGTGAGGAAAGAAATCAAAACACAGAATAAATAACACTCCTCAACTAGACAGGTGTATGCATTGAAATATGATTAATATATTAAGCAAAATAATAATAATAATAATAATAATAAAAAATTTTAAATATTATAATCATCATTCAATTAAACCAAATTAACTCTCAAAAATTAGTACATGTAGTGTAACCTTGATCACCAGTTTTGATCAATTTAATCCTATATATATACCCTAGAGCATATGGTAGTAGTTGATGTATTGAACTCTGTTCAACCATTCTATTATATAATTTTTAACATGTAGTCACAACTATTTGAGATCAAAACACAAATATGGATGGAAGTGTTAAACCACTTGAACTCAATACTACTTTTAATTCATATGATGAATTGAAAGAATCTGTTGCACATTACCAAAGAACAAATTTTGTGCAACTGTATAAAAGATGCCAGCTTTTTCACTTAAACCTGGAAAGGAAGTTGAGGAAATTATCTTGAAATGGTTCGTTCAAATGACATTGCCCGTAAAGCAGTAACAGACAGCTTTCAACTATCTGCGGACTATGTTGAAAAAAATGCAGACCTTGTATCAAGTGCCGTTGCAGATACCAATGTGGACATCGATTTAGTGAAGAAACATTTTACAAGAGATGGTTAGAACTGTTCGAAAAAAGTGTTCGCCAAAAAGTTGAAGAACCCCTTGCACATTTGCACTGTTTGTGCAAAAGACGCTGATCAACATGATCAAAGTATTATGTGCAACTCTTGTTTGGAGTGGTATCATGTAACATGCGCCCGTTTGAAAAATCCTCCAAAATCGAAGTTTTGGTTTTGCTCATTTTACAAAGAGTAACTTTTGTGTACATTTCACATGCAAGTTTGTGTAATGAATTAAGAGAACTGTACTTTTCATGTGGAGATTTTCCACAACTTTTTAATATTTTATTGAATTAAAGACAGTACACATGTAACTGTATTAAAACAATGTAAAGTCAGGGGCGGATCCAGGATTTGCGGTTAAGGGGGGCGTGAGTATGCGAGAAGTCTGGGGACCTTAGCGGATCCCGAACAGAACCCTTATAGTGAACGGAAGCTCTGGGGGTTTGAGGAATTACAGACATTTATTTGAATGACAATTCTGAACCAACCACACAATTTTTATTTGTCCGAGATTCCTCTACCGTCCGACGGCTTTTATGGACTTGCTGTAGCCGTGGGACGTCAGAGAGCTCTACATACGGAAAACAGCGGATTTGCCTCTCCAACTCTTGGTCGGCACATTTCCACGTTTCGTGGCCATCGAATTTTATTTTCTATCAGAAACCCTTATATAAATCGCTTCATCAATCATTTTTCTATTCATTCATAACCATCTTACCCTCAGAAAGTGGTGTTACACTCCATTACAGCACGATTTTGCCTTAGATCCTATTATTCCGTCATTTGACTTCCATTTTCGAATCTACAAACGTGATCTCGCGATACTAACTGAATGATGACAGCAACGCATTGCATGATGGGAGCTAATTAAAGCAGCGTGCCAAATTATTTGGAGCATTATTTGCATACGTAAACAACATTCAAATCACATGGAAGACGATACATTTAAGCGTATTCTGCAGGACAAACAGTCCATCAACAGATCAAAGCAGAGCAGAAGGAAATAATACAGAATGTGTTGGAAAGAAAAGAAATCAATGGCAGAATGTTACCAACGGGCTTCGGAAAGAGCATGTGTTACGTCCCCCCTTTTTGGACAAGGTACTACATCATTTTTTGTTCTTATGGTTATCTGTAATTCACTATTGCTGCTAAAATCATTACCAATCAATATAATCAACTGTATTAAAGTTTATGTTAATTGTTCTGCCTTAACAGGCGCCTATGGTTGGCAATAACAATATTTGTTTGCTTATTTATATGCAAATCATCTCCCATGATACATTGCGGTACTCGTAGTTTTCTCGAAGTCACGTGGCAAATGTTCCAAAATGGATGCGAAATGACGAAATCATAGGGTCTAAGGGAAAATCGTGCTGTAATGGAGTGTAACACCACTTGCTGAGGGTAAAATGGTTATGAATGAATAGAAAAATGATTGGTGAAGCGATTTATATAAGGGTTTCTGATAGAAAATAAAATCAAATAGCCACGAAACGCGGAAATGCACTGACCCAGAGTTGGAGTGAAAATCCGCTGTTTTCCGTATGTAGAGCTCTCTGACGTCCCACGGCTACAGCAAGTCCATAAAAGCCGTCGGACGGCAGAAGAATCTCGAACTACATTTTTATCAGACCAAAAATAAAAACTTGACTTTGAGTCTTAATTTTGTCGGATAATTGTTAACAACTACGTGTATGTTTTTGTCAGATTATAAGATCCTAAAGTAAAACTTTTTTTGAACAACCGTGATGCGAATTGTTCAACTCATGACTGATCGATCACGATATTTTAACCCTTCAAATAACTATTGGTTTAGTTTTAGCGCATTCCTCACTGACATCCTCAAATACATGCTATTGGTAGATATGAATAATATAAACGTACCCGGGCAAAGGATTTTTTTCACACTTTCTTGTGCAGATACCCCGCGCAGATGAAGAGATTATTACAAATAAATTGCCACTACATTTTTTTTATTAATATGTTACTTTTGTATTTTAATGTACAATATACCAACGCGTATTTTTACTGATCTTTACTTGAAAAGTAAAAGGCAACATTTTCGGGTATTTGTATACAAATCAAACTTATATTTTTTTTCATAGGAAATTGCAGAATTTCGAATTCAAGAACTATTTGCATCATTATTTAAAGAGAAGTGACCATTTACTACACTGTCTCAGTTTCATCATCTGATTATCTCGTTATATGTTTTCGTTGTACGTTTTATAAATGAGATCAATTGTTAAATTAATTATTCGAAGTATTGATTGAATTGATCATTTTAGTCTACCTTTGACTTTTCTCGTCTCGTCGAGGAATAAGAAATGTATCTAATCTTGCTTGTTTTCTTGGCCTAGAATTTTCGTCCATTTTATAATTTCTAAATAGCACGTGTATTTGGAAGTCCCCGGACACACTTACAATTGTCAATTGTAAATGTGTCCGGGGAATTCCAAAATACAAGTGCTATTTTTGTTATCATAGGTCAGATAATATCATGAAGATGTCTTCTGAGTGTAATTCATCAATTTGTATCCGGTTATGCATGATATTGATCAGGATTTAAATCTACTAAATGCTTTGATCTGTAAAGATTTGTTTTTCTTATAGTCGTAAAATTGACTGAAGAAATAATGTTTAATTAGCTTTGATCTGTAAAGATTTGTTTTTCTTATAGTCGTAAAATTGACTGAAGAAATAATGTTTAATTAGCTTTGATCTGTAAAGATTTGTTTTTCTTATAGTCGTAAAATTGACTGAAGAAATAATGTTTAATTAGCTTTGATCTGTAAAGATTTGTTTTTCTTATAGTCGTAAAATTGACTGAAGAAATAATGTTTAATTAGCTTTGATCTGTAAAGATTTGTTTTTCTTATAGTCGTAAAATTGACTGAAGAAATAATGTTTAATTAGCGTGAGAAAATAGTTGATGCCTGGTACCTCGCAACAAATCAGAATGGAATAATCTTTGAACTACTGACGGTGAATCCATATATGAATCAGCGAACATACTGCATACCCAGCGTGTATTTACAATGTGTAGGAATATTTTACTACAGGTCACGAGTTAACCATTCATGAAAGAGTTGTTTGTTGAACTGCTTAACTGACGTTGTATAACATATATGCTTTGTGAATTTTAGGGGGGGGAAGGGGGGTGGGGGGCACGCCCCCTCTAAATCCGCCTCTGAAAGTGTACATATTTATCTAATATTAAATTATTTCTGTAATATGTCATATTTTTCAGTACTATTTCTAAGTACAGTAAAGGTCCGGACAAATAGCCAAAACATGATGCATAGGCTATTAGTCCGGGTCCGGACGAATAGCCCACAGACTATTTGTCCGGGTCCGGACAAATGGCCACATCGTTTTGGTAAATAACTTAAATATGATCAAAACAATGTTACTCTCAGTTTATTAAAATGATGCAATTTGAAAAAAGGAAGTCTATAAGAGTGCCATTCAACGCTGATTGCAAAGGCGGATATAAACATTTCCATAAAGGGGCCCGTTTTAATAAGAAAAATATCGGATTTCAAAACAATTTGTTTTAAGAAAAATCAAAAGATGCCGAGGCCTAATTCTAAGCGAAAATTACAAAACGTGGTAAAAGGAAAAATGACAATTACGAAATTGCAAATATTCTGTTAAAACACGCCTTTACCAGTCTATAACTTAGATCCGTGCCGCCTTGATCTACCTATGGATTGTGCTAATTTTTCACTGAAATACAAATTGAATTGTTGCTTGTCTTACCCTTGATGAAGCATGTAAACAGCTGGAATAAGGATATTACTAAGTCTAAATATTGCAGGGGCCGTCGTGGCCGTGATCGTATGATAGTTGGATTTACAACTACCTATGCAATCAGTACCTATCACCACTGATGTTGTGAGTTCGAATCTCGATCAGGGCGAGGTGCACAAATTATGTGATAAAGTTTGTGAGTGACTTCCGGCAGATCAGTGGTTTTCTCCGAGTCCTCCGGTTTCCTCCTCCAATAAAACTGACCGGCACAATATAACTGAAATATTGTTGAAAGTGGCGTTAAACATCATCAAACAAACAAACTAACTAACTAACTAAATACTGCCTTCACAAATGTGGCGTCACGTTATTTTATCCTACCTAGATATCACTTTAAATGGAAATACCCAAACCTAAAAATACACCAAATAACAAAGCATATTCTATATTGATCCTACATATCAGTAAACACATTTACAGATAATTATCATAATAATACATGGCACTATCATGATAGCTGATTTTACAATCATATATCATATTTTATTTCATTGAGGATTAATAACAAGATGTCCACAAAATTGCTATTTGTAAAGTAGGTTAAGCACAACTGAAAGTAGAAATAAACATATAAAAATAAATATCAACATAATTAAGCTAACATAATTAAACAAAATATATTTTACAATCTGACCTGTGTTTGATCTCTCGACATCCATTAAGTAGAGAAGAAAAGTTTGAATATACCAAGACGTGCTTAACAGTAATATGGAAAGATCAAATACCTATTTACAGCTAGGTAATAATGTAACAGGGAACCAGTTATAGTTAGTCAGTGACTACTGAAGTGTAACCACTATCAGATAACAACGCGCATGTTATATTTTTTTTCAACTGTGGAACGGAAGTAAACACGGGATCCATGTACACTAATTAAACTGTCTAAATGTTAAAATAATCCTCGGTGTGTTGTCAGTTACACTTGAAAATGGAGAATGGACATATGTCTCTGTAGTATTACTTATGCTATGTTTTTAATGAAAGTGAAGACAAACTAAGCAAATATTTCTATTGCCGGCAATAATGAAATCGATACTACCGTCATTTCGACACTGCTATGCCTATCAGGATTGTGTCCAATTCGATATGACGTAAATTTGTGTTGTTAGAGAATCTAAGACAAGTGTTAAATTTACCCTCCATCATACCCGCCCTCATATTTCTAAGACACCGGTACATACTAGAACTAAGCCTAGGACATTCAATATATCAAAACGTAATACTTGAATACCAGAGTTTGTCTTTCGTACAGTGATTCGTGAAACATTTCTCCGTGCTTAATGCAAATACTCTTATTTTGTACACTTGTGGAAGTATTGTGCGTGATAGAGCGTTTAATGTTTACACTCTTTCAACTTTCAAGTTTTAAATGTTTTTTTCCGAAAACATATATACAGTCCATCTCATTAGTCAGCCCCCTTTAAACTATATTAATCTGTCTAGTGTTCTTACTATTGGTCCATGACAGCCCTGTGGTCGTGTTTTATCTTTATTTGTAACTTCGCAGTGTTATGTCGTACACAATGATAGCGGTATTTGCAAGATTATTTCACCCTGATTTGTTTTCTTGTTAACTGACATCTGGGAATTAAAGTTCAATACATCATATATTATCAAAGAGATAAAGATGCCCAGATGTAACGTTTATAGTCAAAAGTACAGATCAATTGTAGTCAATGAGTTGTTTCACACTCATTTTAGGGTATGGGCTATTATACTTATTATTAAAGACCATTTTGTTGTTATTTACATCTATATCATTTCTTACTGAATTATACTATCTAAAGAAATTACATACATTAAGAACAATTCTATATTAAAAGTTTGAATATACCAAAGGGGAAATAAGATGGGTCACATTTAAATTAGTTGACAATGACTATGAGCATATCTGATGACATGATGCAGTTTATTACAGAAACACGACGTACGCACTAAATTAGATATCTACGTTTATTATTATTATCGTCAGGTTTTAATAACCTTAACTGAGATTAACTTTAAAATGTAAAGATCTTTGTGCGGAGTACCCGTGTCTAGAATAACTTTCTTCAGGCACATTGAAACTCAAAAAAATGCAAAGCAAGAAAATTAAACAGTGTTTGCTTGGGAGCAAGAAAATCAACAGGATCTAAACAGGATATTCAAAAATTGTCTTTGCTCACATACGTTTCCAACTTCCCGGTGTCGAGCGAATCTAGAGAAGAAGAAGAAGGTAATAAAGCATTGTGTATCTGGTGTAGCATATGAATAACTAAATGTTTGTTGCAGACAAGGTATCATTACCGTTTATGCTATTGTTGATGGAATGTTAGTTACCATGGATATTTCTTTAGTGTTGTCTGGACATTAATTGAGATTATTTTAATTAATTATATCTATTGAATTTGTCAAATAAATGAACAGCTGAGACTGAAACCACACATGCATACAAACTCTTAGCTGCCTTAGTTGGCTGTAGGAAGAGTTTGAAGATAACAAAAGGGTAATCAGAATCCGTATATCGAAGAAGAACAGACAACACGATGACAAGAAGAAAAAGTACAAAACAAATATCTACAAAACATACATATCAAGCTAAAGATCGAGTGACACGAACCCCATTACAACTGGAATGAATTCAGGTGCTCTGGAGAGATAAGCAATTCCTGTTCTACTAGAGGCACCAGTCGTGTAGGTTTGCAGATTTTTTGGGAGCTAACCACAGATCATTCATGACCTCTTTAAACATTCCCTCTGGTAAAGAGTCTGAGGATTTACCCTATTTATATTGGATGCTTAAACTCCATAAGACACCATACAAAGAAAGGTACATAGCGGGATCATCAACTTGTTCGACGAAATAATTGTCTATTCACCTGACAAAGATTCTGTCTGCAGTTAAAGAGGGACAACAGAAATATTGTGAAACTGTTTACTCACGTAGTGGCATAAATTACATGTGGATTTTGAAAAACTCTAAAGATCTTTTGGATAACCTTAAATCAAGATCTTTCTCTCAGGTATCCTCCATCAAAACTTTTGATTTTTCAACTCTATATACCACCCTACCGCATGACAAATAAAAAATCCGCTTAAAAGAAACAATTCACAAAGCTTTCAGTCATAGAATCTATGGCTCAAAATTTGTTGTGTTTGGCTACAATTCCGCATATATTTCAAACAAAATTCAAAAAGGTAAAACATGCTACTCGGAGGAACAAGTGATCAGTATGCTGGAGTTCCTCATCGATAACATATTTGTCTCCTTTGGAGGGACACTGTTTCAGCAGGTCGTCGGCATACCAATGGGTACGAATTGTGTCCCTCTTCTAGCCGATTTATTTTTATACTCATATGAGTCGGAGTTTCTTCAAAAGCTTGTAAAAGATAAGAAGATTCATGAGGCTAGAGCCTTTAATTTCACATACAGGTATATTGATGACGTTTTATCTATCAATAATTCTAGATTTGCAGAATTTCTTCCATTGATATATCCTCCAGAGCTGGAAGTTAAAGAGACCACAGATACAGCTTCGTCCGCATCATTTTTGGACTTATACCTCGAATTTGACGACAGTGGTCAACTCAGTACAAAAAATTATGATAAACGGGACGACTTCAATTTTAAAATCATAAATTTTCCAAATATGTGCAGCAATATACCAGCTTCTCCTGCATATAGTGTTTGCATCTCGCAATTGATTCGCTATGCAAGGGCCAGTAGCAATTATTCTGATTTCCTGAAACTGGACCAGGGCTATTAAAAGATTCGCCTTATTCGATCTCTAAAAAAGGTTATTTTCTGATACCAAGATCTTGTCGAAATATATTCCGTCTCTGCAGAGACGATACTAAGCGATGGATTTTCATATAGTGAAAATGTATAAAGATAAGGAAGTCAGCAAAAATGTCAAAAATATTGTTTTATCAATGTGTGACGGAAATTGTCTTTGACATTTACTTCACTGAATTTGATACTGCTTTGACAACTATTTTACCTATTTTGTTCCTGTATTGTTATAAATACTGTTATAGTGACAGCCGGAACCTTTGAGCCGTAATGAAAGCGGTTGGTTTGGCGCTTTAAAATCTGATTCAACCCACCATTTCTTTAGAAATGCCTGTACCAAGTCAGGGTCATTACGGTTTTCACAGTTTTCTGGTTGTTGACTGATTTTTTCTGTATATATACTTATGAGTTTTGACTTTCCCTTTGTAAGATTGTTCACCTCGAATTTGACGACAGTGGTCAACTCGGTACTAAAATTTATGATAAATGGGACGACTTCAATTTTAAAATCATAATTTTTCCAGATGTGTGCAGCAATATACCAGCTTCTCCTGCATATGGTGTTTACATCTCGCAATTGATTCGCTATGCAAGGGCCAGTAGCAATTATTCTGATTTCCTGAAACTGGACCAGGGCTATTAAAAGATTCGCCTTATTCGATCTCTAAAAAAGTTTATATTCTGATACCAAGATCTTGTCGAAATATATTCCGTCTCTGCAGAGACGATAATAAACGATGGATTTTCATATAGTGAAAATGTATAAAGATAAGGAAGTCAACAAAAATGTCAAAAATATTGTTTTATGAATGTGTGACATAAAATTGTCTTTGACATTTACTTCACTGAATTTGGTACTGCTTTGACAACTATTTTACCTATTATGTTCCTGTATTGTTATAAATACTGATATAGTGACAGCCGGAACCTTTGAGCCGTAATGAAAGCGGGAGGTTTGGCGCTTTAAAATCTGATTCAACCCACCATTTCTTTAGAAATGCCTGTACCAAGTCAGGGTCATTACGGTTTTCACAGTTTTCTGGTTGTTGACTGATTTCTTCTGTTTATATACTTATGAGTTTTGACTTTCCCTTTGTAAGATTGTTCGGAGTTCGGTAATTTTGTTATTACCCTTATTATCTAAATCTGGTTTTCCAATTTTAGGGTGTCGTCCACTGACGTAGTAATTTACCTTTTATATTTATTATGATTATTGTTTGTATTATTTAAATAGTTCATATCCTTACGGCGAATATAAAAGTTGGTAACAATTGGCGCTCTTTACACAAGTTTCCTTGAACTCAATTGTCATTTCCTGAAATTGTACCATATTGTATTGTTCGACATTTAAAACAGGAACTATTTAGTCACGTATTTTTTCCATATAGATTTACCAAATTTCATATATGATTAATACTTTATGACTGAAATGTACTAAGAATTGGTACAAAGCTTGTCAATTATTTAATATGTAAACCAGCGTATTGTGGTGAGTATCACTTTCTTAATTGATTCTAATTTAAACATGGATATCCTCACAAGATTTGGAACTATAAGATTGGCTGAGCAAGTTATAAATGGAAGTGATTGGCTGAGCAATTTATAAATGGAGGTGACTACGGGAACTGTATTAATGTTCATTCTAATTCAACAGTTTGGTACATGTGTTAGGCAATACGTATTAATATAGGCATAACTCAGTAATTTAGACACAGCTACCCAAAGTGTCAATTACATACACTTATATTTATATGTTATCATGATTAAAGTATGTAAGTGTCTGATATATAACCTAAAAGTAAGCTCCAAATATGTGTCATTGTGACTTAATTTGAGTTAGAAGAGTTTGAAAATACCAGAGGGGTAATTAGAATCCGTATATCGAAGAACAGACAACACAATGGCCAAAGGAAAAAAATACAAAAGGACAAACAACGATCTACAAAACATACACATAACACTAAAGATCGAAGAACAAAAACCCCACTGATTAAAGGATATATATGTCTTAGTATTGAATGCTGCTTACAAAACAGAACGAATTATTGCTATAGTTACCATTAGTAGTTACTCAACCAGAATATTTTGGTTACGACTACTGCATTGATATGATGTATTAAAATAAACAAATTAAATCGCATAATATAAAAAGCATTGTAGTAAGCTGATGATATATTAATGATGGAGAAAAGCTTATAACTGTGATTAATTATTATATTGATGAAATTTGCGAAACAAAGCAAAATAAACCCAATGTGTAGTATAAGTGCAATGTTGTGTTGTCGTTGGAGTTCCAATTCTCAAAGGAACTGGTTTAACCCCGTCACATTGTTGTGCCCTTCCCAAATCATGACAGGATTTCCATCGTCAGACGTCGTGTTTTTTTTATGTTCAGTGGTTTTATGTGAGAGGTGATTGTTCGTTTTGCTGATATTGATGGCATTGTTGACCATCACTGCTTAAACTTTCTTTTCATAAACTTCGTTACTATTATATCAGTATGTTATCTTTTTTTCTTTCAGAAAATGCACGGACGACCTATTTAAAACATGAAAACATACTTCGTTTTTAATCTTATTCTACTGTTACAAAGGATACAAGGTAACATCACAATGTCTTAAGTCACGTGTCAAAGGTTCATTAGCAAGTTCCTGCTGTATTCTTTAAAAGTATTAAAACACTTACAATCTGACATTTCGGCTCCTTATTTCTATACCGTTTTAATCATCAGGGCCTGAAGACGACAATTAGATTTTTATGAATATAAATATATAAATTACAGAATGCTTAAATACAATTTATAAATATTAGCAGACAAATATTTTTCAGTAGTGTATGAAGAAGATATATTAATGTATCAATATTTTTTGTCTTGTCAATGGCTACTTTTATTTCACGGAGTTAAAGCTCCTCATCATGTAATTAACAAATTGTTTTCATTTTATTTCTAATATTATTTCGTTGTATTGTTGACCATTATTGACGAACGTAACATTTCTAAGAACAGTAATACATTAAATACAGTTCTCCCAATTTTAGGCACCATTCATGGCAAAGTTCAAGATGACGTCACACTGTATACTGATATAGGAAGTGATGTCATATTGAAGTGTAATGTCACAAATTCTACAAGACCAATATGGCGGGGAGAGAATGGAATAATATCAGATGGATTGCATATTAACAGAAAACTACAACTCAGAATGAAAATAATAGAAGACAAAACTCTGGGAGAGTACAATCTACACATTTCAAATTTAACAGAAAGAGACTTGGGTTCATATTGGTGCGAAAGCACTGCTAATGATGTGGTCATTGAGAATCAAGTAGTGATAAAATTGACAGGTGAGTAACGTGTGACTTTACATCAGCACCTACATATGAAGTATATATCTCCTAGTTGATACGATATTCCAGAGCTTGTGGTTCTTATAAGGATTTTCGTGATAGAGGGCTGCTGCTAACAAGGTAGCTACTGATCCACGGGTTCCCATTGGTTAAGTTGAAGTCATCACTTCGAAAGTTTTCCGGTCGCCACCATGACATGGGTGACCGCTATGGAATATTTGTGTCACAAATGACCACGGATATGTTCCAATTGTCGTAAACACTTTCTATCCTTTTCTCATTCATGACGTATCACCGTGTTTGTAACTAAATAAACACGATGTGTATCACTAGTGGAACAGGAACTACTTACCATTCTGGAGCACATGAGTTCACCCCCGGTTTTAATGAGGTTCGTGTTAATCGATCTTTAGTTTTATATGTATGTTTTGTAGATAGTTGTTTGTCATTTTGTACTTTTTCTTTTGGCCATTGTGTTGTCTGTCCTTCTTCTATTTACTCATTCTGATTACTCCTTTGGTATCTTCAAACTCTTCTTAATAATGTGACCGACGAAAAACAAGTAGTGATAAAGCTGACAGGTGAGTACCATGTGACTGCATGAAATATACATTGCCTTTAGTTTCCGCTTGATGTTTTTTGTCTGTCTTCGTCTTGTGTCTTGTGTGCTCAGTGTTGCCTTTATCTCTGGATTGTCCATTCTTCATTCTCTAACGCGTATTTGTATTGAAAACAAATCTACCCGTTAGTGAGACAACGGGATATATATTAACAATTTCTATTGGATGATCATGTAATATCCATGTGTGTTCACATTCGGGATATCATAAGGCCAGAAGATTAACTGCGCTTTACATGTCACAACATAGTTTGCATACCAAGTTCATATATATATTTGGTGACTTTATTACTGAAGACCCTATGGTGACTTTATTACTGAAGACCCTACGGTGACTTTATTACTGAAGACCCTATGGTTGCTTTTGTACTGAAGACCCTATGGTGACTTTATTATTGAAGACCCTACGGTGACTGTATTACTAAAGACCCTATGATGACTTTATTACTGAAGACTCTACGGTGACTTTATTACTGAAGACCCTACGTGACTTTATTACTGAAGACCCTATGGTGGCTTTTGTACTGAAGACCCTATGGTGACTTTATTATTGAAGACCCTATGGTGACTTTATTACTGAAGACCCTATGATGACTTTATTACTGAAGACCCTATGGGGACTTTATTACTGAAGACCCTACAGTGACTTTATTACTGAAGACTCTACGGTGACTTTATTACTGAAGACCCTACGTGACTTTATTACTGAAGACCCTATGGTGGCTTTTGTACTGAAGACCCTATGGTGACTTTATTATTGAAGACCCTATGGTGACTTTATTACTGAAGACCCTATGATGACTTTATTACTGAAGACCCTATGGGGACTTTATTACTGAAGACCCTACAGTGACTTTATTACTGAAGACCCTATGGTGGCTTTTGTACTGAAGACCCTATGGTGACTTTATTACTGAAGACCCTACGGTGACTTTATTACTGAAGACCCTACGGTGACTTTATTACTGAGGACCCTATGGTGGCTTTTGTACTGAAGACCCTACGGTGACTTTATTACTGAAGACCCTATGGTGACTTTATTATTGTAGACCCTATGGTGACTTTATTACTGAAGACCCTATGGTGACTTTATTAATGAAGACCCTATGGTGACTTTATTACTGAAGACCTTATGGTGACTTTATTATTGAAGAACCTATTTTGACTTTATCATTGAAGACCCTATGGTGAATTTCTTAATGAAGACCCTATGGTGACTTTATTACTGAAGACCCTATTGTGACTTTATTACTGAAGACCCTATTGTGACTTTATTACTGAAGACCCTATGGTGACCTTATTACTGAAGACCCTATTGTTACTTTATTACTGAAGACCCTACGGTGACTTTATTATTGAAGAACCTATTGTGACTTTATCATTGAAGACCCTATGGTGAATTTCTTAATGAAGACCCTATGGTGACTTTATTACTTAATACCCTATTGTAACTTTATTACTGAAGACCCTGTGGTGATTTTATTACTGAAGACCCTATTGTGACTTTATTACTGAAGACCCTATGGTGACTTTATTACTGAAGACCCTATGGTGACTTTATTACTGAAGACCCTATGGTGACCTTATTACTGAAGACCCTATTGTTACTTTATTACTGAAGACCCTACGGTGACTTTATTATTGAAGAACCTATTGTGACTTTATCATTGAAGACCCTATGGTGAATTTCTTAATGAAGACCCTATGGTGACTTTATTACTTAATACCCTATTGTAACTTTATTACTGAAGACCCTGTGGTGATTTTATTACTGAAGACCCTATTGTGACTTTATTACTGAAGACCCTATGGTGACTTTATTACTGACGACCCTATGGTGACTTTATTACTGAAGACCCTATGGTGACCTTATTACTGAAGACCCTATTGTTACTTTATTACTGAAGACCCTACGGTGACTTTATTATTGAAGAACCTATTGTGACTTTATCATTGAAGACCCTATGGTGAATTTCTTAATGAAGACCTATGGTGACTTTATTACTTAATACCCTATTGTAACTTTATTACTGAAGACCCTGTGGTGATTTTATTACTGAAGACCCTATTGTGACTTTATTACTGAAGACCCTATGGTGACTTTATTACTGAAGACCCTATGGTGACTTTATTACTGAAGACCCTATGGTGACTTTATTATTGAAGAACCTATTGTGACTTTATCATTGAAGACCCTATGGTGAATTTCTTAATGAAGACCCTATGGTGACTTTATTATTGAAGACCCTATTGTGACTTTATTAATGAAGATCCCATTGTGACTTTATTATTGAAGATCATATTGTGACTTTATTACTGACGACCCTATTGTGACTTTATTATTGAAGACCCTATTGTGACTTTATGATTGGAGACCCTATGGTGACTTTATTACAAAAGACCCTATTATGACATTTTTTTATTGAAGATCGTATTGTGATTTTATTATTGAAGACTATATTGTGACTTTATTATTGAAGACCCTATTGTGACTTTATTACTGAAGACTCTATTGTGACTTTATTAATGAAGATCCTTTTGTGACTTTATTACTGAAGACCCTATTGTGACTTTATTATTGAAGACCCTATTGTGACTTTATTAATGAAGACCCTATTGTGACTTTATTATTGAAGACCCTATTGTGATGTTATCATTGAAAACCCTATGGTGACTTTCTTAATGTAGACCCTATGGTGACTTTATTACTGAAGATCATATTGTAACTTTATTATTGAAGACCCTATTGTGACTTTATTATTGAAGATCCTATGATGACTTTATTATTGAATACCCTATTGTGACTTCATTACTGAAGATCCTATTGTGACTTTATTATTGAAGACCCTATTGTGACTTTATTAATGAAGATCCTATTGTGACTTTATTATTGAAGATCCTATTGTGACGTTATTACTGAAGAGCCTATTGTGACTTTATTATTGAAGTCCCTATTGTGACTTTATTATTGAACACCCTATGGTGACTTTATTACAAAAGACCCTATTGTGACTTTTTTTTTATTGAAGATCGGATTGTGACTTTCTTAATGTAGACCCTATGGTGACTTTATTACTGAAGATCATATCGTGACTTTATTACTGAAGACCCTATGGTGACTTTATTATTGAAGACCATATTGTGACTTTAAGATTGAAGACCGTATGGTGAATATTTTACTGAAGACCCTATGGTGACTTTATTATTGAATACCCTATTGTGATTTTATTACTGAAGTCCCTATGGTGACTTTATTATTGAAGACCCTATTGTGACTTTACTATTGAAGACCCTATGGTGATTTTATTACAGAAAACCCTATTGTGACTTTTTTTTATTGAAGATCGTATTGTGACTTTATTATTAAAGAACCTATGGTGACTTTATTATTGAAGACCCTATTGTAACTTTTTAACTGAAGACCCTATGGTGACTTTATTATTGAATACCCTATAGTGACTTTATTACTGAAGACCATATTGTGACTTTATTATTAAAGACTCTATTGTGACTTTATTATTGAAGACCCTATGGTGACTATTTTACTGAAGACCCTATGGTGACTTTATAATTGAATACCCTATAGTGACTTTATTACTGAAGACCCTATTGTGACTTTATTATTGAAGACCCTATTGTGACTTTATTATTGAAGACCCTATTGTGACTTTATTATTGAAGACCCTATGGTGACTTTATTACAGAAGACCCTATTGTGGCATTTTTTTTTATTGAAGATCGTATTGTGACTTTATTATTGAAGAACCTATTGTGACTTTATCATTGAAGACCCTATGGTGAATGTCTTAATGAAGACCCTATGGTGACTTTATTATTGAAGACCCTATTGTGACTTTATTAATGAAGATCCCATTGTGACATTATTATTGAAGATTATATTGTGACTTTATTACTGACGACCCTATTGTGACTTTATTATTGAAGACCCTATTGTGACTTTATGATTGGAGACCCTATGGAGACTTTATTACAAAAGACCCTATTGTGACTTTTTTTTATTGAAGATCGTATTGTGATTTTATTATTGAAGACCCTATGGGGACTTTATTATTGAAGACCCTATGGTGACTTTATTATTGAAGACCCTATTGTGGCTTTATTATTGAAGACCCTATTGTGACTATTACCGAAGACCCTATTCTGACTTTATTATTGAATACCCTATAGTGACTTTATTACTGAAGACCATATTGTGACTTTATTCTTGAAGACTATATTGTGATTTTATTATTGAAGACTCTATTGTGACTTTATTATTGAAGACCATATTGTGACTTTATTATTGAAGATTCTATTGTGACGTTATTATTGAAGACCCTATGGAGACTATTTTACTGAAGACCCTATGGTGACTTTATTACTGAAGATCATATCATGACTTTATTACTGAAGACCCTATGGTGACTTTATTATTGAAGACCATATTGTGACTTTAAGATTGAAGACCGTATGGTGAATATTTTACTGAAGACCCTATGGTGACTTTATTATTGAATACCCTATTGTGATTTTATTACTGAAGTCCCTATGGTGACTTTATTATTGAAGACCCTATTGTGACTTTACTATTGAAGACCCTATGGTGATTTTATTACAGAAAACCCTATTGTGACTTTTTTTTATTGAAGATCGTATTGTGACTTTATTATTAAAGAACCTATGGTGACTTTATTATTGAAGACACTATTGTAACTTTTTAACTGAAGACCCTATGGTGACTTTATTATTGAATACCCTATAGTGACTTTATTACTGAAGACCATATTGTGACTTTATTATTAAAGACTCTATTGTGACTTTATTATTGAAGACCCTATGGTGACTATTTTACTGAAGACCCTATGGTGACTTTATAATTGAATACCCTATAGTGACTTTATTACTGAAGACCCTATTGTGACTTTATTATTGAAGACCCTATTGTGACTTTATTATTGAAGACCCTATTGTGACTTTATTATTGAAGACCCTATGGTGACTTTATTACAGAAGACCCTATTGTGGCATTTTTTTTTATTGAAGATCGTATTGTGACTTTATTATTGAAGAACCTATTGTGACTTTATCATTGAAGACCCTATGGTGAATGTCTTAATGAAGACCCTATTGTGACTTTATTAATGAAGATCCCATTGTGACTTTATTATTGAAGATTATATTGTGATTTTATTACTGACGACCCTATTGTGACTTTATTATTGAAGACCCTATTGTGACTTTATGATTGGAGACCCTATGGAGACTTTATTACAAAAGACCCTATTGTGACTTTTTTTTATTGAAGATCGTATTGTGATTTTATTATTGAAGACCCTATGGGGACTTTATTATTGAAGACCCTATGGTGACTTTATTATTGAAGACCCTATTGTGGCTTTATTATTGAAAACCCTATTGTGACTATTACCGAAGACCATATTCTGACTTTATTATTGAATACCCTATAGTGACTTTATTACTGAAGACCATATTGTGACTTTATTCTTGAAGACTATATTGTGACTTTATTATTGAAGACTCTATTGTGACTTTATTATTGAAGACCATATTGTGACTTTATTATTGAAGATTCTATTGTGACGTTATTATTGAAGACCCTATGGAGACTATTTTACTGAAGACCCTATGGTGACTTTATTACTGAAGATCATATCATGACTTTATTACTGAAGACCCTATGGTGACTTTATTATTGAAGACCATATTGTGACTTTAAGATTGAAGACCGTATGGTGAATATTTTACTGAAGACCCTATGGTGACTTTATTATTGAATACCCTATTGTGATTTTATTACTGAAGTCCCTATGGTGACTTTATTATTGAAGACCCTATTGTGACTTTACTATTGAAGACCCTATGGTGATTTTATTACAGAAAACCCTATTGTGACTTTTTTTTATTGAAGATCGTATTGTGACTTTATTATTAAAGAACCTATGGTGACTTTATTATTGAAGACACTATTGTAACTTTTTAACTGAAGACCCTATGGTGACTTTATTATTGAATACCCTATAGTGACTTTATTACTGAAGACCATATTGTGACTTTATTATTAAAGACTCTATTGTGACTTTATTATTGAAGACCCTATGGTGACTATTTTACTGAAGACCCTATGGTGACTTTATAATTGAATACCCTATAGTGACTTTATTACTGAAGACCCTATTGTGACTTTATTATTGAAGACCCTATTGTGACTTTATTATTGAAGACCCTATTGTGACTTTATTATTGAAGACCCTATGGTGACTTTATTACAGAAGACCCTATTGTGGCATTTTTTTTTATTGAAGATCGTATTGTGACTTTATTATTGAAGAACCTATTGTGACTTTATCATTGAAGACCCTATGGTGAATGTCTTAATGAAGACCCTATTGTGACTTTATTAATGAAGATCCCATTGTGACTTTATTATTGAAGATTATATTGTGATTTTATTACTGACGACCCTATTGTGACTTTATTATTGAAGACCCTATTGTGACTTTATGATTGGAGACCCTATGGAGACTTTATTACAAAAGACCCTATTGTGACTTTTTTTTATTGAAGATCGTATTGTGATTTTATTATTGAAGACCCTATGGGGACTTTATTATTGAAGACCCTATGGTGACTTTATTATTGAAGACCCTATTGTGGCTTTATTATTGAAAACCCTATTGTGACTATTACCGAAGACCATATTCTGACTTTATTATTGAATACCCTATAGTGACTTTATTACTGAAGACCATATTGTGACTTTATTCTTGAAGACTATATTGTGACTTTATTATTGAAGACTCTATTGTGACTTTATTATTGAAGACCATATTGTGACTTTATTATTGAAGATTCTATTGTGACGTTATTATTGAAGACCCTATGGAGACTATTTTACTGAAGACCCTATGGTGACTTTATTAATGAAGATCCCGTTGTGACTTTATTACTGCAGATCATATTGCGACTTTATTACTGACGACCCTATTGTGACTTTATGATTGAAGACCCTATGGTGACTTTATTACAAAAGACCCTATTGTGAGTTTTTTTTTTATTGAAGATCGTATTGTGACTTTATTATTGAAGACCCTATGGTGACTTTATTATTGAAGACCCTATTGTGGCTTTATTATTGAAGACCCTATTGTGACTATTACCGAAGACCCTATTCTGACTTTATTATTGAATACCCTATAGTGACTTTATTACTGAAGACCATATTGTGACTTTATTCTTGAAGACTATATTGTGATTTTATTATTGAAGACTCTATTGTGACTTTATTATTGAAGACCATATTGTGACTTTATTATTGAAGATTCTATTGTGACGTTATTATTGAAGACCCTATGGAGACTATTTTACTGAAGACCCTATGGTGACTTTATTACTGAAGATCATATCATGACTTTATTACTGAAGACCCTATGGTGACTTTATTATTGAAGACCATATTGTGACTTTAAGATTGAAGACCGTATGGTGAATATTTTACTGAAGACCCTATGGTGACTTTATTATTGAATACCCTATTGTGATTTTATTACTGAAGTCCCTATGGTGACTTTATTATTGAAGACCCTATTGTGACTTTACTATTGAAGACCCTATGGTGATTTTATTACAGAAAACCCTATTGTGACTTTTTTTTATTGAAGATCGTATTGTGACTTTATTATTAAAGAACCTATGGTGACTTTATTATTGAAGACACTATTGTAACTTTTTAACTGAAGACCCTATGGTGACTTTATTATTGAATACCCTATAGTGACTTTATTACTGAAGACCATATTGTGACTTTATTATTAAAGACTCTATTGTGACTTTATTATTGAAGACCCTATGGTGACTATTTTACTGAAGACCCTATGGTGACTTTATAATTGAATACCCTATAGTGACTTTATTACTGAAGACCCTATTGTGACTTTATTATTGAAGACCCTATTGTGACTTTATTATTGAAGACCCTATTGTGACTTTATTATTGAAGACCCTATGGTGACTTTATTACAGAAGACCCTATTGTGGCATTTTTTTTTATTGAAGATCGTATTGTGACTTTATTATTGAAGAACCTATTGTGACTTTATCATTGAAGACCCTATGGTGAATGTCTTAATGAAGACCCTATTGTGACTTTATTAATGAAGATCCCATTGTGACTTTATTATTGAAGATTATATTGTGATTTTATTACTGACGACCCTATTGTGACTTTATTATTGAAGACCCTATTGTGACTTTATGATTGGAGACCCTATGGAGACTTTATTACAAAAGACCCTATTGTGACTTTTTTTTATTGAAGATCGTATTGTGATTTTATTATTGAAGACCCTATGGGGACTTTATTATTGAAGACCCTATGGTGACTTTATTATTGAAGACCCTATTGTGGCTTTATTATTGAAAACCCTATTGTGACTATTACCGAAGACCATATTCTGACTTTATTATTGAATACCCTATAGTGACTTTATTACTGAAGACCATATTGTGACTTTATTCTTGAAGACTATATTGTGACTTTATTATTGAAGACTCTATTGTGACTTTATTATTGAAGACCATATTGTGACTTTATTATTGAAGATTCTATTGTGACGTTATTATTGAAGACCCTATGGAGACTATTTTACTGAAGACCCTATGGTGACTTTATTAATGAAGATCCCGTTGTGACTTTATTACTGCAGATCATATTGCGACTTTATTACTGACGACCCTATTGTGACTTTATGATTGAAGACCCTATGGTGACTTTATTACAAAAGACCCTATTGTGAGTTTTTTTTTTATTGAAGATCGTATTGTGACTTTATTATTGAAGACCCTATGGTGACTTTATTATTGAAGACCCTATGGTGAATTTATTATTGAAGACCCTATTGTGACTTTATTATTGAAGTCCCTATGGTGACTTTCTTAATGTAGACCCTATGGTGACTTTATTACTGAAGATCTTATTGTGACTTTATTATTAAAGACCCTATTGTGACTTTATTATTGAAGATCCTATTGTGACTTTATTATTGAAGACCCTATTGTGACTTTATTAATGTAGATCCTATTGTGACTTTATTATTGAAGATCCTATTGTGACGTTATTACTGAAGACCCTATTGTGACTTTATTATTGAAGTCCCTATTGTGACTTTATTACTGAAGACTACATTGTGACTTTATTATTGAAGAATATATTGTGACTTTATCAATGAAGATCCTATTGTGACTTTATTATTGAAGACCATATTGTGACTTTATTATTGAAGATTCTATTGTAACTTTATTAATGAAGATCCTATGGTGACTATTTTACTGAATACCCTATGGTGACTTTATTATTGAATACCCTATTGTGACTTGATTATTGAAGACCCTATGGTGACTTTATTATTGAATACCCTATTTTGACTTTATTATCGAAGACCCTATGGTGACTTTATTACAGAAGACCGTATTGTGGCATTTTTTTTATTGAAGATCGTATTGTGACTTTATTATTGAAGACCCTTTGGTGACTTTATTATTGAAGACCCTATGGTGACTTTATTATTAAAGATAATATTGTGACTTTACTATTGAAGACCATATTGTGACTTTATTAAAGAAGATCCTATTGTGACTTTATCATTGCAGATCCTATTGTGACTTTATTATTGAAGACCCTATTGTGACTTTATTATTGAAGACCCTTTTGTGACTTTATTATTGAAGACCCTATGGTGACTTTATTACAGAAAACCCTATTGTGGCATTTTTTTTTCTATTGAAGATCGTATTGTGACTTTATTATTGAAGACCCTATAGTGAATTTCTTAATGAAGACCCTATGGTGACTTTATTATTGGAGACCCTATTGTGACTTTATTAATGAAGATCCCATTGTGACTTTATTATTGAAGATCATATTGTGACTTAATTACTGCCGACCCTATTGTGACTTTTTTATTGAAGACCGTATAGTGACTTTATGATTGAAGACCATATGGTGACTTTATTACAAAAGACCCTATTGTGACTATTACCGGAGACCCTATTGTGATTTTATTATTGAAGACACTATTGTGACTTCATTAATGAAGATCCTATTGTGACTTTATTATTGAAAATCGTAATGTGACTTTATTATTGAAGACTCTATTGTTACTTTATTATTGAAGACCCTATTGTGACTTTATTATTGAAGACTCTATTGTGACTTTATTAATGAAGATCCTATTGTGACTTTATTACTGAAGACCCTATTGTGACTTTATTATTGAAGACCCTATTGTGACTTTATTAATGAAGTAACTATTGTGACTTTATTATTGAAGACCCTATTGTGATTTTATCATTGAAAACCCTATGGTGACTTTCTTAATGTAGACCCTATGGTGACTTTATTACTCAAGATCATATTGTAACTTTATTATTGAAGACCCTATTGTGACTTTATTATTGAAGATCCTATGATGACTTTATTATTGAATACGCTATTGTGACTTTATTACTGAAGATCCTATTGTGACTTTATTATTGAAGACCCTATTGTGACTTTATTAATGAAGATCCTATTGTGACTTTATTATTGAAGATCCTATTGTGACGTTATTACTGAAGAGCCTATTGTGACTTTATTATTGAAGTCCCTATTGTGACTTTATTATTGAACACCCTATGGTGACTTTATTACAAAAGACCCTATTGTGACTATTTTTTTATTGAAGATCGGATTGTGACTTTCTTAATGTAGACCCTATGGTGACTTTATTACTGAAGATCATATTGTGACTTTATTATTAAAGACCATATTGTGACTTTAAGATTGAAGACCGTATGGTGAATATTTTACTGAAGACCCTATGGTGACTTTATTATTGAATACCCTATTGTGATTTTATTACTGAAGTCCCTATGGTGACTTTATTATTGAAGACCCTATTGTGACTTTACTATTGAAGACCCTATGGTGATTTTATTACAGAAAACCCTATTGTGACTCTTTTTTATTGAAGATCGTATTGTGACTTTATTATTAAAGAACCTATGGTGACTTTATTATTGAAGACCCTATTGTAACTTTTTAACTGAAGACCATATTGTGACTTTATTATTGAAGACTCTATTGTGACTTTATTATTGAAGACACTATGGTGACTATGTTACTGAAGACCCTGTGGTGACTTTATAATTGGATACCCTATTGTGACTTTATTACTGAAGACCCTATTGTGACTTTATTATTGAAGACCCTATTGTGACTTTATTATTGAAGACCCTATTGTGACTTTATTATTGAAGACCCTATGGTGAATTTATTACAGAAAACCCTATTGTGGCATTTTTTTTATTGAAGATCGTATTGTGACTTTATTATTGAAGACCCTATGGTGAATTTCTTAATGAAGACCCTATGGTGACTTTATTATTGAAGACCCTATTGTGACTTTATTAATGAAGATCCCATTGTGACTTTATTATTGAAGATCATATTGTGACTTTATTACTGACGACCCTATTGTGACTTTATTATTGAAGACCCTATTGTGACTTTATGATTGGAGACCCTATGGAGACTTTATTACAAAAGACCCTATTGTGACTTTTTTTTATTGAAGATCGTATTGTGATTTTATTATTGAAGACCCTATGGGGACTTTATTATTGAAGACCCTATGGTGACTTTATTATTGAAGACCCTATTGTGACTTTATTATTGAAGACCCTATTGTGACTATTACCGAAGACCCTATTCTGACTTTATTATTGAATACCCTATAGTGACTTTATTACTGAAGACCATATTGTGACTTTATTATTGAAGACTATATTGTGACTTTATTATTGAAGACTCTATTGTGACTTTATTATTGAAGACCATATTGTGACTTTATTATTGAAGACCCTATGGTGACTATTTTACTGAAGATCCTATGGTGACTTTATTATTGAATACCCTATTGTGACTTTATCATTGAAGACCCTATGGTGAATTTCTTAATGAAGACCCTATGGTGACTTCGTTATTGAAGACACTATTGTGACTTTATTAATGAAGATCCCGTTGTGATTTTATTACTGCAGATCATATTGCGACTTTATTACTGACGACCCTATTGTGACTTTATTATTGAAGACCCTATTGTGACTTTATGATTGAAGACCCTATGGTAACTTTATTACAAAAGACCCTATTGTGAGTTTTTTTTTATTGAAGATCGTATTGTGACTTTATTATTGAAGACTATGTGGTGACTTTATTATTGAAGACCCTATGGTGAATTTATTATTGAAGACCCTATTATGACTTTATTATTGAAGTCCCTATGGTGACTTTCTTAATGTAGACCCTATGGTGACTTTATTACTGAAGATCATATTGTGACTTTATTATTAAAGATCCTATTGTGACTTTATTATTGAAGATCCTATGATGACTTTATTATTGAATACCCTATTGTGACTGTATTACTGAAGTCCCTATTGTGACTTTATTACGGAAGACTACATTGTGACTTTATTATTGAAGATTCTATTGTAACTTTATTAATGAAGAACCTATGGTGACTATTTTACTGAAGACCCTATGGTGACTTTATTATTGAATACCCTATTGTGACTTGATTATTGAAGACCCTATGGTGACTTTATTATTGAATACCTATTTTGACTTTATTATTGAAGACCCTATGGTGACTTTATTATTGAAGACCCTATTGTGACTATTACCGAAGACCCTATTGTGATTTTATTATTGAATACCCTATAGCGACTTCATTACTGAAGACCATATTGTGACTTTATTATTGAAGACTATATTGTGACTTTATTATTGAAGACTCTATTGTGACTTTATTATTGAAGACCATATAGTTACTTTATTATTGAAGACTCTATTGTGACTTTATTATTGAAGACCCTATTGTGACTTTATTATTGAAGACCATATTGTGACTTTATTATTGAAGATTCTATTGTAACTTTATTAATGAAGATCCTATGGTGACTATTTTACTGAAGACCCTATGGTGACTTTATTATTGAATACCCTATTGTGACTTGATTATTGAAGACCCTATGGTGACTTTATTATTGAATACCTATTTTGACTTTATTATTGAAGACCCTATGGTGACTTTATTACAGAAGACCCTATTGTGGCATTTTTTTTATTGAAGATCGTATTGTGACTTTATTATTAAAGACCCTTTGGTGACTTCATTATTGAAGACCCTATGGTGACTTTATTATTAAAGATCCTATTGTGACTTTACTATTGAAGACCATATTGTGACTTTATTAAAGAAGATCCTATTGTGACTTTATTATTGCAGATCCTATTGTGACTTTATTATTGAAGACCCTATTGTGACTTTATTATTGAAGACCATATTGTGACTTTATTATTGAAGACCGTATGGTGACTTTATTACAGAAGACCCTATTGTGGCATTTTTTTTTCTATTGAAGATCGTATTGTGACTTTATTATTGAAGACCCTATGGTGAATTTCTTAATGAAGACCCTATGGTGACTTTATTATTGAAGACCCTATTGTGACTTTATTAATGAAGATCCCATTGTGACTTTATTATTGAAGATCATATTGTGACTTTATTACTGCCGACCCTATTGTGACTTTTTTATTGAAGACCGTATTGTGACTTTATGATTGAAGACCATATGGTGACTTTATTACAAAAGACCCTATTGTGACTATTACCGGAGACCCTATTGTGATTTTATTATTGATGACACTATTGTGACTTTATTAATGAAGATCCCATTGTGACTTTATTATTGAAAATCGTATTGTGACTTTATTATTGAAGACCCTATGGTGACTTTATTATTGAAGACCCTATGGTGACTTTATTATTGAAGACCCTATTGTGACTTTATTATTGAAGACCCTATTGTGACTATTACCGAAGACCCTATTGTGATTTTATTATTGAATACCCTATAGTGACTTCATTACTGAAGACCATATTGTGACTTTATTATTGAAGACTATATTGTGACTTTATTATTGAAGACCCTATTGTGACTTTATTATTGAAGACCATATAGTTACTTTATTATTGAAGACTCTATTGTGACTTTATTATTGAAGATCCTATTGTAACTTTATTATTGAACACTCTATTGTGACTTTATCAATGAAGATCCTATTGTGACTTTATTTCTGAAGACCCTATTGTGACTTTATTATTGAAGACCCTATTGTGACTTTATTATTGAAGACCCTATGGTGACTATTTTACTGGAGACCCTATGGTGACTTTATCATTGAAGACCCTATGGTGACTTTCTTAATGTAGACCCTATGGTGACTTTATTACTGAAGATCATATTGTGACTTTATTATTGAAGACCCTATTGTGACTTTATTATTGAAGATTCTATTGTAACTTTATTAATGAAGATCCTATGGTGACTATTTTACTGAAGACCCTATGGTGACTTTATTATTGAATACCCTATTGTGACTTGATTATTGAAGACCCTATGGTGACTTTATTATTGAATACCTATTTTGACTTTATTATTGAAGACCCTATGGTGACTTTATTATTGAAGACCCTATTGTGACTATTACCGAAGACCCTATTGTGATTTTATTATTGAATACCCTATAGCGACTTCATTACTGAAGACCATATTGTGACTTTATTATTGAAGACTATATTGTGACTTTATTATTGAAGACTCTATTGTGACTTTATTATTGAAGACCATATAGTTACTTTATTATTGAAGACTCTATTGTGACTTTATTATTGAAGACCCTATTGTGACTTTATTATTGAAGTCCATATTGTGACTTTATTATTGAAGATTCTATTGTAACTTTATTAATGAAGATCCTATGGTGACTATTTTACTGAAGACCCTATGGTGACTTTATTATTGAATACCCTATTGTGACTTGATTATTGAAGACCCTATGGTGACTTTATTATTGAATACCTATTTTGACTTTATTATTGAAGACCCTATGGTGACTTTATTACAGAAGACCCTATTGTGGCATTTTTTTTATTGAAGATCGTATTGTGACTTTATTATTAAAGACCCTTTGGTGACTTCATTATTGAAGACCCTATGGTGACTTTATTATTAAAGATCCTATTGTGACTTTACTATTGAAGACCATATTGTGACTTTATTAAAGAAGATCCTACTGTGACTTTATTATTGCAGATCCTATTGTGACTTTATTATTGAAGACCCTATTGTGACTTTATTATTGAAGACCCTATTGTGACTTTATTATTGAAGACCCTATGGTAACTTTATTACAGAAGACCCTATTGTGGCATTTTTTTTTTTTATTGAAGATCGTATTGTGACTTTATTATTGAAGACCCTATGGTGAATTTGTTAATTAAGACCCTATGGTGACTTTATTATTGAAGACCCTATTGTGACTTTATTAATGAAGATCCCATTGTGACTTTATTATTGAAGATCATATTGTGACTTTATTACTGCCGACCCTATTGTGACTTTTTTATTGAAGACCGTATTGTGACTTTATGATTGAAGACCATATGGTGACTTTATTACAAAAGACCCTATTGTGACTATTACCGGAGACCCTATTGTGATTTTATTATTGAAGACACTATTGTGACTTTATTAATGAAGATCCCATTTTGACTTTATTATTGAAAATCGTATTGTGACTTTATTGTTGAAGAACCTATGGTGACTTTATTATTGAAGACCCTATGGTGACTTTATTATTGAAGACCCTATTGTGACTTTATTATTGAAGACCCTATTGTGACTATTACCGAAGACCCTATTGTGATTTTATTATTGAATACCCTATGGTGACTTCATTACTGAAGACCATATTGTGACTTTATTATTGAAGACTATATTGTGACTTTATTATTGAAGACTCTATTGTGACTTTATTATTGAAGACCATATAGTTACTTTATTATTGAAGACTCTATTGTGACTTTATTATTGAAGACCCTATTGTAACTTTATTATTGAACACTCTATTGTGACTTTATCAATGAAGATCCTATTGTGACTTTATTTCTGAAGACCCTATTGTGACTTTATTATTGAAGACCCTATTGTGACTTTATTATTGAAGACCCTATGGTGACTATTTTACTGGAGACCCTATGGTGACTTTATCATTGAAGACCCTATGGTGACTTTCTTAATGTAGACCCTATGGTGACTTTATTACTGAAGATCATATTGTGACTTTATTATTGAAGACCCTATTGTGACTTTAGTATTGAAGATCCTATGATGACTTTATTATTGAATACACTATTGTCACTTTATTACTGAAGATCCTATTGTTACTTTATTATTGAAGGCCCTATTGTGACTTTATAAATGTAGATACTATTGTGACTTTATTATTGAAGATCCTATTGTGACGTTATTGCTGAAGACCCTATTTTGACTTTTTTCATTGAAGATCGGATTGTGACTTTATTATTGAAGACCCTATGGTGACTTTATTACAAAAGACCCTATTGTGACTTTATTATTGAAGACCCTATTGTAACTCTATTATTGAAGACCCTATGGTGACTTTATTATTGAATACCCTATAGTGACTTTATTATTGAAGACCCTATAGTGACTTTATTACTGAAGACTCCATTGTGACTTTATTATTGAAGAATATATTGTGACTTTATTAATGAAGATCCTATTGTGACTTTATTATTGAAGACTCTATTGTGACTTTATTATTGAAGACCATATTGTGACTTTATTATTGAAGATTCTATTGTGACTTTATTACTGAAGATCCTATGGTGACTATTGTACTGAAGACCCTATGGTGACTTTATTATTGAATACCCTATTGTGACTTGATTATTGAAGACCCTATGTTGACTTTATTATTGAACATCCTATTGTGACTTTGTCTTTGAAGACCCTATTTCGACTTTCTTAATGTAGACCCTATGGTGACTTTATTACTGAAGATCAAATTGTGACTTTATTACTGAAGAACCTATGGTGACGTTATTATTGAATACCCTATTGTGACTTTATTACTGAAGGCCCTATGGTGACTTTATTATTGAAGACCCTATTGTGACTTTACTATTGAAGACCCTATGTTGACTTTATTACAGAAAACCCTATTGTGACTTTTTTTTTTTATTGAAGGTCGTATTGTGACTTTATTATTGAAGGCTCTATTGTGACTTTATTATTGAAGACCCTATGGTGACTATTTTACTGCAGACCCTATGGTGACTTTATCGTTGAATACCCTATTGTGACTTTATTACTGAAGACCCTATTGTGACTTCATTACTGAAGACCATATTGTGACTTTATTATTGAAGACTATATTGTGACTTTATTATTGAAGACTCTATTGTGACTTTATTATTGAAGACCATATAGTTACTTTATTATTGAAGACTCTATTGTGACTTTATTATTGAAGACCCTATTGTGACTTTATTATTGAAGACCATATTGTGACTTTATTATTGAAGATTCTATTGTAACTTTATTAATGAAGATCCTATGGTGACTATTTTACTGAAGACCCTATGGTGACTTTATTATTGAATACCCTATTGTGACTTGATTATTGAAGACCCTATGGTGACTTTATTATTGAATACCTATTTTGACTTTATTATTGAAGACCCTATGGTGACTTTATTACAGAAGACCCTATTGTGGCATTTTTTTTATTGAAGATCGTATTGTGACTTTATTATTAAAGACCCTTTGGTGACTTCATTATTGAAGACCCTATGGTGACTTTATTATTAAAGATCCTATTGTGACTTTACTATTGAAGACCATATTGTGACTTTATTAAAGAAGATCCTATTGTGACTTTATTATTGCAGATCCTATTGTGACTTTATTATTGAAGACCCTATTGTGACTTTATTATTGAAGACCATATTGTGACTTTATTATTGATGACCGTATGGTGACTTTATTACAGAAGACCCTATTGTGGCATTTTTTTTTCTATTGAAGATCGTATTGTGACTTTATTATTGAAGACCCTATGGTGAATTTCTTAATGAAGACCCTATGGTGACTTTATTATTGAAGACCCTATTGTGACTTTATTAATGAAGATCCCATTGTGACTTTATTATTGAAGATCATATTGTGACTTTATTACTGCCGACCCTATTGTGACTTTTTTATTGAAGACCGTATTGTGACTTTATGATTGAAGACCATATGGTGACTTTATTACAAAAGACCCTATTGTGACTATTACCGGAGACCCTATTGTGATTTTATTATTGATGACACTATTGTGACTTTATTAATGAAGATCCCATTGTGACTTTATTATTGAAAATCGTATTGTGACTTTATTATTGAAGACCCTATGGTGACTTTATTATTGAAGACCCTATGGTGACTTTATTATTGAAGACCCTATTGTGACTTTATTATTGAAGACCCTATTGTGACTATTACCGAAGACCCTATTGTGATTTTATTATTGAATACCCTATAGTGACTTCATTACTGAAGACCATATTGTGACTTTATTATTGAAGACTATATTGTGACTTTATTATTGAAGACCCTATTGTGACTTTATTATTGAAGACCATATAGTTACTTTATTATTGAACACTCTATTGTGACTTTATCAATGAAGATCCTATTGTGACTTTATTTCTGAAGACCCTATTGTGACTTTATTATTGAAGACCCTATTGTGACTTTATTATTGAAGACCCTATGGTGACTATTTTACTGGAGACCCTATGGTGACTTTATCATTGAAGACCCTATGGTGACTTTCTTAATGTAGACCCTATGGTGACTTTATTACTGAAGATCATATTGTGACTTTATTATTGAAGACCCTATTGTGACTTTATTATTGAAGATTCTATTGTAACTTTATTAATGAAGATCCTATGGTGACTATTTTACTGAAGACCCTATGGTGACTTTATTATTGAATACCCTATTGTGACTTGATTATTGAAGACCCTATGGTGACTTTATTATTGAATACCTATTTTGACTTTATTATTGAAGACCCTATGGTGACTTTATTATTGAAGACCCTATTGTGACTATTACCGAAGACCCTATTGTGATTTTATTATTGAATACCCTATAGCGACTTCATTACTGAAGACCATATTGTGACTTTATTATTGAAGACTATATTGTGACTTTATTATTGAAGACTCTATTGTGACTTTATTATTGAAGACCATATAGTTACTTTATTATTGAAGACTCTATTGTGACTTTATTATTGAAGACCCTATTGTGACTTTATTATTGAAGTCCATATTGTGACTTTATTATTGAAGATTCTATTGTAACTTTATTAATGAAGATCCTATGGTGACTATTTTACTGAAGACCCTATGGTGACTTTATTATTGAATACCCTATTGTGACTTGATTATTGAAGACCCTATGGTGACTTTATTATTGAATACCTATTTTGACTTTATTATTGAAGACCCTATGGTGACTTTATTACAGAAGACCCTATTGTGGCATTTTTTTTATTGAAGATCGTATTGTGACTTTATTATTAAAGACCCTTTGGTGACTTCATTATTGAAGACCCTATGGTGACTTTATTATTAAAGATCCTATTGTGACTTTACTATTGAAGACCATATTGTGACTTTATTAAAGAAGATCCTACTGTGACTTTATTATTGCAGATCCTATTGTGACTTTATTATTGAAGACCCTATTGTGACTTTATTATTGAAGACCCTATTGTGACTTTATTATTGAAGACCCTATGGTAACTTTATTACAGAAGACCCTATTGTGGCATTTTTTTTTTTATTGAAGATCGTATTGTGACTTTATTATTGAAGACCCTATGGTGAATTTGTTAATTAAGACCCTATGGTGACTTTATTATTGAAGACCCTATTGTGACTTTATTAATGAAGATCCCATTGTGACTTTATTATTGAAGATCATATTGTGACTTTATTACTGCCGACCCTATTGTGACTTTTTTATTGAAGACCGTATTGTGACTTTATGATTGAAGACCATATGGTGACTTTATTACAAAAGACCCTATTGTGACTATTACCGGAGACCCTATTGTGATTTTATTATTGAAGACACTATTGTGACTTTATTAATGAAGATCCCATTTTGACTTTATTATTGAAAATCGTATTGTGACTTTATTGTTGAAGAACCTATGGTGACTTTATTATTGAAGACCCTATGGTGACTTTATTATTGAAGACCCTATTGTGACTTTATTATTGAAGACCCTATTGTGACTATTACCGAAGACCCTATTGTGATTTTATTATTGAATACCCTATGGTGACTTCATTACTGAAGACCATATTGTGACTTTATTATTGAAGACTATATTGTGACTTTATTATTGAAGACTCTATTGTGACTTTATTATTGAAGACCATATAGTTACTTTATTATTGAAGACTCTATTGTGACTTTATTATTGAAGACCCTATTGTAACTTTATTATTGAACACTCTATTGTGACTTTATCAATGAAGATCCTATTGTGACTTTATTTCTGAAGACCCTATTGTGACTTTATTATTGAAGACCCTATTGTGACTTTATTATTGAAGACCCTATGGTGACTATTTTACTGGAGACCCTATGGTGACTTTATCATTGAAGACCCTATGGTGACTTTCTTAATGTAGACCCTATGGTGACTTTATTACTGAAGATCATATTGTGACTTTATTATTGAAGACCCTATTGTGACTTTAGTATTGAAGATCCTATGATGACTTTATTATTGAATACACTATTGTCACTTTATTACTGAAGATCCTATTGTTACTTTATTATTGAAGGCCCTATTGTGACTTTATAAATGTAGATACTATTGTGACTTTATTATTGAAGATCCTATTGTGACGTTATTGCTGAAGACCCTATTTTGACTTTTTTCATTGAAGATCGGATTGTGACTTTATTATTGAAGACCCTATGGTGACTTTATTACAAAAGACCCTATTGTGACTTTATTATTGAAGACCCTATTGTAACTCTATTATTGAAGACCCTATGGTGACTTTATTATTGAATACCCTATAGTGACTTTATTATTGAAGACCCTATAGTGACTTTATTACTGAAGACTCCATTGTGACTTTATTATTGAAGAATATATTGTGACTTTATTAATGAAGATCCTATTGTGACTTTATTATTGAAGACTCTATTGTGACTTTATTATTGAAGACCATATTGTGACTTTATTATTGAAGATTCTATTGTGACTTTATTACTGAAGATCCTATGGTGACTATTTTACTGAAGACCCTATGGTGACTTTATTATTGAATACCCTATTGTGACTTGATTATTGAAGACCCTATGTTGACTTTATTATTGAACATCCTATTGTGACTTTGTCTTTGAAGACCCTATTTCGACTTTCTTAATGTAGACCCTATGGTGACTTTATTACTGAAGATCAAATTGTGACTTTATTACTGAAGAACCTATGGTGACGTTATTATTGAATACCCTATTGTGACTTTATTACTGAAGGCCCTATGGTGACTTTATTATTGAAGACCCTATTGTGACTTTACTATTGAAGACCCTATGTTGACTTTATTACAGAAAACCCTATTGTGACTTTTTTTTTTATTGAAGGTCGTATTGTGACTTTATTATTGAAGGCTCTATTGTGACTTTATTATTGAAGACCCTATGGTGACTATTTTACTGAAGACCCTATGGTGACTTTATCGTTGAATACCCTATTGTGACTTTATTACTGAAGACCCTATTGTGACTTTATTAATGAAGATCCTATTGTGACTTTATTATTGAAGATCCTATTGTGACTTTATTATTGAAGACCCTATTGTGACTTTATTACAGAAGACCCTATTGTGGCCTTTTTTTTATTGAAGATCGTATTGTGACTTTATTATTGGAGACCCTTTGGTGACTTTATTATTGAAGACCCTATGGTAACTTTATTATTGAAGATCCTATTGTGACTTTACTATTGAAGACCCTATGGTGACTTTATTAATGAAGATCCTATTGTGACTTTATTATTGCAGATCCTATTGTGACTTTATTATTGAAGACCAATGGTGACTTTATTACAGAAGACCCCATTGTGGCATTTCTTTTTATTGAAGATCGTATTGTGACTTTATTATTGAAGACCCCTTGGTGACTTTATTATTGAAGACCCTATGGTGGCTTTATTATTGCAGATCCTATTGTGACTTTATTATTGCAGATCCTATGGTGACTTTATTATTGAAGACCCTATGATGACTTTATTATTGAAGACCCTATGGTGACTTTATTATTGAAGACCCTATTGTGACTTTATTACTGAAGACCCTATTGTGACTTTATTATTAAATACCCTATTGTGACTTTATTATTGAAGACTCTATTGTGATTTTATTATTGAAGACTCTATTGTGACTTTATTATTGAAGACCCTATTGTGCATTTATTATTGAAGACCATATTATGACTTTATTTTTGAAGAACCTATTGTGACTTTATTTTTAAATATCCTATCGTGACTTTATTAATGAAGATCCTATTGTGACTTTATTATTGAAGACTCTATTGTGACTTTATTATTGACGACTCTATTGTGACTTTATTATTGAAGACCCTATTGTGCATTTATTATTGAAGACCCTTTGTGACTTTATTAATGAAGATCCTTTTGTGACTTTAATATTGAAGATCCTATTGTGACGTTTTTACTGAAGACCCTATTGTGACTTTATTATTGAAGTCCCTATTGTGACTTTATTATTGAAGACCCTATCGTAACTTTCTTAATGTACACCCTATTGTGACTTTTTTTTATTGAAGATCGCATTGTGACTTTATTATTGAAGACCTATGGTGACTTTATTATTGAAGACCTTATGGTGACTTTATTATTGCAGACACTATAGTGACTTTATTACCTAAGACTTTATTGTGACTTTATTATTGAAGAATATATTGTGACTTTATTAATGAAGATCCTATTGTAACTTTATTATTGAAGACTCTATTGTGACTTTATTATTGAAGACCATAATGTGACTTTATTATTGAAGACTCTATTGTGACTTTATTAATGAAGATCCTATGGTGACTATTTCACTGAAGACCCTATTGTGACTTTATTACTGAATACCCTATTGTGACTTTATTATTGAAGACCCTGTTGTGACTTTGTCTTTGAAGACCCTATGGTGACTTTCTTAAAGTAGATTCTATGGTGACTTTATTACTGAAGATCATATTGTGACTCTATTAATGAAGACCCTATGGTGATTTTATTATTGAAGACCCTATTGTGACTTTAAGATTGAAGACCGTATGGTGACTATTTTACTGTAGACCCTATGGTGACTTTATTATTGAATACCCTATTGTGACTTTATTACTGAAGTCCCTATTGTGACTTTATTATTGAAGACCCTATGGTGACTTTCTTAATGTAGACCCTATTGTGACTTTTTTTTATTGAAGATCGGGTTGTGACTTTATTATTGAAGACCCTATTGTGGCTATTACCGAAGACCCTATTGTGATTTTATTATTGAATACCCTATAGTGACTTCATTACTGAAGACCATATTGTGACTTTATTATTGAAGACTATATTGTGACTTTATTATTGAAGACTCTATTGTGACTTTATTATTGAAGACCATATAGTTACTTTATTATTGAAGACTCTATTGTGACTTTATTATTGAAGACCCTATTGCAACTTTATTATTGAACACTCTATTGTGACTTTATCAATGAAGATCCTATTGTGACTTTATTTCTGAAGACCCTATTGTGACTTTATTATTGAAGACCCTATTGTGACTTTATTATTGAAGACCCTATGGTGACTATTTTACTGGAGACCCTATGGTGACTTTATCATTGAAGACCCTATGGTGACTTTCTTTTTTTTTTTTTAACAACAATATATTTTTATTCAAAATGCTTGTTACATTCTTACTTCAAAAGCCCAAGCTACTTATGAAGTATTTCATATTAATATTTTCTTATATAATTAAAATACTTTCAAATAATATAATATAACTGATGAGTATCAGACATTAATTAAATATACCTATACATACGCACCTACATCTACACACATACATCTATGCATATGCACACATACATCTGCATGCATACATATACATATATACAATGTATACATATACATATATACAATGTATACATATTTACATTTCAATATTTTCCCTTATTTTTGCTAACAGTTTACTATTTTGGAGTTTTTGCACCTGGCTTATTCTCGTAATATATTCTCTCACAAATAAAGAATATATGTTTACTTGTTTGGTCTTTTGTTCAGATACATAATATGCTTTGTATATAGAAAATCCTAAAATTGCTAAAAAATAGTTGAAATCAAAATAATCTTTATCAAATATCTTATACCCAAAAACAATATGTTTTAATGTGACAAAATTTTCTATATTAGATTTTTTCAATATTTGTTGTATTTTCACCCAAAATTCTTTGAGATAGGGACAAGACATAAAGTAATGTAGATAGTCTTCATCTTGACCACAGAAATTACATTGGCTATTAATAGCAATTCTCCATTTCATTAATAGTTTCTTTGTAGGAATTATATATTGCAATAATTTCCATCTGAATATTTTTAGCTTATTTTCTTCTAAATAATGAAAAATGAAAGAGTAAAGCTGACTCATGTTTGGTTTTTCATTTATAGACAAGTACCTTAACCATGTATTTATACTATTGGTTTCAAAAATTTTATATTAATATATTCATTATAAAAATATTTGTTGGACAGTTGTGACGGATCTATACATTTTCCATTTACTATAAACTTATCTTTTTGAAAATTTACAACACTTTTAATAGAGTTTTGAGCCCGTAATGTATGATACCATTCATTAGGTATCGCTTTTTTTAGGCAGATAAATTCAGATATCCAATTATTCTGGTTTTTTAATTTATCTAAAATTAAATTCTGACTTATTTCCCCGTTTTCATTTAAAATATCATTGATATAAATTAAATCACTATTTATCCAATTATCAAACATTAAACTTTTATTTTTAAACAATATACGTTTATTTCCCCATATAAGCTGTTTTCTAATCTCTGCAAAATGTGATGGGGTTTTTGTTTGACCCCCACCCATTTTTATCCAGGTTTGCAATATTTCTTTATAAAAATCAGGAATATATCTTAAATAATCTTTAATTTTTTTGTATTCGATATTCATTGAAAATATCAACCAATTCTTACCAAATTGTCTAAAGTATTTATATGGTATCAATTTCCAATTGTCCATTTCTCCACTAACAAATCTACTTACCCATGATGCTCTCAGTGATGCAAAGTAACTTCCTATGTCTATCATATTTAAACCCCCCATTTCAAAATTACCTATCATAGTGTTTCTTTTAACTTTGTCTGGTTTACCATCCCATATGAATTTGAAACATTTACTTTCAATTTCTTTTCTATATTTGTCTGGCACGACACATGCACTAGCAACAAAAGTAAATATAGGTATGACTAACACTTTAATAATCATAATTTTCCCAAGAATAGTTAAATTTCGTTTTCCCCAAGAAAAGAATAAAGTATTCATTTTATCTATTTTATTTTCCCAGTTTAATTTTTCACAGTCTTCTTTATTGTTACCAAAATATACACCCAATGTTTTAATAGGTTTTTCATACCATTTAATGCCCTCTATTTTATCTTTACTGTGCTTAAGTTTTCCTACCCAAATTCCCCCAGTTTTATTTTTGTTCATTAATAATCCAGAAAAAGACCCGAAAGTTTCTATTTCATTAAATGCTATATATATTTCTTCTTTAGACGTACAAAATAAAGTTGTGTCATCAGCGAGTTGCGATATCTTAATGCTATGAGTTGTTTCGTCTATTTTTATTTGAAATCCCTTAATATCTTTATTGTTTCTAAGTCTTGAAGCCATGATTTCCACTGACAAGACAAACAACAAAGCTGATAAAGGACACCCTTGACGAATTCCTCTTGTATTCTTAAACATTTCTGAGACCCACCCATTGTTCATTACACACGTTTGTATATCTGTATATAAAGTTTTTACCCAGTTAATGAAAGATTCATTGAATCCAAAATGCTTAAGAGTATTTAGCATGAAATTCCATTCCAAAGAATCAAAAGCCTTTGTAAAGTCAACGAAAATTATAGCCCCTTCTATTTTATATATATCTGCATAGTCTATGATATCCTGTATTTGTCTAAGATTAAAACCAATAAATCTATTTTTTACATACCCTGTTTGATCTACGTTAATTATTTTTGGTAAAACTTTTTTCAAACGTTGTGCTAAAACATGTGAAATCAGTTTAAGATCTACATTCAAAAGAGAAATCGGACGATAGTTATCAAGACATAAAGGATCCCCCTTTTTAAATAGTAACGATAAAATACTTGACCGTTGTGAATAAGACATTAAAGCTTCATTGTAACTCTTATTATAGATATCCGTAAGAACAATTTTTAATTTCCCCCAAAATGCTCTGTAAAATTCCACGGTTAACCCATCTAACGCTGGAGATTTATTCAATTTCATGTTTCCTATAGCCTCAGAACATTCGGTATCAGTTACCTCCCCATCACAATCTAATTTTTCTTTGTCGTTTAAAATTTTATCTAATTTTGTATCAAAAATATATTCTTTTGATGAAATTTCATCTGTTTTTTTCGACGTATAAAGTTTTTCATAGTAGTCCTTAATTGTATTAAGTATTTCCCCTTGTTCTTTAATAACTTTATTGTTTTCATCTAGTAACTTACTTATAGATTTTTTAACCTGTCTTTGCTTTTCTAAACCCAAAAAGTATGAATTATTTTTTTCACCCAATTCTACCCATTTTTCTCTCGACCTAATTTGCGCCCCTTTTGCCTTTTGGTTATAAATTTGCTCTAGTTCTTTCTCAATATCATTAATTCGTTTATCTAAACTTTCGTCTGTGATATCTAATGAGTCCCGATGTGACGATAAATTTTGTAGTTCTTTTTCTAAAGATCTTCTAGCTTCTCGATTAAATTTTGATTTACTTTTACAATATATAATAGTTGCTTCTCTAATTTCTATTTTTAGAACGTCCCATAAAAGCCGACAATCTACGTTATCGTTTACCTTATCGTAAATATATATATCAATCAGATTATTAATCAATAGTTGGTACTCTACTTCCTGTAGTATTGAATTATTGATTTTCCAATAACCCCTACCCTTTTCTGAAACCCCTGGTATAAAATTCATATATACACTTTGGTGATCAGTAGATTGTATGGTTACAGGTTTAATTTTACATGTTTTTACAAGAGAACAAAAATCTGTCCCAATAAATATCATATCTATACGACTGGCCTGTGTTTTATCCTTCCGTCGCCAAGTAAATTGTTGTTTATCTTGATTAAATTTTCTCCAAATATCTGTTAAATTATTTGTTTTTATAAACGTTTTTAAACTTGCTACTGGTTGTATAAATGTACCATTTTTACATTTACTTTTCCTATCAATTGGCATAAGAGTTTCGTTAAAATCACCACCAACTATTGGTATTCCAGTCCCATGTTCCTTTAAGAATCTACTTACATTTTCAAAAAACACATTTCTCAATGTTCTGCAGTTAGGTGCATATATACTTACCATTGAAAACACGGTGTTTTCAATTTGTATGTTTATAAGTATCATTCTACCATCTTCGTCCGTAAACTTATCCATAATTTCGTAATTCAATGATTTATTGATAACTATACCTACCCCCCTACTTGTGGATGTACCGTTACTACAATAAATAGCGAAATTTGTTTTGTTTTTTATTTCATTTTCAATATTTTCATCTAAATGAGTTTCCTGTAAAAAAGCTATTGAACACTTTTGTGTTTTTATCCACTCAACTACCCTATTTCGTTTTTCTCTCCCGTGAATACCATTAACATTCAAACTACACAAATTTATCATATTTTTAGAAATCATATTGTTTATGAGTCACATCAATCGTAACATAAATAGTATACATAACTATAAGTTAACATCATCATTAAAAAAATACATCGAATGTTTAACAATACATGACAATACTTTTTCGAATATTTACATAGTTTATCTACATATATTTTCATCAATGTTTTATAACCCGTAATTTTGACATGTTTTATACCGTTAAAGGGTTTTAATAGTTTACATGTACATGAATCTTGACCTTCGACAGTTTCGTGCCAGCTGACCAACACGACTATTGCGTGTAGTTGTCTGTTTGAAAGTGTGCACGTGTGATATAATATACATAACGTACTTTTAAGTTCAACATAGTGATGGGATATAGTTTGTGTAAGAGTATAGATTCCAATAACGACCATAGTTATGTTATTTATACTTTGGAATATATCTGAAAAATTGCGCACGTGTTCAAAATATGAAAGTTTCGGATTTGACTGAGCCTGTACAGGTAAGTACATGTATAGAAATAGAAATATTTTTAAACATTTTTTGTATTTAAACTGGTACTGTATTTTCATGTTAACCAATAGTTTCTCTTGTTCACAAACATCTCTCAGCAGTGCACATTTGTTTTTAATTGTACATGTTGTATACAAACACAAGTAATTATTATTGTATTCATAATTATATCGATTGGCGTAAATCTCATCGGTCTGTTGACATTTTTTGATAGACTTAATCAAGGTCGTTACTATTAATAGTCTGGGGAAAAACCAAGGTCGTTCGTGTTTATGATATGTAAACAGTAATCAGCTGAGAAATTTTTCCATATTTGAATGGAGAATTTTTACACGGATATTTGTTTACATTAAAAATCATAGAAGCTTTCACATGTTTATAAACTGAATTATTATTATACTGTCTCATCAACATTAAACTAGACACTGAATTATGACAAATTGATAATATATTACACATCGATTTTGTACATGTATACAATATTATACACTCATCATCATTTATACTCATATCTATATTCATACATATATTTTCTGACGTACTATCAGTTTGTTTATCATCTACTACGTTCACAAATAATTTTACTCTATGTTTGAGCTGAAAAATTGTTTTATTTTTTGATTTTTTTAAATGTTTTCGTAACATATGATAAAAAAGAATAACAATAAATATTAAGATGTATACATGGTATAACTTGTTTACAAGGAATAGCATGAATAGGTAATTATTTAGTTTTTTATTCATCAACATTAATTTTACTCTATTATTGAGCTTAGGACATTTATAATAATGCATTTTTTTTTGTATATATATCAATATATATATATATTTTTTTTTGTTTTTTGTAAAGACAATTGGCAACATAAATATTACAGTTACAAAGAATTAATTTGACTTTCCATCTGCAGTTTTGGCTTTCTTTGGTCCATTACTATCACTATTTCTATCATAGAGTCTCTCTGTAGGAGTTGGTGGGGTATGGTTTCTCACATTCTGTTTGTTTGTGTTGCCTGGTGTTTTCAGAAAAGTTTGTATTGAGTGTTGACCCTTTTCTGATTTTTCAGTGTTTTTATTGTTTGTTGTCCTGACCTTTCTAGGTGAATCTTTTGCTGGTTCTGGTTTGTTTATGTTACCTTTAGTGGAAGAAGCTTCTTTGGTGGAAGCTTTTGTTGACTTGTTTTTATTTGTAATTGTCACATCAACATCTACATGTGATTGTTTATTTGTTTTTCTACCTTTGGAATCATCTTGTTTTGTTTCATCATCTTGCCTATCATCTGTTCCTGCATGATGTTGTTCTGGTTCACTATTTTCTTCATTGAAATCTTTAGAACAATCCATCATTTTATGCCCACTTTCATGACACTTTCTACACACCCAATCATTAGGACAGTCATATATAAAGTGTCCTGGAGTTAAACATTTATGACAAGTTTTGTCACTGTCTTGAGTATAATTTCTGTTTTGGAACTCTGGTTGCCCAGGATGAAATACTCTTGCTATGTATTTACCTATTTTCAACATTCTTGGTATAGGTTTGCTTAATAGCTTACTGATCACCAACCTATCACCAGTCTCACAGTTGGTTAGTTTTCCATCCACTCTCAGCCTATCTCTAAATATTCCTTGGATTTCACATCCTTCCATAGCTAAAGCTCGGTCAATCTGTCCATCATCGGCAGATAGGGGAACATTTTTGATCTTTATTCTAATTGTATCTGGTTGATATCTAGAGGGATTGTGAGGATTTTGTAGGTGCAAGGGGATCTGCCTGCCACGCAGATTTATTCCTTGAACCAACAGTGACTGTCTGTCCTCCTCATTATCCATGTAGATTCTCCACATCTCGCGCACACGCTGAATCCCCTTTATACATTGGGCTTGCACTTTATCGCCTATGGCCTTATAAATTTCGACATTTGTTAACCATAACGACCGTTCAGGCTTGCGAGACCCAAACACATCTTCATCTTTAAGAAAGATCGGTTTCACATTTTCACTTTCTGTATAATGAGATTGTGTATAGCCTTGTTTTGGGAATTGATTATTGTGTTCATTTGTATCATCTGTATCTTGATTTTTATCTTGACGGTTGTTCCCGGACACAATTTGGGAGTACGACGCCATTGTTTCATTGTTTACAAGTTGTTCGTCAACTTCAATGCCATTATTCATCGGTTGCTCACCTCGCAATCCTTGAATGATTTGGTTAATTTGATCTTCACTCAATTGATTATACAATAACTCAAATTTTGACGACATTGCTTACCGAATTTCTATCTAAATTAAGTTTTATATTGGAGTAGTGTCTCAGTAAGCCTTGGCAAACTAAGGGCCATAAAAATCCTATGGTGACTTTCTTAATGTAGACCCTATGGTGACTTTATTACTGAAGATCATATTGTGACTTTATTATTGAAGACTCTATTGTGACTTTATTATTGAAGATCCTATGATGACTTTATTATTGAATACCCTATTGTCACTTTATTACTGAAGATCCTATTGTTACTTTATTATTGAAGGCCCTATTGTGACTTTATAAATGTAGATACTATTGTGACTTTATTATTGAAGATCCTATTGTGACGTTATTGCTGAAGACCCTATTTTGACTTTATTATTGAAGTCCCTATTGTGACTTTATTATTGAAGACCCTATGGTGACTTTATTATTGAAGACCTGATGGTGCCTTTATTATTGAAGACCCTATTGTAACTGTATTATTGAAGAACCTATGGTGACTTTATTATTGAATACCCTATAGTGACTTTATTATTGAAGACCCTATAGTGACTTTATTACTGAAGACTCCATTGTGACTTTATTATTGAAGAATATATTGTGACTTTATTAATGAAGATCCTATTGTGACCTTATTATTGAAGACTCTATTGTGACTTTATTATTGAAGACCATATTGTGACTTTATTATTGAAGATTCTATTGTGACTTTATTAATGGAGATCCTATGGTGACTATTTTACTGAAGACCCTATGGTGACTTTATTATTGAATACCCTATTGTGACTTGATTATTGAAGACCCTATGTTGACTTTATTATTGAACATCCTATTGTGACTTTGTCTTTGAAGACCCTATTTCGACTTTCTTAATGTAGACCCTATGGTGACTTTATTACTGAAGATCAAATTGTGACTTTATTACTGAAGAACCTATGGTGACGTTATTATTGAATACCCTATTGTGACTTTATTACTGAAGGCCCTATGGTGACTTTATTATTGAAGACCCTATTGTGACTTTACTATTGAAGACCCTATGTTGACTTTATTACAGAAAACCCTATTGTGACTTTTTTTTTATTGAAGGTCGTATTGCGACTTTATTATTGAAGACTCTATTGTGACTTTATTATTGAAGACCCTATGGTGACTATTTTACTGAAGACCCTATGGTGACTTTATCGTTGAATACCCCATTGTGACTTTATTACTGAAGACCCTATTGTGACTTTATTAATGAAGATCCTATTGTGACTTTATTATTGAAGATCCTATTGTGACTTTATTACAGAAGACCCTATTGTGGCCTTTTTTTTATTGAAGATCGTATTGTGACTTTATTATTGAAGACCCTTTGGTGACTTTATTATTGAAGACCCTATGGTGGCTTTATTATTGCAGATCCTATTGTGACTTTATTATTGCAGATCCTATGGTGACTTTATTATTGAAGACCCTATGATGACTTTATTATTGAAGACCCTATGGTGACTTTATTATTGAAGACCCTATTGTGACTTTATTATTGAAGACCCTATGGTGACTTTATTATTGAAGACCCTATTGTGACTTTATTACTGAAGACCCTATTGTGACTTTATTATTAAATACCCTATTGTGACTTTATTATTGAAGACTCTATTGTGACTTTATTATTGAAGACTCTATTGTGACTTTATTATTGAAGACCCTATTGTGCATTTATTATTGAAGACCATATTATGACTTTATTTTTGAAGAACCTATTGTGACTTTATTTTTGAAGACCCTATGGTGACTTTATTATTGAAGACCCTATTGTGACTTTATTTTTAAATATCCTATCGTGACTTTATTAATGAAGATCCTATTGTGACTTTATTATTGAAGATTCAATTGTGACTTTATTATTGACGACTCTATTGTGACTTTATTATTGAAGACCCTATTGTGCATTTATTATTGAAGACCCTTTGTGACTTTATTAATGAAGATCCTATTGTGACTTTAATATTGAAGATCCTATTGTGACGTTTTTACTGAAGACCCTATTGTGACTTTATTATTGAAGTCCCTATTGTGACTTTATTATTGAAGACCCTATCGTGACTTTCTTAATGTACACCCTATTGTGACTTTTTTTTATTGAAGATCGCATTGTGACTTTATTATTGAAGACCTATGGTGACTTTATTATTGAAGACCTTATGGTGACTTTATTATTGAAGACACTATTGTGACTCTATTATTGAAGACCCTATGGTGACTTTATCATTGAAGACCCTATAGTGACTTTATTATTGAAGACCCTATAGTGACTTTATTACCTAAGACTCTATTGTGACTTTATTATTGAAGAATATATTGTGACTTTATTAATGAAGATCCTATTGTGACTTTATTATTGAAGACTCTATTGTGACTTTATTATTGAAGACCATAATGTGACTTTATTATTGAAGACTCTATTGTGACTTTATTAATGAAGATCCTATGGTGACTATTTCACTGAAGACCCTATTGTGACTTTATTACTGAATACCCTATTGTGACTTTATTATTGAAGACCCTGTTGTGACTTTGTCTTTGAAGACCCTATGGTGACTTTCTTAAAGTAGATTCTATGGTGACTTTATTACTGAAGATCATATTGTGACTCTATTAATGAAGACCCTATGGTGATTTTATTATTGAAGACCCTATTGTGACTTTAAGATTGAAGACCGTATGGTGACTATTTTACTGAAGACCCTATGGTGACTTTATTATTGAATACCCTATTGTGACTTTATTACTGAAGTCCCTATTGTGACTTTATTATTGAAGACCCTATGGTGACTTTCTTAATGTAGACCCTATTGTGACTTTTTTTTTATTGAAGATCGGGTTGTGACTTTATTATTGAAGACCTTATGGTGACTTTATTATTGAAGACCTTATGGTGACTTTATTATGGAAGACCCTATTGTGACTCTATTATTGAAAACCCTATGGTGACTTTATTATTGAAGACCCTATAGTGATTTTATTATTGAAGACCTTATAGTGACTTTATTACTGAAGACTCTATTGTGACTTTCTTAATGAAGATCCTATAGTGACTATTTTACTGAAAACCCTATTGTGACTTTATTATTGAATACCCTATTGTGACTTTATTTTTGAAGACCCTATGGTGACTTTATTATTGAAGACCCTATTGTGACTTTGTCTTTGAAGACCCTATGGTGACATTCTTAATGTAGACCCTATTGTGACTTTATTACTGAAGATCATATTGTGACTTTATTACTGAAGACCCTATGGTGACTTTATTTTTGAATACCTTATTGTGACTTTATTGTTGAAGACCCTATTGTGACTTTATCATTGAAGACCCTATTGTGACTTTACTATTGAAGACCCTATGGTGACTTTATTACAGAAAACCCTATTGTGACTTTTTTTTTATTGAAGATTGTAATGTGAGTTTATTATTGAAGACCCTATGGTGACTATATTATTGAAAACCCTATTGTGACTTTATTACTGAAGACCCTATTGTGACTTTATTATTGAATACCCTATAGTGACTTTATTACTGAAGACCATATTGTGACTTTATTATTGAAGACCCTATTGTGACTTTATTATTGAATACCCTATAGTGACTTTATTACTGAAGACCATATTGTGACTTTATCATTGAATACCACATAGTGACTTTATTACTGAAGACCATATTGTGACTTTATCATTGAAGACCATATTGTGACTTTATTGTTGAAGACTCTATTGTGACTTTATTAATGAAGATCCTATTGTGACTTTATTACTGTAGACCCTATTGTGACTTTATTATTGAAGACCTTATTGTGACTTTATTATTGAATACCCTATAGTGACTTTATTAATGAAGATCCTATTGTGACTTTATTACTGAAGACTCTATTGTGGCATTATTATTGAAGACCATATTTTGACTTTATTATTGAAGACTTTGTTGTGACTTTATTAATGAAGATCCTATTGTGACTTTATTACTGAAGACCCTATTGTGACTTTATTATTGAATACCCTACAGTGACTTTATTACTAAAGACCATATTGTGACTTTATTATTGAAGACTCTATTGTGACATTATTATTGGATACCATACTGTAACTTTATTATTGAAGACTCTATCGTGACTTTATTAATGAAGATCCTATTGTGACTTTATTACTGAAGACCCTATTGTGACTTTATTACTGAAGACTCTATTGTGGCTTTATTATTGAAAACCCTATGGTGACTTTATTACTGAAGATCCTATTGCGACTTTAATATTGAATACCCTACAGTGAGTTTATTAATGAAGATCCTATTGTGACTTTATTATTGAAGACTCTATTGTGACTTTATTAATGAAGATCCTATTGTGACTTTATTATTGAAGACCCTATTGTGACTTTATTATTGAAGACCCTATGATGACTTTATTATTGAAAACCCTATGGTGACTTTATTATTAAAAACCCTATTGTGACTTTATTATTGAAGACCCTATGGTGACAATTTTACTGAAGACCCTATGGTGACTTTATTATTGAATACCCTATTGTGACTTTATTATTGAAAACCCTATGGTGACTTTATTACTGAAGATCCTATTGTGACTTTATTATTGAATACCCTAGAGTGACTTTATTAATGAAGATCCTATTGTGACTTTTTTATTGAAGACTCTATTGTGACATTATTATTGAAGACCATATTTTGACTTTATTATTGAAGACCCTATTGTGACTTTATTATTGAAGACCCTATGATGACTTTATTATTGAAAACCCTATGGTGACTTTATTATTAAAAACCCTATTGTGGCTTTATTATTGAAGATCCTATTGTGACTTTATTATTGAAGACCCTTTGGTGACTTTATTATTGAAGACGTTATGGTGACTTTATTACAGAAGTCCCTATTGTGGCATTTTTTTTTATTGAAGATCGTATTGTGACATTATTATTGAAGACCATATTGTAACTTTATTATTGAAGACTCTATTGTGACTTTATTAATGAGGATCCTATTTTGATTTTATTACTGAAGACTCTATAGTGACTTTATTAATGAAGGTCATATTGTGACTTTATTATTGAAGACCCTATTGTGACTTTATTAATGAAGGTCATATTGTGACTTTATTACTGAAGACTCTATTGTGACTTTATTAATGAGGATCCTATTTTGATTTTATTACTGAAGACCCTATAGTGACTTTATTATTGAAGACCCTATGGTTACTATTTTACTGAAGATCCTATAGTGATTTTATTATTGAATAACCTATTGTGACTTTATTATTGAAGACCCTATTGTGGCTTTATTATTGAAGATTCTATTGCGACTTTATTATTGAAGAACCTTTGGTGACTTTATTATTGAAGACGCTATGGTGACTTTATTACAGAAGACCCTATTGTGGCATTTTTTTTTATTGAAGATGGTATTGTGACTTTATTATTGAATACCCTAGAGTGACTTTATTAATGAAGATCCTATTGTGACTTTTTTATTGAAGACTCTATTGTGACATTATTATTGAAGACCAAATTTTGACTTTATTATTGAAGACTCTATTGTGACTTTATTAATGAAGATCCTATTGTGACTTTACTATTGAAGACTCTATTGTGACATTATTATTGAAGACCATATTTTGACTTTATTCTTGAAGACTCTGTTGTGACTTTATTAATGAAGATCCTATTGTGACCTTTTTACTGAAGACTCTATTGTGACTTTATTATTGAAGACCCTATGATGACTTTATTATGGAAGACCCTATGGTGACTTTATTATTGAAAACCCTATTGTCACTTTATTATTGAAGACCCTATGGTGACTATTTTACTGGAGACCCTATGGTGACTTTATTATTGAATACCCTATTGTGACATTATTATTGAAGACCCTATTGTGACTTTATTATTGAAGATCCTATTGTGACTTTATTATTGAAGACCCTATTGTGACTTTATTATTGAAGACTCTATGGTGACTTTATTACATAAGTCCCTATTGTGGCATTTTTTTTATTGAAAATCGTATTGTGACTTTATTATTGAAGACCATTTGGTGACTTTATTATTGAAACCCTATGGTGACTTTATTATTGAAGATCCTATTGTGACTTTACTATTGAAGACCCTATGGTGACTTTATTATTGAAGACTCTATTGTGACATTATTATTGAAGACCATATTTTGACTTTATTATTGAAGACCCTATGATGACTTTATTATTGAAAACCCTATGGTGACTTTATTATTGAAAACCCTATTGTGACTTTATTATTGAAGACCCTATGGTGACAATTTTACTGAAGACCCTATGGTGACTTTATTATTGAATACCCTATTGTGACTTTATTATTGAAGACCCTATTGTGGCTTTATTATTGAAGATCCTATTGTGACTTTATTATTGAAGACCCTTTGGTGACTTTATTATTGAAGACGCTATGGTGACTTTATTACAGAAGACCCTATTGTGGCATTTTTTTTTATTAAAGATCGCATTGTGACTTTATTATTGAAGACCCTTTGGTGACTTTATTATTGAAGACCCTATGGTGACTTTATTATTGAAGATCCTATTGTGACTTTACTATTGAAGACCCTATGGTGACTTTATTATTGAAGACCCTATTGTGACTTTATTACTGAAGACTCTATTGTGACTTTATTACTGAAGATCATATTGTGACTTTATTATTGAAGACTCTATTGTGACTTTATTACTGAAGACTCTATTGTGACATTATTATTGAAGACCATATTTTGACTTTATTATTGAAGACTCTGTTGTGACTTTATTAATGAAGATCCTATTGTGACTTTATTACTGAAGACCCTATTGTGACTTTATTATTGAAGACCCTATGATGACTTTATTATGGAAGACGCTATGGTGACTTTATTATTGAAGACCCTATTGTGACTTTATTATTGAAGACCCTATGGTGACTATTTTACTGGAGACCCTATGGTGACTTTATTATTGAATACCCTATTGTGACTTTATTATTGAAGACCCTATTGTGACTTTATTATTGAAAATCGTATTGTGACTTTATTATTGAAGACCATTTGGTGACTTTATTATTGAAGACCCTATGGTGACTTTATTATTGAAGACTCTATTGTGACTTTATTACTGAAGACCCTATTGTGACTTTATTATTGAATACCCTACAGTGACTTTATTACTAAATACCATATTGTGACTTTATTATTGAAGACTCTATTGTGACATTATTATTGGATACCATACTGTAACTTTATTATTGAAGACTCTATTGTGACTTTATTATTGAAGACCCGTTGGTGACTTTATTATTGAAGACCATATGGTGACTTTATTATTGAAGATGCTATTGTGCCTTTACTATTGAAGACCCTATGGTGACTTTATTATTGAAGATCCTATTGTAACTTTATTAATGAAGATCCTATTGTGACTTTATTATTGTAGACCCTATTGTGACTTTATTATTGAAGACCCTATGATGACTTTATTATTGAAAACCCTATGGTGACTTTATTATTAAAAACCCTATTGTGACTTTATTATTGAAGACCCTATGGTGACAATTTTACTGAAGACCCTATGGTGACTTTATTATTGAAGACCCTATTGTGGCTTTATTATTGCAGATCCTATTGTGTCTTTATTATTGAAGGCCCTTTGGTGACTTTATTATTGAAGACGCTATGGTGACTTTATTACAGAAGACCCTATTGTGTCCTTTTTTTTTTTTGAAGATCGTATTGTGACTTTATTATTGAAGACCCTTTGGTGACTTTATTATTGAAGACCATATGGTGACTTTATTATTGAAGATGCTATTGTGCCTTTACTATTGAGGACCCTATGGTGACTTTATTATTGAAGACCCTATTGTGACTTTATTACTGAAGACCCTATTGTGACTTTATTACTGAAGATCGTATAGTGACTTTATTATTGAAGACTCTATTGTAACTTTATTATTGAAGACTCTATTGTAACTTTATTTTTGAAGACTCTATTGTAACTTTATTATTGAAGACTCTATTGTAACTTTATTATTGAAGACTCTATTGTGACATTATTATTTAATACCCTATTGTGACTTTATTATTGAAGACTCTATTGTGACTTTATTAATGAAGATCCTATTGTGACTTTATTATTGAAGACCCTATGGTGACTATTTTACTGAAGACCCTATGGTGATTTTATTATTTAATACCCTATTGTGACTTTATTATTGAAGACCCTATTGTGGCTTTATTATTGAAGATCCTATTGCGACTTTATTATTGAAGACCCTATTGTGGCTTTATTATTGAAGATCCTATTGCAACTTTATTATTGAAGAACCTTTGGTGACTTTATTATTGAAGACGCTATGGTGACTTTATTACAGAAGACCCTATTGTGGCATTTTTTTTTATTGAAGATGGTATTGTGACTTTATTATTGAATACCCTAGAGTGACTTTATTAATGAAGATCCTATTGTGACTTTTTTATTGAAGACTCTATTGTGACATTATTATTGAGGACCATATTTTGACTTTATTATTGAAGACCCTATGGTGACTATATTATTGAAGACCCTATTGTGACTTTATTACTGAAGACCCTATTGTGACTTTATTATCGAATACCCTATAGTGACTTTATTATTGAAGACCGTATGGTGACAATTTTACTGAAGACCCTATGGTGACTTTATTGTTGAATACCCTATTGTGACTTTATTATTGAAGACCCTATTGTGGCTTTATTATTGCAGATCCTATTGTGTCTTTATTATTGAAGGCCCTTTGGTGACTTTATTATTGAAGACGCTATGGTGACTTTATTACAGAAGACCCTATTGTGGCCTTTTTTTTTTTTGAAGATCGTATTGTGACTTTATTATTGAAGACCCTTTGGTGACTTTATTATTGAAGACCATATGGTGACTTTATTATTGAAGATGCTATTGTGCCTTTACTATTGAAGACCCTATGGTGACTTTATTATTGAAGATCCTATTGTGACTTTATTACTGAAGACCCTATTGTGACTTTATTACTGAAGATCGTATAGTGACTTTATTATTGAAGACTCTATTGTAACTTTATTATTGAAGACTCTATTGTAACTTTATTATTGAAGACTCTATTGTAACTTTATTATTGAATACCCTATTGTAACTTTATTATTGAAGACTTTATTGTAACTTTATTATTGAAGACTCTATTGTAACTTTATTATTGAAGACTCTATTGTGACTTTATTATTGAAGACCCTATTGTGGCTTTATTATTGAAAACCCTATTGTGACTTTATTACTGAAGACCCTATTGTGACTTTATTACTGAAGACCCTATTGTGGCTTTATTATTGAAAACCCTATGGTGACTTTATTACTGAAGATCCTATTGTGACTTTATTATTGAATACCCTAGAGTGACTTTATTAATGAAGATCCTATTGTGACTTTTTTATTGAAGACTCTATTGTGACATTATTATTGAAGACCATATTTTGACTTTATTATTGGAGACTCTATTGTGACTTTATTAATGAAGATCCTATTGTGACTTTATTATTGAAGACCCTATTGTGACTGTATTATTGGAGACCCTATGATGACTTTATTATTTAAAACCCTATGGTGACTTTATTATTGAAAACCCTATTGTGACTTTATTATTGAAGACCCTATGGTGACAATTTTACTGAAGACCCTATGGTGACTTTATTATTGAATACCCTATTGTGACTTTATTATTGAAGACCCTATTGTGGCTTTATTATTGAAGATCCTATTGTGACTTTATTATTGAAGAACCTTTGGTGACTTTATTATTGAAGACGCTATGGTGACTTTATTACAGAAGACCCTATTGTGGCATTTTTTTTATTGAAGATCGTATTGTGACTTTATTATTGAAGACCCTTTGGTGACTTTATTATTGAAGACCCTATGGTGACTTTATTATTGAAGATCGTATTGTGACTTTACTATTGAAGACTCTATGGTGACTTTATTATTGAAGACCCTATTGTGACTTTATTACTGAAGACCCTATTGTGACTTTATCACTGAAGATCATATTGTGACTTTATTATTGAAGACTCTATTGTGACTTTATTAATGAAGATCCTATTGTGACTTTATTACTGAAGACTATATTGTGACATTATTATTGAAGACCGTATTGTAACTTTATTATTGAAGACTCTATTGTGACTTTATTAATGAAGATCCTATTGTGACTTTATTACTGAAGACCCTATTGTGACTTTATTATTGAAGACCCTATGGTGACTATTTTACTGAAGACCCTATGGTGACTTTATTATTGAATACCCTATTGTGACTTTATTATTGAAGACCCTATTGTGGCTTTATTATTGAAGATCCTATTGTGACTTTACTATTGAAGACCCTATGGTGACTTTATTATTGAAGACCCTATTGTGACTTTATTACTGAAGGCCCTATTGTGACTTTATTACTGAAGATCATATTGTGACTTTATTATTGAAGACTCTATTGTGACTTTATTAATGAAGATCCTATTGTGACTTTATTACTGAAGACCCTATTGTGACTTCATTATTGAAGACTCTATTGTGACTTTATTAATGAAGATCCTATTGTGACTTTATTACTGAAGACCCTATTGTGACTTTATTATTGAAGACCCTTTGATGACTTTATTATTGAAGACCATATTGTAACTTTATTATTGAAGACTCTATTGTGACTTTATTAATAAAGATCCTATTGTGACTTTATTACTGAAGACCCTATTGTGACTTTATTATTGAAGACTCTTTGATGACTTTATTATTGAAGACCCTTTGGTGATTGTATTATTGAAGACCTTATTGTGACTTTATTATTGAAGACCCTATTGTGACTTTATTACTGAAGACCCTATTGTGACTTTATTACTGAAGACCCTATTGTGACTTTATTACTGAAGACCATATTGTGACTTTATTATTGAAGACTCTATTGTGACTTTATTATTGAAGACTATATTGTGACTTTATTATTGAAGACCCTATTTTGCATTTATTATTGAAGACCATATTATGACTTTATTTTTGAAGACCCTATGGTGACTTTATTATTGAAGACCCTATTGTGACTTTATTACTGAAGACCCTATTGTGACTTTATTTTTAAATACCCTATAGTGACTTTATCACTGAAGACCATATTGTGACTTTATTATTGAAGACTCTATTGTGACTTTATTAATGAAGATCCTATTGGGACTTTATTATTGAAGACTCTATTGTGACTCTATTATTGAAGACTCTATTGTGACTTTATTATTGAAGACCCTATTGTGCATTTATTATTGCAGACCATATTATGACTTTATTTTTGAAGACCCTATGGTGACTTTATTATTGAAGACCCTATTGTGACTTTATTACTGAAGACCCTATTGTGACCTTATTTTTAAATACCCTATAGTGACTTTATCACTGAAGACCATATTGTGACTTTATTATTGAAGACTCTATTGTGACTTTATTAATGAAGATCCTATTGGGACTTTATTATTGAAGACTCTATTGTGACTTTATTATTGAAGACTCTATTGTGACTTTATTATTGAAGATCCTATTGTGCATTTATTATTGCAGACCATATTATGACTTTATTATTGAAGAACCTATTGTGACTTTATTTTTGAAGACCCTATTGTGACTTTATTATTGAAGACGCTATGGTGACAATTAAAAATCAGAAATACAACACACCTCCAGTCAAACTAATTAATCATATGCAGCATGCACAATTCCATTCATTAAATCTATATATAGATAATGAGAAATTAAATCTTGTATTTCATTCAAGTTGACAAGAAGATAACAACAAACCAGTCTAAGATTATGAATACCATCAATTCAACAACTGAATTTGCAGGTAATATTACTACACTAAGGTGTTATAAATATGACTACATTTTTCTACTGAAGATCGCACAGAACATGTGGTTTTAATGTATATTAACATATTCGTAAGAATTCTTAAAAACAAACTTTTGTACGAAACTATAACTATAATTCTAACCATGACGATACATCAATATTGCACAGAGAACAATAATATATACAGCACTTTCCATACATTAAAATGAATCCATGTCAGGCGATAACAGCAATAAATAGCTCGTATATAATAACAATAATAATAATATATTAATGGATGTCATGTATTCACTACACACTAAATGAAAACATTATATTTTACAAGATTATGTGATAAAATGAAAACCAAAAAATACACCACTGAGATGCGGGACAACAACTTAAGAAATAAAGTGCTGCGAAAAACATGGTGTTGCATGTCCTTCTTCGATTTACGGATTCTTATTACCCCTTTGGTATCTTCAAACTCTTCTTAAAGGTAATATACACTATTGTTAACAAGAGTGTCAACGATATACGCAGGATTGGAGATTAGATTTTACTCCGTGAAAGAATCAAGCCTGTGATAATTCCAGTAATCAAGAATTCACATTTTAGATGATGGTTCTATTCAATGTAGACCAAAAGCTAAAATGTTGTATATATATTTACTTGAAGATCTGATTACCGATGCAAATACTGAAGAGGAATCAACAATAAGTATATCTGAAAAAGAAGAATTTTCTACAGGTTTGTTTTTTTATTAATAGAAAACATATCTTTATTTGCAGTTATATTTATAGTTTATGGTGCCCATCGCCACTTTCAACAATATTCCAGTCACTGACAAACTTTATCACATAATGTTGTATCGAGTACACCTCGCCATGAACGGCGTTTTGAACGCACAACTTTAGTATTTGCAGGATAAAATGATACGATCAGGTAGCTTATTAAATATACCATAGCGGGTTGCTGCTACAGTGAAGCTACTGGACCAAGGATTCATAGTGGTTCAGTTAAATTATTAGTTTTATTGTCGCAACCATATCTTGGTAAACCGGTACGTAATATCGGTGTCACAAATGACCGTGGATAAGTTCTGTTTGTCGTAATCACAACCGCGCCCTTTCCTCATTCATGACTTATAATTGATTTGCCACAATGAGTAGCGCGACGAGTACCAGTAGTGGAGCAGCAACTGTTTACCTTTCCGTAGCACATGAATTCACTCCTGTATTTTAGGGGTTGGTGGTGATCAATCTTTAGTTTTCTATGGAGTGTTTTGTGGATCTTTGTTTGTCCATTTGTGAATTTCCATTGTGTTGTCTGTCCATCTTCGACTCACGGCTTCTGATTACTCTTTTTGTATCTTAATTTTTTTCATATTGATCTGCACATTTATTTTATTCTTATGAAGAATTCAAAAGTACACAAAGTATGGATGTTGATAATAAAGAAAGGAACATCATACAAACAGGTATGTACATTCTGTATGAATAAATAGAAACAAAATAAAAAGAATTACAGAATATCTTTATGTTATTCAATGTCTGTTAGTTCAGGATGCTCCGTTTTATATTTTGGCTTTCGAGCGTTGGCGGACTATAAATAAAACAACTTGTTAATCACAATTCAAAATGTTTCTGATTTAATTTTCAATGTCGAATTACAAGGTTAAAAATCTGTTTAAGGATATATCACACACTATGTATAACTGCTGTGTTGATCAGTCAACATTTTTAATATCTAAATTATCGCACTGATATTTATTGTGAAGAATTTGTAAATCGAAGAAGGATAGACAATACTATCAAAGAACAAACAATGATCTACAAAACACTACACAGAAAACTAAAGATTGAACAACACGAATCCTGAACTCAGATGCTCCAGAAAAGTAAGCAGTTTGCATTGCTGCCTGTGAGATACTGAGATTTCCTAGTGAAGTATATAAACAATATACATACATTGCCGACAAAAATAAAATTTATTTCTACGAGCTTTAGAAACAGGAAAAAAGCGAGTCTCCGACGAGCTTTCCTATCTGTTTCACAACGATTTCAAATAAATGTTATATTTACTGACAATGTACGTATATTGTGCTTATCCTGCAAAGCAAAAAAGTCGAAAACAACTGCTAACTTTCCTGAAAATATCAGAAACAAGCGTCATTCTAATAGGTTACCATGGTGTCATCTATCACGATCGCACTTATACTGGTACAGTTTCTTTCCGTTGCTCAACATGAATCAGATACCAGAAAAACTATATTTTGGTGAGTGGTCGTATGCAACAAAAGTTTTCCAGTCGGTGCAATATGACTGCTCAAATAGATCCAGTGCAGGATAACAACCATGATTTCACGCAGTAAAATATAACGTTTATTCCACCACGACGTCATAATTTCGCATATTTTAATTACTGCAATGTGCGGTTACCCGTAATTGCTTTTTTTTAGATCTTCGGAATGCAAAAGTAGTTATACTATAATAACGATCAATACCGATATAAATAGAGATGAATTGTCAAAAAAGATAAATTATTTTATTTGATTTCAGGTTTTTCTTTGAATGAAAAGTTGATGTATTATGGTATTTTGGCATTAGGGCTTGTCTTGGTTTTGATTTCGTCCATTCTTTGTAATGTCTGTATCAATCATAAGTGTAAGAAAGCAGGTCTTAAAATATCACAAAATGATGAAAGAGTTGTACCTACTGAACCACCTCACGAAATTGAAGATGTCTTTCCACAATATGAAACAATTGATGAAAACAATATGGAACCGATGCAAGTGATCGAGAAAGTTGAAGCTACAGTTAATCCCCGAACATCTTCAGTTAACAGTAAATCGCCGGCAGATAGGTCGTATTTAGAAGTTATTGACATCGATGATGATTATCTTAATCCATATCAGCCCATTGAAACGAACGATCAGCCTGATATCTTACATAAATATTGCACTACAAATATGGTATCGTCGCCAGAATATGAAGTAGTAAGGCTACAGGAAGCTAAGATGGAATGTGATAAAGATTTCTTAGGAGAAATAATTATTAAACAAATCGAATCAAATGTAATACCTAAAATTTTCGAATCTTCTAATTCGCTTGACAGTGAAATATCGCTAACTGAAAAAGATGACAAGTCTAAAAAGAGGGAAGAGTCTTCTAATCTGTATTGTCCGCTAAAGAAGTGCGAGGTTATAGAAGATAATGGTTACTCCCTACAAAACAAAAAGACAGCAGAGTATGTTAATGTAGATCAGTAGATGATAAATTCATAGTGGACACTGTGAACGTCGGTACAAATACTTGGTCCCTCGGCAAACTTCGAGAGATATTCCTAATTATTCAATACTACACACACTAACAAGTCCGATAAAGTGTGCGATTATGTGAATTTTTAAATAATGAAATTCAACAATGTCCTGAAAAGGAGACCTGTAATTTGATATGAATATCAATATCAGTATGACGTGTTTATGTACAATTGCTCCGACAATACTAGCTCACCTTTACATTTTTCGAACGACAATTTCTTTTAACTTTCTGACTTAGGTAGTCTGTACCCGTCTTACGCTATACCATTTATTTTACTCTGTTGTTTGGAGTTTTGCGTTATAGAATGATTGTAGGTGATTGACGTCACTTAAAGCATTTTATATTTCAGTTATATAATACGGGTCCCTTTTGTTGGTGCAGGAACCTGGAAATAATGACCACACCAACTTGGTGCAAATCGATAACAAGCAAATAACATAAAGAAAAGCTTGAAGATGCCAAAAGGATAATCAGCAGCCGGAAATCGAAAAAGGACAGACAATACAATGATCATAATAAAAAGGACAAACATTTCCACAAAACACTACACAAAATAATAAAGACTGAATAACACAAACCCCACAAAACACCAGAAGTTAACTCAGGTGCTCAGGAAGGTAAGCAGTATCAAGCCGTATCAACAAAACTACACTGGGTTAAGTTGAACTGACGAAGAGATGAAGGGCTCTGATTACACAGACATATTTAAGTCATTCTAACTACATAAATTGCATTGCACTAGTACTGCCATGGCGGCTCAACCAAATGTTTAGACAACTCTAGCTAATTAATAGAGAAAAGGTCCTCTTTGCGTTCCTGTCGAAGGGACTTATAATTTTAGGTCGAATAAGTCGTGTGCTTGCTTTGTCATGGGAAATGTAGATATTTACCTATATTTCGAGTTTACCAGGATAGTGACTTATCTGAGTAATAGGTAACGCGATTTGACTGTATTTCTCATTATGAATTATAAGAACACGAGATATGACTGTATTTCACATCATGAATTATAAGAACACGAGATTTGACTGTATTTCCCATCATGCATCACAGGAAGATATCTAAGTATTTAAAACACCTGTTATTTCTTTTTGGGTGTTCTTGTTAAAACGAAATTGGGTTTTACTATTCCTTCAATTTGTATATAATTAAAGAAAAAACAACTGAACAAGAAGTTGTCATGAATTAAATTTTGTTTTTAATAGGTAAAACAGATTATATACACACGGCAACGTATATCCTATTATGTTGTGGTCTAACAGTATTAACACTTTTTATTGCATTAGTGTATAAATAAAAGCGTCAACAATTTATATGTAAATAAACTATAGTATATGTTTGTAACTTGTTTTGCTGATGACAACATATTCTTAGATGAAATCATCTCACTTGTTTCGTTTTATTCGTATTTGTATTCAGCATCATGTTCAGTAAATGTAGAAATATGTGTAGCAATACTCACTTTTTATAATAAATCTTTGAAGATGTTTTCTCACTAACGTTTTTCTTTCTACAATACAATTATATGATAGCAATAGTAAATATATTACCAGTAATACATAGTATAACATCTATGGGTTTTTCTTAAAAACTTCCCATTTTAGAGGGACCGTCGTGGTGGTGATCGTATGCTAGTTGGATTTATAACTACCTATGTAATCAGTACATATCATCAACCACATTATGTGTTCGAATCCGGTTCAGGCGAGGTGTACTTTATACAACATTATAAGTTTGACAGTGGTTTGCGGCAGGTGGGTGGTTTTTTCCTGGCACTCCGGTTTCCTCTACCAATAAAACTGATCGTCACGAGATAACTGAAATATTGTTGAAAGTGGCGTTAAACACCATAGCCATAACTTATTTTAGATCGGGAGCAGCTATCATCGTGGAGCTTAGTGAGTGAAATGTGTCAATAAATCTGACTATTTATCAAGTACATGTAGGTAAAACACAATATACAATGCAAATCTTAAAAGGAAAATATTTAGTTTATAACAATTTTATTCGTTCATAGAGACAAAAAGTATCAGACACAAGTCTTACCAAGTTATGAAGTCCATCTTTGAACGACAAACAATTATTACCAATATACACATGGAATAGTGCATGTACATGAATGTGTGTATACCAGTAACAATTACACATAAAACTATTCCAATAATACAAATAAAATGTCTATCAACATAGCTTAATTCTTCAGAGATGAGTTTTAGAAAACATTAAAAAATTATAAATATTTAAACATAGCGAATATAAAATTCGTAAACAAGTTAAAATATAGAACATTTAATAAATATAGAAAGTGTTATAGGTATTAAGTGTTTAACGTTAACGCTTTCAACAATATTCCAATTATATCATGGTGGTAAGTTTCATTTGTGTAGTAATACAATGTAAATAAACTGAGAAAAATACCACACTGTCGAACCAATTCCAAAATCAAATATCAAAATCATAGAAAAAGGTACAATCGACACCCCTAACATAATAATGCACGACCACTCACTTTCCTGGCTTATTACACTTCCCCCAATAACAATTGGCGGTGTTAAACTAGTTTTGTGAGCCCAAACCTCCACTCTAGGAGAAATGATGCGGCCATGCAAGTTCCCTCCATTGTCAGCAAAATGCCAACACTAACATATAACCAGGCAAACAGCACAATCACAAAAAAACGCTATAATCTTGAACATTATACACAATATTTTTAATCTTCGTGACACAGAAGTTGTCGTATGTATACTAATAATTCTATTAAAAAAAGCAGACGCCCTCAACAATATCTAAATAATAGACATAATAGTGAAACAATAGTCAACTTTGAACCAAAATCTAATTGTCAGTTCCATCTTTCGTCATCTGTACGCATCTGTAGGAAACCTCAATATATGGAGAAAACCACCAACCTGCTACAAGTCAACGACACTCTTTATAACACAAGGTAGTATGGATTATATCACCACCATGAACGGGAATCAATCTTACAACATAAGCGGTGAAAGCTATTGGTGTAAATTCTACTACCACACGACCCCAACGGCCCCTAGAAAAACATAGGAAATGGGTTATGCTTCAAAAATTCTAAACAAATAAATATTTAACTAATAAATAGAAATTTGAAATATCTTGGAAAAAGCAAAATGTCAATTCTAACAGCATATGCATTCGAGAAAAGATATCAACTACCGTCTCATATATGAAACCTGTCATGAATTCTGAAAACCATTGAAAGCAGGGGAGTTCCACAAATTAATGTCTGACTCATGCAAGCAGTTGAGACATGAACACTCCAAATGGACCATCAAATGACGTCGTCAATAATATAGCTGACGCTTTGGGTTCGTGTAATGGTGTTACACTGATGAATAATTTGAGAGTGCATGATGAAGATTATTCGATAAACACATCCTTCCTAAATAATGTAATTATTACCAGGTTCTCCTTCCACAGGCATAAGTGACATTAGACGATTTTTGCTATCCTGTTAAGACCCTTTGAATTTATTCCTACCAAATATTATAAATTATTTGGCTTTCCAATTTTTCGAATTTGAGCGTTATTCCAGAAACGCGTCGTGCGCACTAAATTGGATATCTTCTTTTTTTTATGTTCGTCTTTACGTTCCTAGTTACGTGTTGTGATGTCCGTTAGGATTTCCGCATACAAACGATGTTCGATTCATCCTTTCTCCGAGTTGTTTGTAGGAGGGCCCAGGTCTTATTTATGTTGTTTGTGTTTGTTTGCGTATAGTGGTGTCCAGTATTTTGTCCTATTATATGTATTTACGTTCTTAGTTCCGTGTTGTGATGTCTTCTACGATTTCCGCATAAAAACGATGTTCGGTTCATCCTTTCTCCGTGTTGTTTGTTAGAGGGCTCATGTCTTATTTATGTTATTTGTTTTTGTTTGCGCACAGTGGTATAAGGCACGCCTTGGCTAGATGAGTAACATGGCGAGTGTCTTATAAGAGACAATAACTGCTACAACGTGCGAGTATCTGGGTTCACCCCTGGCTTTTAGTGGGGCCTGAGTTGCTCATTTTCTCAGTTTTCTGTGTTTTATTTTGATTTTTGCTTGTTTGTCTTTGTACTGTGTCTTGTGTGATCAATGTTGACATTAAGATATTTTATTAGCCATGCCAGTATCAAAACACTGACTCCTTGACGGATCATAGCCTCGGGGACCAATAGTCCACCAGCAGTGATTGTAATAAAATCGTAGATATCTAATATTGTGATTTCTGTTACGATTTCCGCATAAAAACGATGTTCGGTTCGTCTTTACCGCCAGTTGTTTGTAGGAGAGCGCATGCTTATTTACGTTATTTGTATTTACTTGCGCATAGTGGTGTCCAACTCATATTGTATTGTGTTTTTTCTTTGTTTTTCGTCGTCTTGTGTACTATGCGTTGCCAATTCTCTGGATTGTCCATTTTTGATTGCCCCTTCAGTATTTTCTAACGTTTATTGAAGTGCACCCCACGTTTTTTCTGGAATCGCATTACAGGTACACTCAATGTTATAGGTCAAACGATTGGAAAGCCAAATAAGTGAAGGATTTTACGGAGCAAGTAAACTGAAGGGTCTAGACAGAAAGCTAAAATCAGGTAAGGTCACCTAGGGAGATTAACGCTAGTTTTAATAAATTACATTATTTAGGAAAAGTAAATTTCAATAATAAATATATCTAATAAATCATGTCAGTGCTGAAACATTGACTACTGGGCGGATGATACCCTCGGGTACTAAAAATACATAAGAAAAGGTATCTACCCAGTGACAAAACCCTTGATATCTAAACACGAGGTGATTCTGGAATAATCTGCAGGTACACTCGACCTAAAAAATTGCCAAATAATATAAAGGTCTTAAATCAAGTTAGGGCAACGACATTTGATATCCACAAAATTAAAGGTGTTGTTTTCAGTGTTATCTAAGATGTAACTTGATATGGCATTGATACTGTATTACAGGACTTTATAATTGTAAAAAATGTAGTCGACGTGAAAAATACATTAAGGCAGGTGATACTGATACAGAATGGCAACTACAAAACTAGATGAATTAGACCACGGGTATGCTTGGATAATACTAGGTGGTAAGAATATCATCTTTTAAATAATTGATTGATTGTTGTTTAATGCCATAGCTTAAAGGAGGTTAATAGTTTTACAAGCAATAATTCTGATATAGTTGACGGTAATTGACGGTAATGTGGACATTCCCCTTTAAATGATATGGTTGAGTCAGGAAAAGTGTATATTAGAAACTCACAATGTAGATAATGCTGTTTAACATATAAAGAATGATTTTAAAGTGAATATCATCAATGAATTGTCAATGCCCCAATGCAGACAGAAAACACGTCTTTTACCTACACATGTCTAGCCGGAAGTTCCTTGTTCATTGATGTTAGCACTCTATATCTGCATAAAATATAATACCTGAACTTTGTCTTTGATTGAAGTCTATGTGAACAGGTGATAATGATGTAGTTTTCTAAAGTATCAAACTGATCTACCACCCTCTAACTCCAAGACTTATTATGCGAGGGTCGACATTTTACTCACTTGTAGAAAACACTTGTATTACCTCATCATTCACCAAGAAGGAGTTTTATGACCATACAACTAATGTTATATATATGAGTATGATCGGGGTATCGATATTGTCTGTTTCTACGATTATTCTATTTGATTTTAGAATTGTTCCAACAATGTGTTATTTTTTGTTTTTCATTTCATTATATATATATATTTTGCTATTATTATTTTTTTGCGACTAGTTGATGATGATATGCTTACATTTCCGGTTTCATCTCTCGCTTCCGGTTTTGTCTTGAGAGGTGCTTATTCGTTTTGTTGTTATTGGTGGAATTTATTACCCTAAATGTTTAATCTTTCTTTTCATAAACAATTGCATATCCGTTTCTGGTCCTTGAGAATACTGGTATTTTCTCCATTGAAACTTATATGGAAAATGTTGGACCCCAAAGGCTGGAACCCCATATGCAGACCCTGTGATCTTATTTATGGTAGCCGTTAGTAAATACAAATTTTGATTTTAAATTCATTTGAACATATCTGAATCACCTCATCCTAAGTACCATCTCTGTCAGGTTTTGTTCCATTTGGTTCAGTCGATTTGCAGAAGATTAAAATGTGAAAAAATTACAGACGGATGCAAAGTGATGGCAATAGTTTACATGACCCTTCGTAGTCATGTAAGTAAAAAGGAGGTTAAAATCATGCAGCGTAAATAAAATACAAGATAATTGCATTGGCTAATATAAAATGCAGTTGAAATGACAGTGAAACATGTTTAAACTGAGTCTGTAATGAACCGCATGCTTGTCTTGACAAAAAAATCTTTAGGGAATGTACTTTCAGGGTTAGGATTATGGTGTTTAATGCCACTTTCGTCAATATTTCATTTATATTGAGGCTGTCATATTTATTGGAGGAAACCGGAGTACCTGGAGAAAACCACTGACCAATCGTAAGTCACTGACAAACTTTATCACATAATTTTGTATCGAGTACACCTTGCCATAAGCGGGATTCAAACTCCTGTTAGTAGTTGCACTAATTACACAGGTAGTTGTAAATCCAACTACCATACGATCACAATGACAAAGACCTCCTATTGGCATATAGTTTTTGGTATGTGTTATTAGTAATTAGATCTAATATGGTGAAACGGTAAATTGTATATGATATCATAAAAGAGGGGATTTCCCCAAATGAGGAGGATAAGTAGATGTGATCATGTTCAGGATAATTACAGGATTTTATAAAATAAACTACAACATAATGTATCACATATTTAATTACCAGTAGATAAATAAAATTCATATTCACAACTACACAATTTAAACTAGAGGCTCCCGGGAGCCTGTATTCACTCATCTGGTTTTCAATTTGACTTCTAAAGTTTATAGAAAAAGTTGGAACATATGTTAAACTTTAAATTTCACCTGATTCTTTTAATTTACCATTAAATGAAATTTCTAATTTAAGTAATGGCAGTCATCTTAGATGGAGCTAGTGGTGTGACACATAATTTAGAAAGTGAACTAATGTCAGTTTTTTATCAATCTATGCCAAGTACATATAAATTGGCTGAAAGAAAAAATTAACAGAAAATTAAGGAAGAAATGTTGAACTACTCATTGTCATGCAGCTGCAGTCTAAATTTGATCTCTATTCAACTTAAAATAAAACAGTAATGGTTCATTATCTATTTGTATGGAAATACTACTGACAATATACTATTTTCAACAATATTTCAGTTATATTGTGGCAGTCAGTTCTATTTTTGGAAGAAACCGGAGTACCCGGTGAAAACCACTGACCTGCCGCAAGTCACTGACAAACTGTATCACATCATGTTGCATTGAGCTCACCTCGCTATGATCGGAATTCTAACTCACAACTTTATTGGTGATAGGCACCGATTGCATATAGGTAGTTGTAAATCCAACTATCATACGACCACGACAGCCACGCTGCCTATTAAACTTTAATGCATAATAAATGATATTGAAGTTGCATATTAATATCTGATTACAATGTGATTATAGATAAAATATGAACAACCACATGACCACTGTTCCATTAAACTTTACAATATTACAACACGTACATACAGACAAGATGTGAGAATGCAGTTATTGTCATTAAAGCCTTGAGTCTATTACTTTAATGTGATAATGACTTCATAAAATGTTTACAGAAGTAAGTATGACCAGTACTTTTTCAATATTGCACAGCAAAAGTAGCAACGTCAACATACATAATAATTCTTTATTCCGTAAGCAATTCTACTTATAGGATTATATAATATGTACGTTGGGAAACATACTTTACATATGTTTTTCGTAAAGCATACTTTTGTTAATGTAGCTATGTAAAAATATTACTCCTGGTGTGTTAACAATAATTAATAGTTCACTGTTTTCAACTTATTTGCATACCATGATATAAGGTCACAAGTTCAATCATACCATGATATAAGGTCATAAGTTCAATCATACCATGATATAAGGTCACAAGTTCAATCATACCATGATATAAGGTCATAAGTTCAATCTTACCATGATATAAGGTCAGAAGTTCAATCTCACCATGATATAAGGTCAGAAGTTCAATCTCACCATGATATAAGGTCAGAAGTTCAATCGTACCATGATATAAGGTCCGAAGTTCATCCTTACCATGACATAAGGTCAGAAGTTCAATCTTTCCATAATATAAGGTCAGAAGTTCAATCTTACAATGAAATATAACATCAGAAATTCATTCTTACCATTAATCGTATATTTCCATCATTAAAGAATATAAATACAAAAAGATTCATTCCGATTCATTAAATTAATAATGGTATCATTGGCTTGTAAGACAATATGATTTTAAAAAATGGATCTTTTATCTTTACAACATAATGATTCTAAAACATGTTTTTGTTAAGCACAGGGCACATTAATTTAATTGTTTATCTTTAGTACACTTTGGTTTAGCATGTATTTTAAGGTTTTATTCTCTTGATCATTTTGAAAGCTGTAGTTGACCAAACTGTTGGCATTAACACACCTGACAAGTTATTTTAATAACTATCTGATGCATGTAATGTCATTGGTATATTATGTTTTTCTTAATAACACATCAGTTTACAAGATATTTGTTTCTGCCATCTGTTATTAGTTTTTCAAAAGTGTTTAGAAAGCTGCTATCAGATCTTTGTTCAGATATAGCCTGTAAATATCCCCTATAATTTAACGGTATTAAGGGAGTTAACTCAGGAAGATAACCATTACTGTCTGTTGACACAGGTATAAGCCTGTTGTTTTTTTCTTGGAAGGTTATTGTCTGAATTAGGGAAATTTCACTTAAAAATCTCGGAAGACCTGAATCGACAAAATTTTGTGTCACAAAAACAAATAAAAATCTACAACTTTTAAAAAGAATAGCAGCTGATTTCATTAAGGATGTTCCAGGCAATAGGTTTTCAAATGTTGTAATGCTTAAATCTAAATCTGGAAATTCCCTTTTCATATTTGTGATGAATTCTTTAGCTGCCTCTCTATCATCATTAGCATAAAGTACAACTGCATCAGCAATATCTGTGGATTGAAAGAAAACATAAATATCAAGATTATAATTATTAAGATCAAGTCTTTTAACATTAAACTGAAATAATTATATAATAATTACTTATTTAAGATGGTAATTTCAAGATTTATTGACTGGCCAAGGATTTCAGCTAAATATTTCAGTTTATATCCAGACATAAGGGCTGCCCATAAATCTTGATATTGTTCTCTACATAAAGGTAATAACAAAATTACCGAACTCCGAACTCCGAACAATCTTACAAAGGGAAAGTCAAAACTCATAATTATATAAACAGACAAAATCAGTCAACAACCGAAAAACTGTGAAAACCGTAATGACCCTGACTTGGTACAGGCATTTCTAAAGAAATGGTGGGTTGAATCAGATTTTAAGGTGCCAAACCCCCCGCTCTCATTACGGTTCAAAGGTTCCGGCTGTCACTGTAACAGTATTTAAATACAGGAACAAAATAGGTAAAATAGTTATCAAAGCAGTACCATATTCGGTGACGTAAATGTCAAAAATATTTTTACGTCACACATTGACAAACAAATTCTTGACATTTTTGACTTCTTTACCTTTATACATTTTCACTATATGAAAATGCATCGCTTATAATTTTTTCTGCAGAGACGGAATATATTTCGACAAGATATTGGTATCGGAATATAAACTTTTTAAGAGATCGAATAAGGCGAATCTTTTAATAGCCCTGGTCCAGTAGCCTGTTTCTCAGATGAAGATGACGTTTCAGGAAATCAGAATAATTGCTACTGGCCCTTACATAGCAAATCAATTGCGAGATGTAAACACCATATGCAGGAGAAACTGGTATATTGCTGCACATGTTTGGAAAATTTATGATTTTAAAATTGAAGTTTGTCCCGCTTATCATAAATTTTAGTACTGAGTTGACCACTGTCGTCAAATTCAAAGTATAAGTCCAAAAATGATGCGGACGAAGCTGTATCGGTGGTCTCTTTAACTTCCAGCTCTGGAGGATATATCAATGGAAGAAATTCCGCAAATCTAGAATTATTGATAGATAAAACGTCATCAATATACCTGTATGTGAAATTAAAGGCTCTAGCCTCATGAATCTTCTTATCTTTTACAAGCTTTTGAAGAAACTCCGACTCATATGAGTATAAAAATAAATCGGCTAGAAGAGGGGCACAATTCGTACCCATTGGTATGCCGACGACCTGCTGAAACAGTGCCCCTCCAAAGGAGACAAATATGTTATCGATGAGGAACTCTTGTTTTTATTGTATTGAACCCATTCAACTTACAATGAAGCAATTTTTTTAGGAATATATTGTTTAAACATCTGATTATGGCTTTGTGATTTGCAGGATTCACCCTTCGCTAAAAAAAAAGGCAGAAGGCTACTTTGTGTATTGTGTACCCAATGTTGTCAGTTTCTCTGGATTGTTTATTTTTGATTGCCCTTTCGGTATTTATTTTTCACTTTCTCAGGTATTTGGTGGGATCTGTGTTGTTCATCTTTTAGTTTTTAGTTTGCCCGTTCGGTTTTTTCTAACTTTTATTTCAGCTATTTGTTATTTAATTTATTATTTTGATCGGTTTTCTTTTTTCTTTCTTTAATCATTATTCATATATTATTTTTCATCATTACCAACTGTTCACGTAGATCAAAGAAAAACCTCAGGTATTATATTTTATACAAGTTGTGAGTACTAACATTGAAGGAACAAAGACAACAAGTATTACACATATAGCATAAATACAAACGGAACTATAAGACAAGCTTTTTACAGTTAGGTATCAGTTCGTATCTTGTGATGAGATAACTGCAACAGATTATTTGGTAGCAAGTGCTAACATTTCTGCCTTGAAAGAACATGCAATTCCGTTTCAGAAGCTGTGGAAGCGATGGTCCTAATCTTAACAAGACAATATGGAGGAGCCCAAACCTGTATGATTATCACTGATTTCTGCACATGGACATGGAAGAATGTGTGAGTCGAAACCTGTATGAATATCCCTGATTTCTGCACATGGACATGGAAGAATGTGTGAGTCGAAACCTGTATGAATATCCCTGATTTCTGCACATGGACATGGAAGAATGGTGAGCCGAAACCTGTATGGATATCCCTGATTTCTGCACATGGACATGGAAGAATGGTGAGCCGAAACCTGTATGGATATCCCTGATTTCTGCATATGGACATGGAAGAATGGTGAGCCGAAACCTGTATGGATATCCCTGATTTCTGCATATGGACATGGAAGAATGGTGAGCCGAAACCTGTATGGATATCCCTGATTTCTGCACATGGACATGGAAGAATGGTGAGCCGAAACCTGTATGGATATCCCTGATTTCTGCATATGGACAAGGAATAATGGGCGAGCCCAAACCTGTATGATTATCCTTGATTTCTGGATTTAGATAAGGAAGAATGGCTCAGTCCAAACCTGTATGATTAATAATAAAGTTTTATTTAAAGTCGATATTAATTAAACATTACAGCACAAGCTCTAATGAGCTTTTCAAATCGACTACATACAAAATACATACATTCATCTCACAATCATGCACAAACACACCAATTTAATAAAAATAATGCATAGTAATATTAAAACATAATGCATATGGTGACTTAAAAACAACATAAATGCTTGTTAAGATCAAGGATTTATATAAATCCTTGTTAAGATAGAACCTAAAAATGCATGGCAAAATAAAACATATAAAGCATGGTAAGATAATACAAGTCAAAGTAAAAAAAATGAAGTTTATAAATCAGAGTTATGGACAAGCAATGATAATACATGCAGGGGTTTCAAAGTTTTTAATAATAGGAGGTACTTCTTAAATTTTAGGAGGTATCTAAAAAATTAGGCTGAGGGCCGTAAGGGGTCCAGGGGGCGGAAGCTCCTGAAATCTAGCATTTTGTGGACCAAAAAATGTACTTCATAGACTGCAAAACATTAGTGTTTTTGAAAGAAAAATCCCATTCACTTTAGATTTCACCAAGAATGAAGACCATGCATAATGCCTGGATTTTCCCCCCAAATTTCTTTATTAAATATTTCAGTTTACAGACTTCAGCCAAGATTATTCATAGATAGTCTGCCATATCTTAAAAAAAAACCAAAAAGACCATAAAGAGCTACGGTTCCGCAGCTAGGCTTGACCAAGCCATTGTTATCAAAGCTGAAACTTCTCAAAATTCTTTTGTTGGCTTTGTCCTTTTCTTTTTCACAATACCTTAGCTTGTGTGTTTTTTTTAAATTTTATTACCAGTAATTAAACTCATCAAAGACCATTGGCATGGATCAAGACCATATAAGTGTCATAATTAATGAAACCAAGGACGTATATAGAATACGTCCTTGATGAAACATATAAATTTAATTTGCAATCATCAATCTTTAATAAAATTTATAATTTTAATAGATCAATACAAATACAATTAAACAAAAACAATATATATTGTTACTTTCACGACTTATGTGCAAAAAAAATGTTCAAACAAAAACGATTCGCGGGAAGATATTTATTAACATTTGAATCACAAAAGTTAAATTATTTTGGAAAAAAAGTGGGGGCCGGCGTTTTGACATTACAATGTAATTCGTATTTGAGCCATGTCCGGTCCTTTTTCAAGATTTCTAGTAATTTTCTATCCCTTATCTCCTCGTACCCCCTTTTAAAAATGTTTTTCAGCACACTTTCATTTCTGTGAACAACCGCGGTAGGGCCCCGTCAAAATATGTAAATAAATTAGCCATAGGTTTTTATTTTTTCATACCGGAAGTTAAACAATATGGACGAAGTTAAACAACAAGACAGTTCGGCCCAGAATGATTCGACCCTGGGTTTTAAATGGATAATAAAAATCGCACAACATATTGTGTAGTCATATATTCATAATACATAATGATCATACTTATATTACTGGAGATTACACTAAATTGTGTTTGAACATAATTTGTAATCGGTCATTTTTTTATTTTGAAATGATGTCAGCTTTGTTCCGGTCCGAGTTTTACACAAGGATGAAAAAATATTGGGACGAAAACATATCTATTTACCGCATGCGCAAACTGCTATTTACGATTCTAAGGTAAAGTTATTTTTAAAACAGGGAATATCCCATCAACTTGGTCGTGACGCAGTTGTTCGATTTGAATGCGAGAATTCAGCAATTGACGTGATCATTAATTTTTTATGAAAAATATTCCTCAAGCCTATCGACCATCGTACTTGTGGTTTTGAAAACCGCTAATTTTGGGGGGGTTCAGTAATTTCTGCCGGTACTATACATGATCTCAAGCGGGTAAAAGTACTGGGTACCGGCCCACTTTGAAACCCCTGTACATGCAAGATAAAAAAAAAATAATAACAAAAAATCTATAAGCATAGCAATAGAAACAGAAAAATGTTTAGCACTGCACCATATTTCAACTAAAAATGGCAAGAATTAAAAAAAAAAAGTATATGCTACAAAGCACTATATGCATGCACTGCACTGGCATGAGCTGTTCATTGGATCCCACGTTTGTATTAAATTTTTAAACTGCCCCAGAGATGTTTCCCTTCTACAGTGATTAGGCAGCTCATTCCAGATTTGTGCAGCATTATAACGAAAGGATTTCAGGCCATACCTGGTAGTTCTGACTTGTGGTAAAACTGCTGTTTCCTGTGATCTAAAATTATAATTTTGAAGTTTAATATTGATTAAGTCACGAAGAAAAGAACTGGTTCCAGGATTGACCCTTGTGGTACCTCTTTATTTATTTGATCCCAATCATTGTAATAACTTCCAATTTTAATACATTGTTTTCTGTTTTCTAGATAACTTTGTAATAATTTTAGAGTTTTTTGATAGGCTTCCAATTTTAGCAAAAGTAAATCATGCGGTAAACATTCAAAAGCTTTTGAGAGATCCATCAAAATTGCAGCAATAAATGTATTGTCATCCAGAGCTTTTTTCCAGTCTTCTATTATTTTTTTAAAGTGCTGTTTGGCAACCAAAACCAGGTCTAAATGCTGAGAGAAGAGGGTGAAAATGTTTATCTAAAAAAATCCATTAACTGGTCATGTATAGCTCTTTCATAAATTTTAGAAATGCATGGTAACACACTTACAGGTCTGTAGTTTCACAGTTGAACAGTGGAGATACCTGCACAGCTTTTTAATTTTCAGGAAAAATTGAGCTTTCAATTGATTTATTTACTAGAATTTTTATAGGATTTGATATTCATGGTTGTGGCAATTTTAAGATTTTTGGTGATATAAACATACCCTGTATTTTTTTTTATATTTAATTTACTTATTTGTTTATTCACATACTCTTCTGTCACAGGTCTAAAGCTTAATTCAGTATCATCAGTTTTATTTTCTTCAATTTTTATTATACTTGGATGAATTTTGTCTATACAGTGCTCTCTCGTTAAACCGCCACCTTCTGTGCAGTCGGTAGTTTGGTGGTATAACGAGTTTGGCGATAAACTGAGGGACATTGAAAACCGGAAGTTATGTGATCATATGAACAAATAAACTTTCAACTCAACGGACATGTATTTTGCACTTGTACAAATACATAAGTATAAAGAAAACATGTTTAATAAATAAATAAATTAGAATAATTATATTCACATCGGAAATGTCCTGTACAGTTTGCAGATCTTTGTCAATGTTGACAAATTCTTGAACCGTCATTTGTAGCTCGGGACATCAAGATTATTATAAACACGTGACAGCAACAGTTCATCTTCATTTGAGGGGTTATTGGAAGATCCCATTTAATTGTCAAATTATCGGCAATTTGTTGTTATGTTAATTTTGGATTTTCCTTTGCATAACTTATAATTGCACGTTTTTGTTTGTCGTCTAATTAATTACGCTTTCTCTTCAAGCACGACATTTTTATGACAACTAATTAAATTCCAAATTTTACTCTGGATTAAAAGTACAAATGTAATCACTAGAAAAGTAAATACAGGTAATTATTCTAATCTAAACAACTGATCACCTTTTCCTACCCTCAACTATGAGATCAATGACCGTGTCCGATGACCAGATTTGACATTCCATAATAACCGATCAATACACAGCTATCAAAAGGTAGTTGTGGGCGGGACTAACGGGGGAATTTAAATTGGTTTTACGACTTTTGTGTCTGAAAACCTGTGGCGGAAGCCGAGTTTGGCAGTATAACGGGGTATTTTTAACGTGGGAAATCGGGACAGACGAGGATTTTGGCGATAAAACGGGGGGGGGGGGGGGATAGACCGAGGAAGCACTGTATTTATATTTTCATCGCCTATGTCTTTAGCAACATTTATAAAAAAAATATTAAAAATTTCTGATACTTCTTTTGGGTCGTTTGCAATTTTCAGATTAACCCTGATTTCTGCACATAGACAAGGAAGAATGGGTGAGCCCAAAACTGTATGAATATCCCTGGTTTCTACATATGGACATAGACGAATGTGTGAGCCGAAACCCGTACAATTATCCCAGATTTCTGCATATGGAGAAGGAAGAATGGCTGAGCCCAAACCTGTATGATTAACCTTGATTTCTGCACATGGCCATGGACGAATGGGTGAGCCGAAACCTGTATGAATATCCCTGAATTTCTGCATATGGACAAGGAAGAATGGGCGAGCCCAAAACTGTATGATTATCCTTGATTTCTGCACATGGATAAGGAAGAATGGTTCAGTCCAAACCTGTATGATGAACCCTGATTTCTGCATATGGACAGGGAAGAATGGGTGAGCCAAAAACTGTATGAATATCCCTGATTTCTACATATGGACAAGGAAGAATCGGTGAGCCCAAACCCGTACAATTATCCCTGATTTCTGGATATGGATAAGGAAGAATGGCTCAGTCCAAACCCGTATGATTAACACTGATTTCCGCACATGGACATGGAAGAATGGGCGAGCCGAAACCTGTATGAATATCCCCGATTTCTGCATATGGATAAGTAAGAATGGGTGAGCTCAAACCTGTATGATTATCCCTGATTTCTGGATATGGATAAGGAAGAATTGCTCAGTCCAAACCCGTATGATTAACCCTGATTTCCGTGTATGAACAAGGAAGAATGGCTGAGCCCAAACCCGTATGATTAACCCTGATTTCTGCACATGCACATGGAAGAATGGGTGAGCAGAAACCTGTATGAATATCCCTGATTTCTGCATATGGACAAGGAAGAATGGGCGAGCCGAAACCTGTATGATTATCCCTGATTTCTGCACATGGATAAGGAAGAATGGCTTAGACCAAACACGTATAATTATCCCTGATTTTTTCATATGGACAAGGAAGAAGTCTTAGACAACACCTGTATGATTATCCCTGATTCCTGCATATGTACAAAGAAGAATGACTAATCCAAACCGAAATGACTTAGACTAAATATGTATGATTATCCCTGATTTCTTCATATGGACTAGGACGAATGACTTAGACTAAATATGTATGATTATCCCCGATTTCTTCATATGGACTAGGACGAATGGCTTAGATCAAACCTGTATGATTATCCCTGATTTCTTGATCCTTTTGTTCTCATAGTTCCGTTTGTATTCATGCTATTTTTGTGTTACTTATTGTTTTGTTCCGTAAATGATAGTACTCTCAACTTGTATAAAATGCCATACCTGAACTTTGTCTTGGATTTTGTAATAATAAATCTGTCACATTTTGGTCTTCATCTGCATCTGAAAATCAAATGGAAATCATATATGTAAATAAAAGGAAGAAATTAAGAGCTTAAAAACATGCCAACATATCATAATATAAAAGAAAGAAGAAAAAAAACCATCAAAATGATATATTAAATTACGCATAGCTGAAACAGAGGCTGTAAAGTAACTTCAGTTGACAATGGATTTTCTTAAGTCAATGATCTGCTCTACCCCCCTCTAACTCAAGACTTATTATGCGAGAGTTGACATTTTACTCACTTGTAGAAAACACTTGTATGACCTCATCATTCACCAAGAGGGAGTTTTGTACCCATAAATTTTATATATATGTATGTTAGGGGTGCCAATTTTTCCTGTTTCTGTGATTATTCTATTTGATTTTGGAATGATGTGCTATTTTTTGTTTTTCATTTCATTGTATATACTTTGGCATTTACTGATTTTCTTTGCGACTAGTTGATGATGAGACTAAGTTCAGGTACCGTTCATGTACACTCCAATCCGAGACAAAGTACATGTACAGTTCACAGAGACTACAATCCGAGAAAAAGTTCAAGTAAGGTTCACGTAGACTACAATCTAAGACCAAGTTCAGGTACCATTCACGTAGACTACAATACGAGACAGAGTACAGGTTAAATTTGAGTACTAACATTCAAAGACAAAACAATATGTAAGACAAGTATAGCATAAATACAAACGGAAATATGAGAACAAAAGCTTGGATCAAGAAAACCGGAAGCTAGAGATGAAACATGACTACCCTCTAACTCAAGATTTATTATGTGAGGGTTGACATTTCACTCACTTGTGGAAAACACTTTTATGACCTCATCATTCACCAAAAGGGAGCTTTGTGCCCATAAAACTAATGTTATGTATATGTATGTATCGATGTTGCCTGTTTCTACGATTATTCTATTTGATTTTCGAATTGTTCAGACAATGTGCTATTTTTTGTTTTTCATTTCATTATATATTATTTTGCCATTTCTTAATTTTATTTGTGACTAGTTGATGATATGCTTACATTTCCCAGGCATCTCATAAGTGAGTTCAGAACAAAGAATTAGAGTCCAGAAGCACAAAATGATATTTAAATGCATGGTTATGATTTCTATCAAATAAATTTATATGTTTTTAATCAATTTCATATATATTTTATAAATTACAGTGGCTTTTAAGGTCCTTACAGTGGAAATTGGGGAGAGACCAGAAATATTCGTTATTGGGAGATTGTAAAAGGAATGTCAAATACGGGACCTGCATAAAATATCCAGATTTGGAGCAATGCCAATCATGTTTTAGTTTATTTACATTTTTAATCAATGCTTAAACATTTTTAATTTCCTGGATAAAATCTTTATTTTTTTCAAAGCAGAGACATACTAGTGTCTCTGTTCAAACTGACTTTGGTGTTATTGTTTTTACTGATTGCTTATAAAAAATATATTTATCTCTAGTATGGATTGATTATATTATCAGCTGTCAAATAATTGCAAATGATTTTTTTTTAACAAACACACACACAAATCTTCTATTTTTGCTACGATTTCTCAGAACTTCTTTTGATTGCTTTTATGTTTTTTACTATCAGACGATCAATATCATAAAATTTGTAGATTGTTAATAAATGTATTTGTTCATTACTAAAAAAGTGAAAGTGCAATACAATTACTTTTTAGTTCATTTAGCTAATTAGGGTCTTCAATAACTTTAATTTATATTGTAAAAATCTTAGAATTCTTCAAAGTTAATTTGCAAATAAAAAAAAAAATTATTCTTACAAAATGTATTAAGAAACTAGAGGCTCAGTGGGCTGAGCCTGTGTCGCTCACCTTTCATTTTGCTTCGAGGAAATTTAATACAGAACCTTCCATAGGTGCTTCCCACCAAATATCGGTTCATTTTGGCAAAGCAGTTTCAGATAAGAAGATTTTTAGAAATTGACCAATCTAAAACAGGAATTGCCTGTGGCAGCCATGTTTGTAAATGGATCAAAACGAAATGAGTAATCTCTATAGAGGATCTTCCATAGATGCTTCTTACCAAATTTCATATCATTTGGCCAAGCGGCTTCAGAGGAAAAGCTGTTTTAGAAATTGACCAATAAGAAACAAGACTTGCCAGTGGCAGCCATATTTGTTAATTGATAGGGACGAAATGAGTAATCTTTATAGAGGACCTCCCATAGATGCATCCTACAAAGTTTTAGTACATTTGGCCAAGCAGTTTCAGAGGAGAAGATTAAAAAAAACGGCCAATCAGAAACAAGATTGTTAACGGACCAGAACGACATAAGCAATCGCAACAGAGGACTTTCCATAGATGCTTCCTACCAAGTTTCGGTACATTTGGCCAAACAGTTTTTTTAAAATCAGCCAATCAGAAACAAGAATCACCTGTGGCGGCCATGTTTGTTAATGGATCGGGACGAAATTAGCAATGAGGGCCTTCCATAGATGCTTCCTACCAAGTTTCAGTTCATTTAGCCGAGGGGTTTTAGAGGCATATTTATCTGTAATTCAATTCATTGCAAACTGTATTTCACTAATATCTATATTTAAATTAGAGTTATCTCCCTTTCCACAGAAAAACAGTTTTTTTTCAGAAAGCATACAATCATAAAAATGAATTGCCTGTGGTGGCCATTTTGTCAATGGATCGGGACGAAATGAGCAATCTTTATAGAGGACCTTCCATAGATGCTTCCTACCAAGTTTCAGTTCATTTGGTTCAGTGGTTTCAGATGAGAAGATTTTTAAAAATAGGACAATCAGAAACAAGAATTGCCTGTGGTGGCCATGTTTGTTAATGGATCGGGACGAAATTAGCATTCTTTATAGAGAACCTTCCATAGATGCTTCCTACCAAGTTTCAGTTCATTTGGCTGAGGAGGTTTCAGAGGAGAAGATTAAAATGTGAAAAGTTAATGGACGACAGAGGACGGACGCCAAGTGATGGCAAAAGCTCACTTTGCCTTTGGCAAGGTGAGCTAAAAACTTAGCAAAAAGAGAGAAAAAGATAAAAAAAGTAAGAACATTGATATAGTTTTTTTGTTTTTGCATAAATTTTATAACAAGAATATAATATACAGCGGTATATGAAATAACTTTTTATTTTCATTTTCTTAACTTTCTTTTTTAAAAGTTATCGCTAAACTACTTGTTCATCCCGAATTTTTCATGCGTGTTTCGTAATTGACATTCCTTTTACAATCGCCCGATAACGAATATTTCTGGTCTCGCCCCAATTTCCACTGTAAGGATCTTAAAAGCCACTAATTTATAAAATATATTTGAAATTGATTAAAAACATATAAATTTATTTGATAGAAATCATAAAAATGCATTTTAATATCATTTTGTGCTTCTGGCCTCATCTGGACTCTTGTTCTTTGTTCTGGACTCACTTTCGAGGTGCCGACATTTCCCGGTTTCACTTCTCGCTTCCGGTTTGTCTTGATCAAAGCTTTTATTATAGTTCCATTTGTATTGATGCTAGACTTGTATTATTTGTTGTCTTTGTTTCTTCAATATTAGTACTCACAACTTGTATACAATATATTACCTGTACATTGTATTTGACTCAAGGTTACGTCAACAGATGGTAATGATGAATCTGTCATAATCGAAAGAAAAAAATATCCAAATAATAAATTAAATAACAAATAGCTGAATTTATATATAATATTTATTTGTCTATCTAAGGGTGACTAATCTTTGCAGACATATGTATGAACTATTCTGCTGAGTATTTTGTTTTTATATCTTACTTGATGAAAACATACAGAATAATGAAAGGCCAACGGTCTATTATAACACAATATTAAGGATATCAGATTTATTTAAAGAGAGAGGGTGGAATTCGCTCTAAAACTTTCATCTCTTGTAATATGTTTTGCCATCAGTTGGTTCATGAACAGGCTGAAAAATAGGTGGTTCGAGGTTGCTAATATCTAAATAATAAATAATTAAAACGTAGCATATTATACATACGTATTCCGTAAAAGAATTGTACATTAATTTTGGTACTATATTTATTCTTTATTCATTATCACATTATGCTTAGAGTTATACCTGAATATTGACAATGAAGAATGGCTGTGTCCAAGCCTTAACATGAACACTGATTTCTGTATATTGACAATGACGAATGGCTGCCCCTAAACTTTATAAGAAGGAGGAACGGCTTACCCTTCGCGAACATTCAAGTTCATTTGGTGAGGTCCTCGTTGCTCATCTTTTTAGTTTTTATTGTGGTGTCCTATTATATGTCTTTACGTTCTGAGTTCTGAGTTGTGATGTCCATTACGATTTCTGTATAAAAACAATGTTCTCTTTGTCTTTACCTTCAGTTGTTTGTAGGAGGGCTCATATCTTTTTTACATTATTTGTGTTTGTTGCACATAGTGGTGTCCAACACATATTTTGTTGTGTGTTTGTTTCGTTCGTCTTATGTACCCCATGTTGCCATTTTCTCTGGATTGTCCATTGTTGATTGCCCCTTCTGCATTCTCTAGCGGTTTTTTTCATAATAAATACAGATTTCTGAATATTGACAGTACAGAATGGCAACTCTCAAATTCGTGAGGCTTAACGAAGATTTCTGCATATTGACAACGAGAATGGCTGCACCCAAACCCATATAATTAATGCTGATTTCTGCATATTGACAATGTAAAATGGCTGAGCCCAAACACATATGATCATCCTTGATTCCTGCAAATGTACAAGGAAGAATGGCTGAGCCCAAACCCATATGATTATCCCCGATTTCTACATATGGACAAGGAAGAATACCTGAACCCAAACACGTATGATTATCCCTGATTTCTACATATATACAAGGAAGAATGGCTGAGCCCAAACCGCAATGATTATCCCTGATTTCTGTATATGTAAAAGAAAGAATGGCTGAGCCCAATCACATATGATTATCCCCGATTTCTGTACATAGACAAGGAAGAATGACTGAGCCCAAACATGTACGATTATCCCTGATTTCTACATATGTACAAGGAAGAATGGCAGAGCCCAAACTGCAATGATTATCCCTGATTTCTGTATATGTACAAGGAAGAATGGCTGAGCCCAAACACGTATGATTAGCACTGATTTCTACATATGTACAAGGAAGAATAGCTGAGCTCAAACATGTATGATTAGTACCGATTTCTACATATGGACAAGAAGAATGGGTGAGCCCAAACCCGTATGATTATCCTTGATTTCTACATATGTACAAGGAAGAATGGCCGATACCAATCCGTATGATTATCCCTGATTTCTGCATATGGACAGGGAAGAATGGCCGAGGCCAAACACGTGATTATCACTGATTTCTACATATGGACAGGGAAGAATGGCTGAGCCCAAACACGTATGATTACCCCTGATTTCTACATATGTACAAGGAGGAATGGCTGATACCAATCCATATGATTATTCCTGATTTCTGCATATGTACAAGGAAGAATGGCTGATACCAATCCGTATGATTATCCCTGATTTCTACATATGTACAAGGAAGAATGACTGAGCCCAAACCCGTATGATTATCCCCGATTTCTACATATGAACAGGGAAGAATGGGTGAGCCCAAACCCGTACAATTATCCCTGATTTCGGCATATGAATAGGGAAGAATGGCCGAGTCAAAACTGCAATGATTATCCCTGATTTCTGTATATGTACAAGGAAGAATGGTCGAGCCCATACCCATATGAAAGACACTGATTTCTACATATGTAGAAGGAAGAATGGCTGAGCTCAAATACGTATGATTATTCCTGATTTCTACATATGGACAAGGAAAAATGCCTGAGCCCAAACACATATGATTATCCCTGATTTCTGCATATGGACATGGAAGAATGGCTGAGCCCAAACACGTATGATTATCCCCAAATTCTGCATATGGACATGGAAGAATGACTGAGCCCAAACCCGTATGATTATCCCTGATTTCTGCATATGGACAAGGAAGAATGGCTTACACCAAACATGTATGATTATCCCTGATTTCTTCATATGGACAGGGAAGAATGGCTGAACCCAAACACGTATGATTATCCCTGATTTCTTCATATGTACAAGGAAGAATGGCTGATACCAATCCGTATGATTATCCCTGATTTCTGCATATGTACAAGGAAGAATGGCTGATACCAATCCGTATGATTATCCCTGATTTCTGCATATGGACAGGAAAGAATGGCTGAGCCAAAACATGCATGATTATCCCTGATTTCTACATATGTACAAGGAAGAATGGCTGATACCAATCCGTATGATTATCCCTGATTTCTGCATATGTACAAGGAAGAATGGCTGATACCAATCCGCATGATTATCCCTGAATTCTACATATGAACAGGGAAGAATGGCTGAGACCAAACACATATGATTATCCCTGATTTCTACATATGTACAAGGAAGAATGACTGATATCAATCCGTATGATTATCCCTGATTTCTACATATGTACAAGGAGGAATGGCTGATACCAATCCATATGATTATCCCTGATTTCTGCATATGTACAAGGAAGAATGGCTCATACCAATCCATATGATTATCCCTGATTTCTACATATGTAGAGGGAAGAATGGTTAAGCCCAAACCGTATGATTATCCCTGAATTCTACATATGAACAGTGAAGAATGGCTGAGACCAAACACATATGATTATCCCTGATTTCTACATATGTACAAGGAAGAATGACTGATATCAATCCGTATGATTATCCCTGATTTCTGCATATGTACAAGGAAGAATGGCTGATACCAATCCGTATGATTATCCCTGATTTCTACATATGTAGAGGGAAGAATGGTTAAGCCCAAACCGTATGATTATCCCTGATTTCTACATATGAACAGGGAAGAATGGATGAGCCCAAACCCATACGATTATCCCTGATTTCTGCATATGAACAGGGAAGAATGGCCAAGCCAAAACTGCAATGATTATCCCTGATTTCTGTACATGTACAAGGAAGAATGGCCAAGCCCATACCCATATAAAAGACACTGATTTCTACATATGTAGAAGGAAGAATGGCTGAGCTCAAATACGTATGATTATCCCTGATTTCTATATATGGACAAGGAAAAGTGGGTGAGCCCAAACCCGTATGATTATCCCTCATTTCTACATATGAACAAGGCAGAATGGCTAAGCCCAAACCCATACATTTATCCCTGATTTCTACATATTGAAAAGGAAGAATGGGCGAGACCAAACCTGTATGATTAGCACTGATGTCTAAATATGGACAAGAAGAATGGGTGAGCCCAAACCCGTACGATTATCCTGGATTTCTACATATGTACAAGGAAGAATGGCCGATACCAATCCGTATGATTATCCCTGATTTCTGCATATGGACAAGGAAGAATGACTGAGCCCAAACCCGTATGATTATCCCTGATTTCTACATAGGAACAGGGAAGAATGGCTGATACCAATCCCTATGATTATCCCTGATTTCTGCATATGGACAGGGAAGAATGGCCGAGCCCAAACATGTGATTATCACTGATTTCTACATATGAACAGGGAAGAATGGCCGAGACCAAACACGTATGATTATCCCTGATTTCTACATATGTACAAGGAAGAATGGCCGATACCAATCCATATGATTATCCCTGATTTCTGCATATGGACAGGGAAGAATGGCTAAGCCCAAACACGTATGATTATCCCTGATTTCTACATATGTACAAGGAGGAATGGCTGATACCAATCCGTATGATTATTCCTGATTTCTGCATATGTACAAGGAGGAATGGCTGATACCAATCCGTATGATTATCCCTGATTTCTACATATGTACAAGGGAGAATGACTGAGCCCAAACCCGTATGATTATCCCCGATTTCTACATATCAACAGGGAATAATGGGCGAGCCCAAACCCGTACGATTATCCCTGATTTCTGCATATGAACAGAGAAGAATGGCCGAGCCAAAACTGCAATGATTATCCCTGATTTCTGTATATGTACAAGGAAGAATGGTCGAGGCCATACCCATATGAAAGACACTGATTTCTACATATGTAGAAGGAAGAATGGCTGAGCTCAAATACATATGATTATCCCTGATTTCTACATATGGACATGGAAGAATGGCTGAGCCCAAACACGCATGATTATCCCCAATTTCTGCATATGGACATGGAAGAATGACTGAGCCCAAACAAGTATGATTATCTCTGATTTCTGCATATGGACAAGGAAGAATGGCTTACACCAAACATGTATGATTATCCCTGATTTCTTCATATGGACAAGGAAGAATGGCTGAGCCCAAACACGTATGATTATCCCTGATTTCTACATATTGAAAAGGAAGAATGGGTGAGACCAAACCCATATGATTAGCACTGATGTCTAAATATGGACAAGAAGAATGGGTGAGCCCAAACCCGTACGATTATCCTTGATTTCTACATATGTACAAGGAAGAATGGCTGATACCAATCCGTATGATTATCCCTGATTTCTGCATATGGACAGGGAAGAATGGCTGAGCTCAAACACGTATGATTATCCCTGATTTCTACATATGTACAAGGAAGAATGGCTGATACTAATCCGTATGATTATCCCTGATTTCTGCATATGTACAAGGAAGAATGGCTGATACCAATCCGTATGATTATCCCTGATTTCTACATATGTACAAGGAAGAATGACTGAGCCCAAACCCGTATGATTATCCCAGATTTCTACATATGAACATGGGAGAATGGGTGAGCCCAAACCCGTATAATTATCCCTGATTTCTACATATGAAGAGGGAAGAATGGCCGAGCCAAAACTGTAATGATTATCCCTGATTTCTGTATATGTACAAGGAAGAATGGCAGAGCCCAAACCCATATGAAAGACACTGATTTCTACATATGTAGAAGGAAGAATGGCTGAGCTCAAATACGTATGATTATCCTTGATTTCTACATATGGACAAGGAAGAATGGGTGAGCCCAAACCCGTACGATTATCTCTGATTTCTACATATTGACAAGGAAGAATGGGCGAGACCAAACCTGTATGATTAGCACTGATGTCTACATATGGACAAGAAGAATGGGTGAGCCCAAACCCGTACGATTATCCTTGATTTCTACATATGTACAAGGAAGAATGGGTGAGCCCAAACCCGTACGATTATCCTTGATTTCTACATATGTACAAGGAAGAATGGCTGATACCAATCCGTATGATTATCCCTGATTTCTGCATATGGACAGAGAAGAATGGTTGATCCCAAACACGTGATTATCACTGATTTCTACATATGAACAGGGAAGAATGGCTGAGACTAAACACGTATGATTATCCCTGATTTCTACATATGTACAAGGAAGATTTTAATTATGGCTGATACCAATCCGTATGATTATCCCTGATTTCTGCATATGTACAAGGAAGAATGGCTGATACCAATCCATATGATTATCACTGATTTCTGCATATGTACAAGGAAGAATGATTGATACCAATCCGTATGATTATCCCTGATTTCTGCATATGGACAGGGAAGAATGGCTGAGCCCAAACACGTACGATTATCCCTGATTTCTACATATGTACAAGGAAGAATGGCTGATACCAATCCATATGATTATCCCTGATTTCTGCATATGTACAAGGAAGAATGGCTGATACCAATCCGTATGATTATCCCTGATTTCTACATATGTACAAGGAAGAATGGCTGATACCAATCCATATGATTATCCCTGATTTCTACATATGTACAAGGAAGAATGGCTGATACCAATCCGTATGATTATCCCTGATTTCTACATATATACAAGGAAGAATGACTGAGCCCAAATCCGTATGATTATCCCTGATTTCTACATATGGACAAGGAAGAATGGCTGAGCCCAAACCCGTACGATTATCCCTGATTTCTACATATAGACAAGGAAGAATGGCCGAGACCAAACCCATATGATTATCCCTGATTTCTACATATGGACAAGGAAGAATGACTGAACACAAACCCGTATGATTATCCCTGATTTCTGCATATGTACATGTACAGGGAAGAATGGTTGAGCCCAAACACGTGATTATCACTGATTTCTACATATGAACAGGGAAGAATGGCTGAGACCAAACACGTATGATTATCCCTGATTTCTACATATGTACAAGGAAGAATGGCTGATATCAATCCGTATGATTATCCCCGATTTCTGCATATGGACAGGGAAGAATGGCTAAGCCCAAACACGTACGATTATCCCTGATTTCTACATATAGACAAGGAAGAATGGTCGAGCACAAACCCATACAAATATCCCTGATATCTGCATATGGACAAGAAGAATGGGTGAGCCCAAACACGTATGATTATCCCCGATTTCTACATAGTGACAAGGAAGAATGGGCGAGCCCAAACCCATATGATTATCACTGATTTCTACATATGAACAAGGAAGAATGGCCAAGACCAAACCTGTACGATTATCCCTGATTTCTACATATGAACAGGGAAGAACGGCTAAGACCAAACACGTATGATTATCCCCGATTTCTACATATGGACAAGGAAGAATGGCTGAGCCCAAACCCGTACGATTATCCCTGATTTCTACATATAGACAAGGAAGAACGGCTGAGACCAAACGCATATGATTATTCCTGATTTCTACATATGGACAAGGAAGAGTGACTGAACACAAACCCGTATGATTATCCCTGATTTCTGCATACCGTAAATCGGGAAATTTTGGTGTAGGTTAATTTTGGGCTTTTTTCTCCAAAAGAGGGTTGTTTTATTTTGGTGTGTGAAATTTTGGCCATTTCCGTTTCTAGTGTGTTTAATTTTGGCCACTTTTGGTTCCCATGTGTTTAATTTTTTTGTCAGTTCATTCAGAACGTAAATGGAAGTGTTCTCATTTGAACCAGCAATACTACGTTTTTACTGTTACTTACCGGATATTTTGATGTCGTACTAAAAACCAAATCGATTATGGATAAATTGTGATATTTATTAAAAATAGGAATTTAAATATTTAAACAGCATAAAGTGAAATGCATTTAATATAAAAACAACAAATAATAATTTTACACTGGTATTAATCATCGCTTTTACAGGTAAATAGTCTTATTATAGCAGTCAGTACATGTATTTGTTTACACAAGAATTATACATAATAAATAATACGATAAGACACTAATTACATGTTTAAGGATTTTTCTTTTTTCTATAGGTAATTGTCATTTTAATGATATTTGACATTTTGTTGATTGAATAAATTTTATTGGTATTGCATGGTTTTTATCAATGTACTTTATTTACCTGTAATTTCTCTCTGGTCATCCAAGCCAACGATTTCACATCGTGAACACTTTTCAGTTTGACTTGTGTATGTATATACATGTATAACGGTAATTGACAAAGTTTTACTTAGGAAAGAAGTAAGACAAAAAGGTACAGATTAGGGAATATAAATATAAAAAGATATTAAAGCAGTGTTCAATTTTGACAGTTAATTTTTGGAGTGTGACATATTTTGGTGTGTTTAATTTTGGAACTTCGTATTTAGGGGCCAAAATAGGCCAAAATAAAACCATGACCAAAATTTCCCGATTTACGGTATGTACAAGGAAGAATGACTGAGCCCAAACCTGTATGATTATCCTTGATTTCTACATATGAACAAGGAAGAATGGCTGAGACCAAACACGTATGATTATCCTTGATTTCTATATATGGATAAGGAAGAATGGCTGAGACCAATCCGTATGATTATCCCTGATTTCTGCATATGGACAAGGAAGAATGGTTGAGCCCAAACACGTATGATTATCCCTGATTTCTGCATATGGACAAGGAAGAATGGCTGAGACCAAACCCATATGAGTATCCCTGATTTCTACATATGAACAAGGAAGAATGGCTGACCTCAAACCTGTATGATTATCCCTGATTTCTAAATACAGACAAGGAAGAATGGCAGAGCACTAACCTGTACGATTATCCCTGATTTCTGCATATGGACAGGGAAGAATGGCTAAGCCCAAACACGTATGATTATCCCTGATTTCTACATATGTACAAGGAGGAATGGCTGATACCAATCCGTATGATTATTCCTGATTTCTGCATATGTACAAGGAGGAATGGCTGATACCAATCCGTATGATTATCCCTGATTTCTACATATGTACAAGGGAGAATGACTGAGCCCAAACCCGTATGATTATCCCCGATTTCTACATATCAACAGGGAATAATGGGCGAGCCCAAACCCGTACGATTATCCCTGATTTCTGCATATGAACAGAGAAGAATGGCCGAGCCAAAACTGCAATGATTATCCCTGATTTCTGTATATGTACAAGGAAGAATGGTCGAGGCCATACCCATATGAAAGACACTGATTTCTACATATGTAGAAGGAAGAATGGCTGAGCTCAAATACATATGATTATCCCTGATTTCTACATATGGACATGGAAGAATGGCTGAGCCCAAACACGCATGATTATCCCCAATTTCTGCATATGGACATGGAAGAATGACTGAGCCCAAACAAGTATGATTATCTCTGATTTCTGCATATGGACAAGGAAGAATGGCTTACACCAAACATGTATGATTATCCCTGATTTCTTCATATGGACAAGGAAGAATGGCTGAGCCCAAACACGTATGATTATCCCTGATTTCTACATATTGAAAAGGAAGAATGGGTGAGACCAAACCCATATGATTAGCACTGATGTCTAAATATGGACAAGAAGAATGGGTGAGCCCAAACCCGTACGATTATCCTTGATTTCTACATATGTACAAGGAAGAATGGCTGATACCAATCCGTATGATTATCCCTGATTTCTGCATATGGACAGGGAAGAATGGCTGAGCTCAAACACGTATGATTATCCCTGATTTCTACATATGTACAAGGAAGAATGGCTGATACTAATCCGTATGATTATCCCTGATTTCTGCATATGTACAAGGAAGAATGGCTGATACCAATCCGTATGATTATCCCTGATTTCTACATATGTACAAGGAAGAATGACTGAGCCCAAACCCGTATGATTATCCCAGATTTCTACATATGAACATGGGAGAATGGGTGAGCCCAAACCCGTATAATTATCCCTGATTTCTACATATGAAGAGGGAAGAATGGCCGAGCCAAAACTGTAATGATTATCCCTGATTTCTGTATATGTACAAGGAAGAATGGCAGAGCCCAAACCCATATGAAAGACACTGATTTCTACATATGTAGAAGGAAGAATGGCTGAGCTCAAATACGTATGATTATCCTTGATTTCTACATATGGACAAGGAAGAATGGGTGAGCCCAAACCCGTACGATTATCTCTGATTTCTACATATTGACAAGGAAGAATGGGCGAGACCAAACCTGTATGATTAGCACTGATGTCTACATATGGACAAGAAGAATGGGTGAGCCCAAACCCGTACGATTATCCTTGATTTCTACATATGTACAAGGAAGAATGGGTGAGCCCAAACCCGTACGATTATCCTTGATTTCTACATATGTACAAGGAAGAATGGCTGATACCAATCCGTATGATTATCCCTGATTTCTGCATATGGACAGAGAAGAATGGTTGATCCCAAACACGTGATTATCACTGATTTCTACATATGAACAGGGAAGAATGGCTGAGACTAAACACGTATGATTATCCCTGATTTCTACATATGTACAAGGAAGATTTTAATTATGGCTGATACCAATCCGTATGATTATCCCTGATTTCTGCATATGTACAAGGAAGAATGGCTGATACCAATCCATATGATTATCACTGATTTCTGCATATGTACAAGGAAGAATGATTGATACCAATCCGTATGATTATCCCTGATTTCTGCATATGGACAGGGAAGAATGGCTGAGCCCAAACACGTACGATTATCCCTGATTTCTACATATGTACAAGGAAGAATGGCTGATACCAATCCATATGATTATCCCTGATTTCTGCATATGTACAAGGAAGAATGGCTGATACCAATCCGTATGATTATCCCTGATTTCTACATATGTACAAGGAAGAATGGCTGATACCAATCCATATGATTATCCCTGATTTCTACATATGTACAAGGAAGAATGGCTGATACCAATCCGTATGATTATCCCTGATTTCTACATATATACAAGGAAGAATGACTGAGCCCAAATCCGTATGATTATCCCTGATTTCTACATATGGACAAGGAAGAATGGCTGAGCCCAAACCCGTACGATTATCCCTGATTTCTACATATAGACAAGGAAGAATGGCCGAGACCAAACCCATATGATTATCCCCGATTTCTACATATGGACAAGGAAGAATGACTGAACACAAACCCGTATGATTATCCCTGATTTCTGCATATGTACATGTACAGGGAAGAATGGTTGAGCCCAAACACGTGATTATCACTGATTTCTACATATGAACAGGGAAGAATGGCTGAGACCAAACACGTATGATTATCCCTGATTTCTACATATGTACAAGGAAGAATGGCTGATATCAATCCGTATGATTATCCCCGATTTCTGCATATGGACAGGGAAGAATGGCTAAGCCCAAACACGTACGATTATCCCTGATTTCTACATATAGACAAGGAAGAATGGTCGAGCACAAACCCATACAAATATCCCTGATATCTGCATATGGACAAGAAGAATGGGTGAGCCCAAACACGTATGATTATCCCCGATTTCTACATAGTGACAAGGAAGAATGGGCGAGCCCAAACCCATATGATTATCACTGATTTCTACATATGAACAAGGAAGAATGGCCAAGACCAAACCTGTACGATTATCCCTGATTTCTACATATGAACAGGGAAGAACGGCTAAGACCAAACACGTATGATTATCCCCGATTTCTACATATGGACAAGGAAGAATGGCTGAGCCCAAACCCGTACGATTATCCCTGATTTCTACATATAGACAAGGAAGAACGGCTGAGACCAAACGCATATGATTATTCCTGATTTCTACATATGGACAAGGAAGAGTGACTGAACACAAACCCGTATGATTATCCCTGATTTCTGCATACCGTAAATCGGGAAATTTTGGTGTAGGTTAATTTTGGGCTTTTTTCTCCAAAAGAGGGTTGTTTTATTTTGGTGTGTGAAATTTTGGCCATTTCCGTTTCTAGTGTGTTTAATTTTGGCCACTTTTGGTTCCCATGTGTTTAATTTTTTTGTCAGTTCATTCAGAACGTAAATGGAAGTGTTCTCATTTGAACCAGCAATACTACGTTTTTACTGTTACTTACCGGATATTTTGATGTCGTACTAAAAACCAAATCGATTATGGATAAATTGTGATATTTATTAAAAATAGGAATTTAAATATTTAAACAGCATAAAGTGAAATGCATTTAATATAAAAACAACAAATAATAATTTTACACTGGTATTAATCATCGCTTTTACAGGTAAATAGTCTTATTATAGCAGTCAGTACATGTATTTGTTTACACAAGAATTATACATAATAAATAATACGATAAGACACTAATTACATGTTTAAGGATTTTTCTTTTTTCTATAGGTAATTGTCATTTTAATGATATTTGACATTTTGTTGATTGAATAAATTTTATTGGTATTGCATGGTTTTTATCAATGTACTTTATTTACCTGTAATTTCTCTCTGGTCATCCAAGCCAACGATTTCACATCGTGAACACTTTTCAGTTTGACTTGTGTATGTATATACATGTATAACGGTAATTGACAAAGTTTTACTTAGGAAAGAAGTAAGACAAAAAGGTACAGATTAGGGAATATAAATATAAAAAGATATTAAAGCAGTGTTCAATTTTGACAGTTAATTTTTGGAGTGTGACATATTTTGGTGTGTTTAATTTTGGAACTTCGTATTTAGGGGCCAAAATAGGCCAAAATAAAACCATGACCAAAATTTCCCGATTTACGGTATGTACAAGGAAGAATGACTGAGCCCAAACCTGTATGATTATCCTTGATTTCTACATATGAACAAGGAAGAATGGCTGAGACCAAACACGTATGATTATCCTTGATTTCTATATATGGATAAGGAAGAATGGCTGAGACCAATCCGTATGATTATCCCTGATTTCTGCATATGGACAAGGAAGAATGGTTGAGCCCAAACACGTATGATTATCCCTGATTTCTGCATATGGACAAGGAAGAATGGCTGAGACCAAACCCATATGAGTATCCCTGATTTCTACATATGAACAAGGAAGAATGGCTGACCTCAAACCTGTATGATTATCCCTGATTTCTAAATACAGACAAGGAAGAATGGCAGAGCACTAACCTGTACGATTATCCCTGATTTCTGCATATGGACAAGGAAGAAAGGGTGAGCCCAAACCCGTACGATTATCCCTGATTTCTACATATGAACAAGGAAGAATGGCCGAGCCCAAACACGTATGATTATCCCTGATTTCTGCATATGGACAAAGAAGAATGGCTTAGACCAAAGCCATGAGTATCCCTGATTTCTACATATGAACAAGGAAGAATGGCTGAGACCAAACCCGTACGATTATCCCTGATTTCTACATATGAACAAGGAAGAATGGCTTAGACCAATCCATATGATTATCCCTGATTTCTATATATGTACAAGGAAGAACGGCTGATACCAATCCATATGATTATCCCTGATTTCTACATATGGACACGGAAGAATGACTGAGCCCAAACCCGTACGATTATCCCTGATTTCTACATATGAACAAGGAAGAATGGCTAAGACCCAACCCGTACGATTATCCCTGATTTCTACATATGTACAAGGAAGAATGGCTGATACCAATCCGTATGATTATCCCTGATTTCTGCATATGGACAAGGAAGAATGACTGATATCAATCCGTACGACTATCCCTGATTTCTACATATGTACAAGGAAGAATGACTGATATCAATCCGTACGACTATCCCTGATTTCTACATATGTACAAGGAAGAACGGCTGATACCAATCCATATGATTATCCCTGATTTCTACATATGGACACGGAAGAATGACTGAGCCCAAACCCGTACGATTATCCCCGATTTCTACATATGAACAAGGAAGAATGGCTAAGACCAAATCCGTACGACTATCCCTGATTTCTACATATAGACAAGGAAGAACGGCCGAGACCAAACCCATATGATTATCCCTGATTTCTACATATGAACAAGGAAGAATGGCTGAGCCCAAACCCGTATGATTAGCACTGATGTCTACACATTGACCATGAAGAGTGGCTAAGACCAAACTTGTATGATTATCCCTGATTTCTACATACAGACAAGGAAGAACTGCTGAGACCAATCCATATGATTTCTGCATATGGACAAGGAAGAACGGCTGAGCCCAAACATGTATGATTATCCCTGATTTCTGCATATGGACATGGAAGAATGACTGAGCCCAAACCCGTACAATTATCCCTGATTTCTACATATGAACAGGGAAGAACGGCTAAGACCAAACACGTATGATTATCCTTGATTTCTACATATGGAAAGGGAAGAACGGCTAAGACCAAACACGTATCATTATCCCCGATTTCTACATATGGACAAGGAAGAATGGCTGAGCCCAAACCCGTACGATTATCCCTGATTTCTACATACAGACAAGGAAGAACTGCTGAGACCAAACCCATATGATTATCCCTGATTTCTACATAAGGACAAGGAAGAATGACTGAACACAAACCCGTATGATTATCCCTGATTTCTACATATGTACAAGGAAGAATGGCTGATACCAAACACGTATGATTATCCTTGATTTCTGCATATGGACAAGGAAGAACGGCTGAGCCCAAATTTGTATGATTATCCCTGATTTCTGCATATGAACAAGAAAGAATGACTAAGACCAAACCCGTACGATTATCCCTGATTTCTACATATGTACAAGGAAGAATGGCTGATACCAATCCGTATGATTATCCCTGATTTCTACATATGGACATGGAAGAATGACTGAGCCCAAACCTGTATGATTATCCCTGATTTCTACATATGTACAAGAAAGAATGACTAAGACCAAACCCATACGATTATCCCTGATTTCTACATATGTACAAGGAAGAATGGCTGATACCAATCCGTATGATTATCCCTGATTTCTGCATATGGACAAGGAAGAATGGCTGAGCCCAAACACGTATGATTATTCTTGAATTCTGCATATGGACACGGAAGAATGACTGAGCCCAAACCCGTACGATTATCCCTGATTTCTACATATGAACAAGGAAGAATGGCTGATACCAATCCGTATGATTATTCCTAATTTCTGCATATGGACATGGAAAAATGGCTGAGCCCAAACATGTATGTTTATCTCTGATTTCTGCATATAGACATGGAAGAATGACTGAGCCCAAACCCGTACGATTATCCCCGATTTCTACATATGAACAAGGAAGAATGGCTAAGACCAAACCCGTACGATTATCCCTGATTTCTATATGTACAAGGAAGAATGGCTGATACCAATCCGTATGATTATCCCTGATTTCTGCATATGGACAAGGAAGAACGGCTGAGCCCAAACATGTATGATTATCCCTGATTTCTGCATATGGACATGGAATAATGACTGATACCAATCCCTATGATTATCCCTGATTTCTGCATATGAACAAGGAAGAACGGCTGAGCCCAAACATGTATGATTATCCCTGATTTCTGCATATGGACATGGAATAATGACTGATACCAATCCCTATGATTATCCCTGATTTCTGCACATGGACAAGGAAGAACGGCTGAGCCCAAATATGTATGATTATTCCTGATTTCTGCATATGGACATGGAATAGTGACTGAGCCCAAACCCGTACGATTATCCCTGATTTCTACATATGAACAAGAAAGAATGGCTAAGACCCAACCCGTACGATTATCCCTGATTTCTACATATGTACAAGGAAGAATGGCTGATACCAATCCGTATGATTATCCCTGATTTCTGCATATGGACAAGGAATAATGGCTGAGCCCAAACACGTATGATTATCCCTGATTTCTGCATATGGACATGGAAGAATGACTGAGCCCAAACCCGTACGATTATCCCTGATTTCTACATATGAACAAGGAAGAATGGCTGATACCAATCTGTATGATCATCCCTGATTTCTGCATATGGACAAGGAAGAATGGCATACAACATTCCACCATATCATATAGACAAGGAAGAATGGCTTACTCCAAACACGAATGATTATCCCTGATTTCTTCATATGGACAAGGAAAAATGGTTGAGCCCAAACACGTATATACATGATTATCCCTGATTTCTGCGTATGGATAAGGAAGAATGGCTTAGACCAAACTTGCAGCGTGCTTAGCGGAGAAGCAACAAATTCCAATTTTAGTCTTTAGTTTCACCCGATCGGACATAATTTATCTGGCTGTCACTTGGTCTCCCATTAGCCTTTCGTTCCCCTTTGTTACTCCATAGTTCTTGTCCATAACTGTCCCAAACCAGTCTCTTTTGATATATATCCTGTCTCCCCAACCTGGTATCGCTTACAATTCCCTTGACTTGTACTGCCTCAGGTCCTATACATATTCCCTGCATGGAACGTTAATTTCTTAATAGGTGTAACCGTGCCACAAATATATTTATGTCTATAATTACACATGTACTGTCCCAAACATGTTTTAACCCAGTTCCTTTTTACTTTAATTTCAATTTTATTAATTCGTATTAACAGTCACTATATTACATTTTCACGTAGCAGACGACATCAACTTTCCACTTCTCATCACCACTAATACTACACCAGAGGCTCTCAAGAGCCTGTATCGTTCACCTGGTTATAAAAAGAACCAATTGAACCTATGTCTTGCAGTGGTAGTCATCTTGGAATTCCAATCAACATAAAAAACACAAAGTTTGTAAAGGACCTTCCAATGATTGATGCACAGTTTAGGTTCAATCAGTGCAATAGCTTCAGAGAAGAACATATTTCTGTATTTTCCCCATATGGCCCTGTGTTAATACTATGACCTGTGGTGGCAGCCATCTTGGATTTTCGATCGCCATAAAAAACAGAAACTTTGTAGAGGACCTTCCAATGATCATTCCTGGGCAGTTTGGTTCCAATTGTCCAAGTAGTTTCAAAGAAGAAGCATTTTGAAACATTTTTCCCATAGGGTCCACTGTTAAACTAAGTCCTGCCGTAGCCGCCATTTTGAATTTCATATCGGAACAAAAAACCTTAAGATTGTAGAGGACCATCCAATGAACATTCATGTACAGTTTGGCTTTAATCATATTTGTAGTTTCTGAGAAGAAGGCATTTGAACATTTTCCCATAGGGTCCAATGTTAATCTATGTCCTGCGGTGGTGGCCTTCTTGGATTTCCAATCGGCATAAAAAACACAAGAGGACCATCCAAGGAACATTCCTGCTAAGTTTGGTTCCAATTGGCCCAGTAGTTTTGGAGAAGAAGCTTGAAATGTGACAAGTTTACAGACGACGGACGCCAAGTGATGGCAATAGTTCACCTGGACCTTTGGTCCAGGTGAACTAACAAGGAATCAATTAAAATTAAATATGATTGATTGAATCATTGTTGGCTGATTATCATCCAGCAGGAAATATTTCATACATATTCTCCAAGAACAAATACTATACAGTCTTACAGAACCAAGGGAGGAATAGAACAAACATGACAAAACTGAACCGTCTACATAAATGATTAAAGAACTCTGGTTTTACATATTAGGAAATTGATTAAAATTATACTTTTATTTGTATTGTGTTATGCGAACCTGAGTTTTTTCTTTGGGTACAATTAACTTTCTCTTTCAATCTCTCCCACAACCAACGTCTTTTAATTACAATTACAATAATCAGCCCAATAGCCAGAATAATTGCAATACTAATTGGTCTGAAAAATAAACAAAAAAACGAACCATTATTTCAAAATGTGTGTTTACAATGTAATGCTTTAATATGAGCTGATGTGTTCGTTACCTCATAAACAACACACATTTTATTTTGCCATTTAAAAATGTGAAAATCAGAAATGTGAAGCGCGGGGTTTGTATTTATTTTTCGTTACTGAACTTGTTAAATCGGCTGGAAAATTCATCTTTCCTCCTCGTAAAGAACATCACACACGCTCAGTGTTCTAGTACAATTCGAATTGACTAATCGCAAAACATCATGAAATATCTTTTCCCACAATGCAATAACATATTTAAAAGATCCATTGGTATAGGAAGTATTTTGGATGAGCTTAATACATTTTACTTTCAGAATTGTTACTTAAAACTGGTACCAATGAAATTTGTTGACGAGTATTGAAAACCAATTTAAATATTATTGAACATATTTCGTAGCGGTCAGCTTTATTGATGGCGATATCTGGAGATAACCACTGATCTTCTGAAAGTCGCCGACAACACTGATCAGAATACGAGTTGCATGGAGAGTGTCTTATAAAAAGTATAATTTACTCTTCCTTTGCGAGCACCTGGATTCAGCTCCGTTTTTTGTGGGTTCGTGTTATTCATCATTTAAGTTTTCTCTGTTGTGTTTTTTGTTGTTGTTTTTTTTTTATTTGTCTTCGTTCTGTGTCTTATGACCAAAGTTGTCTGTGTCTCTGGAATTACCATTCTTGATTGTCCCCTTCACTATTCCCTGACGTTTATTGACTGAATCAAGTACACCTCACCAAGCCCCATTAGCAGTGAATGGCACTAAATCTACAGGTAAATGTATATACAACTGACATGCCATTGCGGCCAATTTACTTCTTGTAAACAAGTGATACGAGTTGTTGTCGTTTCAATAATATATATTTGTTCAATCTGATAGTGACATTTGGTTGTATTGAATGTTGCTTAAAATATTCACATTTAAGATATACTCACACATACAAATGTATCCCTCTCGCATCGTTTGTTCCAACATAGTTAGTGCCATTTGTTGTTTTATTCAAATTATCAACTGAAAAAAAGATAATAACAAATAACAAATAACAGAATACATGCACTGTATCGTTTATTATAGTTAGCATGAAGTTAGTGGAGCAGGAACTGCTTATCCTTCCGGAGCACTTGAGTTCACCACCGATTATTAGTAGGGTTCGTGTTACTCTATCTTTAATTTTATGCGTAATGCTTTGTAGATCGCTGTTTGTCCACTTGTCCTTTTTCTTTTGGCCATTGTGTTGTCTGTCCTTCTTCGATTTACGGATTCTGATTACCTCTTTGATATCTTCAAACTCGTCTTATCGTGCCAAATAAACGTTAGAGAAAACCGAAGGAACAATCATAAATGGATAAATTAAGCGATGTCAGACTTCAAACTGTACTGAAACTTTATTTAAGATAACCAACAAGGAAATGTCTACCTCCAGACTGTTGCTTCAATGAGCTAGCACTTTAATTAACCAAATGTGTGTGTTGGTCTAGTTAAAGAGGTAATCATCATTATTTCATTAAATGTAACCTGTTCTCGTCATGATATAACTGAAAAATTGTTCATTTGGCGGTAAAAATATTCATTCAGTGTTTTTGTTTATAAATGGATAGTCGCTAAGCTCAAAGCAAATCAGCACAATTCGGCTGATACATTTTGAATTTCATATCGGAACAAAAAACCTTAAGATTGTAGAGAACCATCCAATGAACATTCATGTACAGTTTGGCTTTAATCATATTTGTAGTTTCTGAGAAGAAGGCATTTGAACATTTTCCCATAGAGTCCAATGTTAATCTATGTCCTGTGGTGGCGGCCATCTTGAATTTTCGATCGGCATAAAAAAACAGAAACTTTGTAGAGGACCTTCCAATGATCATTCCTGGGCAGTTTGGTTTCAATTATCCAAGTGGTTTCAGAGAAGAAGCGTTTTGAAACATTTTTCCCATAGGGTCCAATGTTAAACTAAGTCCTGCCGTAGCCGCCATTTTGAATTTCTTATCGGAACAAAAAACGTAAAGTTTGTAGAGGACCATCCAATGAACATTCATGTACAGTTTGGCTTTAATCATATTTGTAGTTTCTGAGAAGAAGGCATTTGAACATTTTCCCATAGGGTCCAATGTTAATCTATGTATTGCGGTGGCGGCCATCTTGGATTTCCGATCGGCATAAAAAACACACACCTTGTAGAGGACCTTCCAATGATCATTCCTGGGCAGTTTGGTTTCAATTATCCAAGTGGTATCAGAGAAGAAGCGTTTTGAAACATTTTTCCCATAGGGTCCAATTTTAAACTAAGTCCTGCCGTAGCCGCCATTTTGAATTTCATATCGGAACAAAAAACGTAAAATGTGTAGAGGACCATCTAATGAACATTCATGTACAGTTTGGCTTTAATCATATTTGCAGTTTCTGAGAAGAAGGCATTTGAATATTTTCCCATAGGGTCCAATGTTAATCTATGTCCTGCGGTGGTGGCCATCTTGGATTTCCGATCGGCATAAAAAACAGAAACTTTGTAGAGGACCTTCCAATGATCATTCCTGGGCAGTTTGGTTTCAACTGTCCAAGTGGTTTCAGAGAAGAAGCATTTTGAAAATTTTTCCCATAGGGTCCAATGTTAAACTAAGTCCTGCCGTAGCCGCCATTTTGAATTTCATATCGGAACAAAAAACCTAAGATTGTAGAGGACCATCCAATGAACATTCATGTACAGTTTGGCTTTAATCATATTTGTAGTTTCTGAGAAGAAGGCATTTGAACATTTTCCCATAGTAGAGATGCCAGTCAAAAATCAATTACAGGGGATGCTTGCTGTTTTTTAACCATTAGATAGAGCTCAATCTAAGAAGACTTTTGAGCCTTCATTTGTAAAAATCGGATGAAGGGTTCAAAAGTTATGAGCATTTGAAATTGCCTATTTTTGGTCAATAATTTTCCAAAGATGGCCGCCATCAATAATGGTTTTAATGACTGTTTTAGAGTTCTGATTTTTTGTGCAAACAGCAGATAATGTCTCTACTTTTGTTTTTTTCCATAGACTATAAGTTGTTCTGTCAGAAAAATGAAACTGAACATGTTTGAAGTAATATTCGTCATTTGTTTTATTGTCCAAAATGTGTCGGAGCCACTTTTGATCTTGACCGAAAGGTCCATTATGGCTCACATTGCCATAATTTTGTCAGAAAATAACTTATCTGACATCATAATAGAAGAAATTGTGTGTAGAAATACTTGTGTTGAGTGCAATTATAACATATGAATCACCTTTTACATCTTTTTGTGGAATTATGAATCCATAAAGGTGGGTGTGCAATTAGTGTTCATAATTATTTGAGAATGGCACCGTTTCACAGCAGTTATATGGAAAAATGACACAAAAAGCTTCATATTTCCTAAACTAAAAATGATATCCGTACAAAATTTTGAAGACGATACCACAGTGATGTGCACATTCTGTTGGACGTGATGTTTTTTTGTCGACACAAGAAATGGCGGCCATTTTGTTCAAAATGGCTGCCATTTTTTCATAAAATTCCTCAGACAGGGAACCTGTTCCAAGATAATTTGATCAATTTTTTTATCAATATAATTAATATCACTGAAAAAAAATGGATATGTAGGTTTGTACCAATGACCTCTTATTTGCTTTAGCATTTTATTACGGAATAATTGTCATAATGGTGGCCATTTTGAAAACAAAATGGCTGCCATTGCTTTAAAATTTGCTGCGTAAATTTACGTTTTTTAAGATTACTCCATCGTTTCTAGTCAGAATTTGATCAAGGTACCAAATTAAAGATATTTTAAAAATCTATAACCTCAAGTAACTAATAACGTAAACTAAATACTTTTCATTTCATATATACCACCAATATGTAATCCCCCAAGGGGTGAAGATTCCAGACACCTACCCCTTGCCGAAAATTTAACTGGTCGGCTTGATATACATGTAGGTGTTTTTGTTTTCCTACCTCAATGTCTTGCAATCATAATGTAGCTGTACAATTGCTGAAAGTGATGGTATATGCATCAACCACCCAACAAGCATGATAGTGAAACACCTCTAAACTGAACTTCCTTAAGATCAGCTTGTGTTTAAAATAGATGGATATTATTTGCACGGTTTACACATTTCCTACAAAAGGCTACATCTGGAACCTGGAACTTTATTTAAAATAAAGTTATGTTGTTTATATAGGATGCTGTTTATATTCAGGTTTCCCTTTATTACAATTTGAGCAAGTAAATTTGTTTCAATCTTACTCTCCATGTCGTTCGAATCCCACTCATGGTAACTTAAGGTGTACTTGATAACACATTATTGTGTGATAAAATTCGTCAGTGACTTGCAACAGATCAGTGGTTTTCTCCAGTTTACTCCACCAATAAAACTGACCATCACGATATAATTGAAATATTGTTGAAAGTGGCATTAAACACCATAACCCACCCCCTAACCCTACTCTCCATGTCAAAGTTTCAGTCTTGCCCATTACTATTCTAATTTGCTTCTTAAAACATGTTCAATGAAAACAACCAAAATATTAAGTTCATTCATTTATTATTCAGGAAATATCTGGTGCATTTTTGAAATACATCATCTATTGTCACATGTATTGTCGTCTGAATAAATCCAGCTACATGTAAAACTAAATATTTCATTATGATATAAATTATGAACTCATGATCAGCTGTATATTATCCTGCAGTCCTAAGTTCAGGTAATATCCCAAGGCCAGCTTGGATCACACACATGTCTTTGACCAGCAAAGCATAAGGTCAGGTAAACTGGAAAAAAACAACAGAAGCTGGAAGGGACCACAAAGAAACAGTTCTAACTAGTCTACATTGTACTTATTATCCTTTCATAACTACCATTATAATAAATATAAATTCACAATGTATTTAGACAAAAAAAATTACCAGAGTTTCAAATTTTTGGTATTGACCCCAAAGTTTTTATTGACATTTTTGGACAAAGTTAAAGTCAGATCCTTGTTCTGTATAACCTAGGTAAAAATATATGTTTTGTCTACTTATACTACCTTCCCCTTTTCGAGAATATTAGCAGAAACACTGGTATTTTTTTTTCATTGGTCTATAAATACATATGTATGCAATAAGTTATAACATTTTGTTTACTTTTATTTGAATTTAGTATGTAAATATTCAATCATGGTAGAGTATCCATGGAAGCTGGCAAATACAAATAAAAATGTAGCACCATGATAAGAATAGAATTAACTTTCTGAAGAGTGAAGACTATAGTCTAGTATAAAAAAAAAACAAATATTTTGTACACAGACTATAGTATAGAAGAAAGTGATTGACTGATGAAAAAAGAGGAAACTCCTATTCTAGAGCCCATACCCTCGTTTTCTAGTTGTTTGGACCAAGCTAGAAACATTTTATTTCCAAATATTTTCCTTAAAAAAAAGAGGATATCAGCGGATTAGAGGAAAACTTTCATCTCTGTTTACATCCCCCCTTTTCGGTTTGTTTACTTTTGTTTTGAACGCAAGTTGGAAGTATTATAAATTGACAAGAAGTTTTTCATAAACTACTTGAAAAGAAGCAATGCAAAAAATAAATCGTACGTTTAAAACATTGAGAAGAAGGTTTATACATACCTACGATAACACCTGTGTTACAACCAGCGTCGTTGACGTTACTATTTACTTTCCACTTCCAACGATGTACGACGTTCTCCCTCAGACATGTTTAGGGGCGTTTTGAATACTAAAAATCATCCGTGTTCGCGATCTAATATGGTTGAGATGGTATGCTTTGTACGTTGATATTGTAACAGAAAATACAAATATCGCCATCGGAGAACGCTACTCCAAATTATTCATTGATTTGTTCATCTTGGAACTTTTGAGACGACCATTTTCCGTTTAGCATGATCAGGAAATCGGAAGCGACTGTGACCATGCGCAAGCTACGAATCTGCGCTTTAATTGGATAATAATTATAGAACTATATAACGTCAAGAACATGCCGGGCAAGGCATTGAAATGGGGGACCCTGGTGAAAAAACCGTGCCGCGAATGGTAAAATTCCGAAAACAGCGATTTCGATTCGAACACGTTATATTTAAACGATTCCATATTAAAAGAAACAAAATTTTTAAAGATTTCAAACAATGTTTAGATAATTAATTAATGTAAAAAAATTATATCTTTATATAGTATTATCTGTAAAAATCTGACATCAAAAATTGCATTTTCATGTATCAGCAGCTACCGGAAAACAAAATGGCGGCCGAAATAACGATAAGTCGGCATCTCTACCCATAGGGTTCAATGTTAATCTATGTCCTGCGATGGTGGCCATCTTGGATTTCCGATCGGCATAAAAAACAGTAACTTGGTAAAGGACATTCCAATGATCATTCCTTTACAGTTTGGGTTCAGTCAGTTCATTAGTTTCAGAGAAGAAGATCTTTGAAATTTCAGCCAATCAGAGCATATTATTGGCCCTGGCAGCCATATTGAATATCCGACTGGAACGAAAAACAGTAACTTTGTAGAGGACCATCCAAGGAACATTCCTGCTAAGTTCGGTTCCAATCGGCCAAGTGGTTTCGGAGAAGAAGCTTGAAATGTGAAAAGTTTACAGACGACAGACACCAAGTGATGGCAATAGTTCACATGGACCTTTGTCCAGGTGAACTAACAAGCTGGTTTGCAATGCATTATAAGTGCATACATTGCTCAAAATACTATTTATTTATAATTTAACTTGAGTTTACCTATACTTGACAAAATTAGAACTGAGGCAGATGCTATATGGGGTTAAATATGTATTATTGAATGCATGTCATGGGTTGCAATTTATTTACATTGTGCAATGTTTCATTGAGTAAATTGCCATATCAAGCAAAGAAATGTTAGGTGTAGACACATATCAAACTCTTTATCACAGCCGAGGCATAGAAGCAGGACAGCCAATTTACCAAATGCATACCGATTGCTTGAAAAAATCTTGCTCTACATTTGTCTTACTAACTAAGTTTCTTCTGTATTGCTTTGTCGACAATTGTTTGTCTTCTTTTCTATTATCTGTTGTTAACTTCCAATGCTGTTTATCCCATTGGTATCGTCAATCTTTTCTCAGTATAACTTATCCCTCAGACATTGATCTTAACCGATTTTGGTTAGTTATTTTGTTCAGTCCCTTTGGTATGGTCAATCTTTTCTCAGTATAACTTATCCCTCAGACATTGGTGATCTTAACCGATTTTGGTTAGTTATCTTGTTCAGGCCCTTTGGTTTTATTGCTCCCAAAATTTTAAATTATTTGGCTTTCAAATCTTTTGATTTTGAGCGTACCTGATGGAAGTTTATTCCAGAAACGCGTCGTGCGCACTAAATTTGATATCTATATTTTTATTATTACACTTACCCGTATAAACATCTATGTACAAAATGTGCTTGTCATTGTAGAGTCCGCAGGAACAGTCGTAAGAGACATTCAAATATTCGACAGTTAGATTTAGTATGGTGAGTATGAATCCATTTTTTTCAATTGATGTGCTGTATTTTGCTTTATCCGTTGAGATTCCACTATTTAACATTAAAACTTTATCATCAGGTCCACCACGCCATCTCTTTGTTCCATTTACAGTGCAGTTAACCACTTTACAAAATAATGTCAAACCTTGTCCTAATGTAGGTGATGTATCGTGCACTGTCCATTCAACTATAATAATAATTGTAAAACATAATATATTATAATCGTGATAATTTACATGTGGAGGTAAAAAATTATATGCGAAAATTTGTTTTGCACGAAAAATGTTGTCATATAGGTTTAATCATTTTGTGATCATCCTGCTTCAAATAGTTTGATTTCGGACTTTGTAATTATATATTCTTAAATCTTTTCTGAGCGATTGTGGTAAAATGTTGACATTTAATACCTTATATGTTTATTTTATAAGAATACAATACGGTTTTTGCTATGAAAATACAGACTATATACTAGCATTGCCTGGGGAGTCTTGTGAAAATAAATATATTAATGAAACTAACATTCTCTTCCCTCAGACATAGGTGACCGTAGCAAATTTTGGCTCCTGTTTATGTCTTTTTTTGCTTTATTGCTCCCAAAAGTTTAAATCATTTGGCTTTCCAATCTTTCAGGTTTGAGCGTCCCTGATGAATGTTATTCCAGGAACGTGTCGTGCACACTAAATTTGATATCTACGTTTTCATTAGTGATGTTCGTGTTTTTCATTGTGTCAAATTACGTATCTGTAGGTATTTAGTTCATGTCTTATGTTTTATTTTTTTTTAATTTGTATTTATTTATGTCTACTGTTGTCCTATAGCTACACGATATCAATCATAATCATATGATGTGTCGCGCTCAACAGTAACAGGATGGGTGGTACTAGTACAGGAACTACTAAGCCTTCCAGAACACATGTATTTATCCCCGGTTTTTAGTTGGGTTCGTGTTGCCCTAATTTTAGTGTTTTGTAGATCATTGTTTGTCTTTTGATCTTTTTCTATAGGACATTGTATTGTCTGTCTTATTCGACTGATGGCTTCTGATTACACCTTTGGTATCTTCAAACTTTTCTATTGGTGTGTGATATACAACATATAAACTTAAAACATAAAACTTAGCCTTCACCTGATTTATTTCATCAATATATTTTAAGTTCACATTTCTTAAAACAATTAAATGGAAGCAGATATATGTCTTCTCATTTTGACTTAAAGGTATTATTCCTGGACGACCAAGATGCATTGGTAACAGGTAATGATGAATAAATATATATGATTGTTAAAATAAAAGGTATTATTCCACTCTACCTTCTGTTGAGGAAACCCGTATCAGGATACATGTAATCATTAACAGTAACACTTCTGATACCATCTTGCTATTTTTTTAATTTACTGATATACTTCTACAAAAAAATATTTCTATTTTATGATGGATGCATTTTTTCCCTCCACTAAAATCATAATATTTTTCTCAGCAATATTGGGAATCAGAATCTATTTTTAGAAAAAAAAAAACATAACCCCCCCCCCCTGCAAGTTAAATGGTCGTTCCCTAACCACAATGATGAATCGCGCTTAACAATAACAGAACGGTGCCACTAGTAGAGCAGGAACTGCTGAGCCTTCCAGAACACATGTGCTCATCTCCGGTTTTTAGTGGGGTTCGTGTTGCCCAATCTTTAGTTTTCTGTGTAGTGTTTTGTAAATCATTGCTTGTCTTTTGGTCATTGTATTCGACTGATGGCTTCTAATTACCCCTTTGGTATCTTCAAACTTTTTTCTTGTGGTTTGTGACATACAGCATATAAACTTAAAATATAAAATTAGCCTTCACCCGATTTATTTCATAAATATATTTTAAGTTCACATTTCTTAAAAATATTAAATGGAAGCAGATATATGTCTTCTTATTTTGACTTAAAGGTATTATTCCTGGACGACCAAGGTGCATTGTTAACAGGTAATGATGAATAAATATATATGATTGTTAAAATAAAAGGTATTATTCCACTCTACCTTCTTTTGAGGAGAACGGTATCAGCATACATGTAATCATTAACAGATACAGCAACACTTCTGATATCATCTTGCTAGTTTTTTTTATTAAGATTAACTGATATACTTCTGCAAAGAATATTATTTCTATGTTATTATGGATGTATTTTCACAAAAAGCTACTCAAGCAAGGCTACGTTGCTCCTAGGTTGAAGTCATTGGCACAACAATATTTGGTCGTCGTCATCTGGTTGGCCATTTCGAAATATCCATATCTCAAATGACAATGGATCTTTTACTTGTTACGTAGATGTTTTCTTTCCTTTATCACTGTCAAGACCTTTACCAGACTTGACTGTGTATATGAGTAACACGGCGACTGACTTCTAAGAAGTAGGAACTGCTTTCCCTACGCGAGCACCTGCATTTAACCCCGACTTTTGGTTGGGTCCGTGTTGATCATCATTTTAGATTTTTTGTGTTCTATCATGTGTCCGAGTTATAAATAAATAAGCTTTATTTAGAGTCGGCATGGTTAAAACAACATACAACATAAGCTCTGTTGAGCTTTTAACCGACATAGTTACCTGTGTGTATGTGTGTTGTGAATACGTTTTCCGCATAAATACAATGTTCGGTTCGTCTTTACCTCCAGTTAATTGTAGGAGGGCTCATGTCTCATTTACGTTATTTGTGTTTGGTTGCGCATAGCTTGTCGTCGTCCTGTGTCTTGTGTATGGTAGTTTTGTGTTATTTGTCTTGTTTGTCGTCATCCTGTGTCTTGCGTATGGTTGTGTCCAACACATATAGTGTTGTGTTATTTGTCTTGTTTGACGTCGTCTGTGTCTTGTGTATGGTTGTGTCCAACACATATAGGGTTGTGTTATTTGTCTTGTTTGTCGTCGTCCAGAGTCTTGTGTATGGTTGTGTCCAACACACATAGTGTTGTGTTATTTGTCTTGTTTGTGGTTGTCCTGTGTCTTGTGTATGGTTGTGTCCAACACACATAGTGTTGTGTTATTTGTCTTGTTTGTGGTTGTCCTGTGGCTTGTGTATGGTTGTGTCCAACACACATAGTGTTGTGTTATTTGTCTTGTTTGTCGTCGTCCTGTGCCTTGTGTATGGTTGTGTCCAACACACATAGTGTTGTGTTATTTGTAGGGATGTCAAATCGATTAAAACCTTATAACCGGTTACTCGGTCAGGTTTCCGATCGAGTACCTGGTTACTCGGTAGAAAATTAATTTTGTTTGGTTTAAAAAAGGTACAGCTGGGTTAAATGACACTTCTGTTTTCTTCCTTTCTTTTCATTATTTCAAAGTTTTATATTTCAACTATAAACTAAAGATTCAGTTGAATGATAAAAAAATTAAAAATATAAATTTATTATTTAAAAAAACAGTACAAATTATTTACATACCAGGTTATGTCATGTCATGTCACATTCATGATTGTTATTCGGTCATTGTGGTACAGAGTTTTTAATAAGGAAAATAATTTGGTCGATGCAAGACGATGACAGTCTGTTGCGAAGCTTCGTGACAATCAAACCTGCTGCCAAGAAGATTCTTTCCGACGGAACAGATGTTGACGGAACAGCTAAATACCGGCGCGCAAGAACCGAGAGTCTTGAATATTTATCGGAATTATCTTTCCACCACGCAAGAGAATCAGTTACTGGCATTTGACAGTTTTCGAGTCATTACATCGTTTGAAAAACTTCCAAACTTCAGATGTAGGAGGTGGCATTTTCACAGCCCTATCTCTCGAAATTTAATTCAAACACACTTTTAATAGTTCAATATTTTAAATTCGAATTGTGTTCATACCAGTTTAATCACTTTGTTTGGTTTAACATTGTTAAACCTACAAGCTAGTGTTTTGCCGGGGGAATAAACAGGTCAGAGATCAATTACCATTTAATTGACCAATAATTGTTATGTAAACATAGGCCAAGCGCTGGTTTATGTGTACGATTTCTATTATATCTAAAATTAATTATTTATTGTCCGGAAAATTTTATCATTATTTTCGCAAAAAAAAGTTTTCCGAGTAACCGAATACCGATTTTGGTATTCGATAATCGGATGTTAGAGCGAGTACCCGGTTAACCGGGTACTCGTTGCCATCCCTAGTTATTTGTCTTGTTTGTCGTCGTCCTGTGTCTTGTGTATTGTTGTGTCCAACACATATAGTGTTGGTGTTATTTGTCTTGTTTGTCATCCCTAGTTATTTGTCTTGTTTGTCGTCGTCCTGTGTCTTGTTGTGTCCAACACATATAGTGTTGTGTTATTTGTCTTGTTTGTCGTCATCCTGTGTCTTGTGTATGGTTGTGTCCAACATATAGTGTTCTGTTATTTGTCTTGCTTGTCGTTGTCCTGTGTGTTGTGTATGGTTGTGTCCAACACACATAGTGTTGTGTTATTTGTCTTGTTTGTCGTCGTCCTGTGTCTTGTGTATGGTTGTGTCCAACACATATAGTGTTGTGTTATATGTCTTGTTTGTCGTCATCTGTGTCTTGTGTATGGTTGTATCCAACACATATAGTGTTGTGTTATTTGTCTTGTTTGTCGTTGTCCTGTGTCTTGTGCATGGTTGTGTCCAACACACATAGTGTTGTGTTATATGTCTTGTTTGTCGTCATCTGTGTCTTGTGTTTGGTTGTATCCAACACACATAATGTTGTGTTATTTGTCTTGTTTGTCGTCGTCTGTGTCTTGGGTATGGTTGTGTCCAACACACATAGTGTTGTGTTATTTGTCTTGTTTGTCGTCGTCCTGTGTCTTGTGTATGGTTGTGTCCAACACATATAGTGTTGTGTTATTTGTCTTGTTTGTCGTCGTCCTGTGTCTTGTGTATGGTTGTGTCCAACACATATAGCGTTGTGTTATTTGTCTTGTTTGTCGTCGTCTGTGTCTTGTGTATGGTTGTGTCCAACACACATAGTGTTGTGTTATATGTCTTGTTTGTCGTCATCTGTGTCTTGTGTTTGATTGTATCCAACACACATAATGTTGTGTTATTTGTCTTGTTTGTCGTCGTCTGTGTCTTGGGTATGGTTGTGTCCAACACATATAGTGTTGTGTTATTTGTCTTGTTTGTCGTCGTCCTGTGTCTTGTGTATGGTTGTGTCCAACACATATAGTGTTGTGTTATTTGTCTTGTTTGTCGTTGTCCTGTGTCTTGTGTATGGTTGTGTCCAACACACATAGTGTTGTGTTATTTGTCTTGTTTGTCGTTGTCCTGTGTTTTGTGTATGGCTGTGTCCAACACATATAGTGTTGCGTTATTTGTCTTGCTTGTCGTCGTCCTGTGTCTTGTGTATGGTTGTGTCCAACACACATAGTGTTGTGTTATTTGTCTTGTTTGTCGTTGTCCTGTGTCTTGTGTATGGTTGTGTCCAACATATATAGTGTTGTGTTATTTGTCTTGTTTGTCGTCGCCCAGAGTCTTGTGTATGGTTGTGTCCAACACACATAGTGTTGTGTTATTTGTCTTGTTAGTCGTCGTCCTGTGTCTTGTGTATGGCTGTGTCCAACACATATAGTGTTGTGTTATTTGTCTTGTTTGTCGTCGTCCTGTGTCTTGTGTATGGCTGTGTCCAACACACATAATGTTGTGTTATATGTCTTGCTTGTTGTTGTCCTGTGTCTTGTGTATGGTTGTGTCCAACACACATAATGTTGTGTTATATGTCTTGCTTGTCGTTGTCCTGTGTCTTGTGTATGGCTGTGTCCAACACATATAGTGTTGTGTTATTTGTCTTGTTTGTCGTCGTCCTGTGTCTTGTGTATGGTTGTGTCCAACACACATAGTGTTGTGTTATATGTCTTGTTAGTCATCATCTGTGTCTTGTGTATGGTTGTATCCAACACACATAGCGTTGTGTTATTTGTCTTGTTTGTCGTTGTCCTGTGTCTTGTGTATGGTTGTATCCAACACACATAGTGTTGTGTTATTTGTCTTGTTTGTCGTTGTCCTGTGTCTTGTGTATGGTTGTGTCCAACACACATAGTGTTGTGCTATATGTCTTGTTTGTCGTCATCTGTGTCTTGTGTATGGTTGTATCCAACACACATAATGTTGTGTTATATTTCTTGTTTGTCGTCATGTGTCTTGTGTATATAGTGTTGTATTATTTGTCTTGTTTGTCGTTGTCCTGTGTCTTGTGTATGGTTGTGTCCAACACATATAGTGTTGTATTATTTGTCTTGTTTGTCGTTGTCCTGTGTCTTGTGTATGGTTGTGTCCAACACATATAGTGTTGTGTTATTTGTCTTGTTTGTCGTTGTCCTGTGTCTTGTGTATGGTTGTGTCCAACACATATAGTGTTGTGTTATTTGTCTTGCTTGTCGTTGTCCTGTGTCTTGTGTATGGTTGTGTCCAACACATATAGTGTTGTGTTATTTGTCTTGTTTCGTCGTCGTCCTGTGTCTTGTGTATGGTTGTGTCCAACACATATAGTGTTGTGTTATTTGTCTTGCTTGTCGTTGTCCTGTGTCTTGTGTATGGTTGTGTCCAACACATTGTATTATAGCTTTTGTCTTGTATGTCTTCGTCCTGTGTCTTGTGTACCCTAGGTTGCTAGTTTCTCTGGATTGTCTATGTTTCATTGCCCCTTCCACATTGTCTAACATTTAATAAATATCCTCATTAGTGAATTTGTTATGTTCCTAGCAATGAAACGTTATGATTTATGTGTGAAAAAGTGAGATTTTTTTAATACAAGTAATTTCTTTGATGGCATAAATTAATGGAAGCATGCAAAATCCATAATATAATAACTCTAAAGGCTATTATTGAATATATAAGTAAAAGTGAGGAAAGCAATCAAAACACAGAATAAATAAACACTCCTCAACTAGACAGGTGTATGCATTGAAATATGCTTAATATACATGTATTAAGCAAAATAATAATAATAATAATAAAAAAATAATTATTATAATCATTATTCAATTAAACCAAATTAACTTTCAAAAATCAGTACATGTAGTGTAATCTTGATCACCAGTTTTGATCAATTTAATCCTATATATATATACCCTAGAGCATATGACAGTAGTTGATGTATTGAACTCTATTCAACCATTCTATTATATAATTTTTAACATGTAGTCACAACTATTTAAGATCAAAACACAAATATGGATGGAAGCGTTAAACCACTTGAACTCAATACTACTTTTGATTCATATGATGAATTGAAAGAATCTGTTGCACATTACCAAAGAACAAATTTTGTGCAACTGTATAAAAGAGATGCCAGCTTTTTCACTTAAACCTGGAAAGGAAGTTGAGGAAATTATCTTGAAATGGTTCATTCAAATGACATTGCCCGTAAAGTAGTAACAGCTTTCAAATATCTGCAGACTATGTTGAAAAAAATGCAGACCTTGTATCAAGTGCCGTTACAGATACCAATGTGGACATTAATTTAGTGAAGAAACATTTTACAAGAGATGGTTGGAACCAGGGGTTAAAAAATTCCCTAGCCCGACGCTCGGGGCTAGTAATTTCCACATTTGGGCTAGCTGAAATAATCAGCTGTATGCCCGACGGACTAGTAAAAAATATATTGGATATTGACAAACTTGTCAATTGGATATTGACAAACTTGTCAATTGGATATTGACAAACTTGTCAATATTCGCGTATCTACTTATATTCATATATGTTATATGTTGCTTAATCAGCAACAATGTTTTATTTATTCAACCGCTAGCTTTTTGTCGAAATTGAGAGCAAAGAAGGTAGAAAAACTGTGTAACTCGTCATAGAACACAGCTTCAACAAATGATGGCTTACCGAAAATTTCGAAAATGAAATACCGGAATCGGATTCCGGAACGACCATTTCCGGTTTTGCCGATAGTAAAGAAAAAAAAAATATTAATGCCGACCGACCCTAGATTTTTTTGAAATGTGACCGTAAACACACAATTTTTTTTTGGGCTTTATAGTGACCTGAACTGTGAAAAGTAAGTGAAAATAAAATGCAATACCAGATCTGAAAAGAAAGATAGTTAAACTAATATACATTGTACATGTTGTACAAGGGTTCAAGTCTGCAATTCGGATTTATGAAATCACGGTATTGACCAGGACTAGTGGTTCATAGATTCGGGCTAGTAATATTTGGGAGTATGCTAGCCCTGGGCTAGTGAGGTGGTCCAAGATTTTTTAACCCCTTGTTGGAATTGTTTGAAAAAAGTATTCGCCAAAAAGTTGAAGAACCCCTTGTACATTTGCAAAAGACACTGATCAACATGATCAAAGTATAATGTGCAACTCTTGTTTGGAGTGGTATCATGTAACATGCGCCCGTTTGAAAAATCCTCCAGAATCGAAGTTTTGGTTTTGCTCATTTTGCAAAGAGTAAATTGTGTGTACATTTCACATGCAAGTTTGTGTAATCAATTAAGAGAACTGTACTTTTCACGTGTAGATTTTCCACCACTTTTTAATATTTATTGAATTAAAGACAGTACACATGTAACTGTATTAAAACAATGTAAAGTGTACATATTTATCTAATATTAAATTATTTCTGTAAGATGTCATATTTTTCAGTACTATTTCTAAGTACATTAAAGGTCTGGACAAATAGCCAAAACATGATGCATAGGCTATTTGTCTGGGTCCGGACGAATAGCCCACAGACTATTTGTCTGGGTCGGACAAATAGCCACATCGTTTTGGTAAATAACTTAAATATGATAAAAACAATGCTACTCTCAGTTTATTAAAATGATGCAATTTGAAAAAGTGAGGTCTATAAAAGTGCTGATTGCAAAGGCGGATATAAACATTTCGATAAAGTGGCCCATTTTAATAAGAAAAATATCGGATTTCAAAACAATTTGTTTTAAGAAAAATCAAAAGATACCGAGACCTAATTCAAAGCGAAAATTACAAAACGTGGTAAAAGGAACCAGAGGTTCCCAGGAGCCTGTAATCACTTGCCTGGATCAAAGCTGCTTTCAATAACAACGCAACTGCACTGAGGCAGCCATCTTGGTGGAAGAGCACGACTGCCAGACACAATTTTGGAAGAGGACCATCAAATGACTATTCCATCAAAGTTTGGTTCTAATTGAGCAACTGGTTCCAGACAAGATGGTTTTTATGTGAATTTCCCATAGGGTCCTATGTTAAACTAAGTACAGCTGTGCAGCCATCTTGGTCAGAGGGCAGGACCACCAAACACAAATTTGGAAGAGGACCATCCAATGGCTATTTTATCAAAGTTTGGTTCCAATTGAGCAACTCACAGGTTCCAGACAAGAAGATATTTATGTGAATTTCCCATAGGGTCCTATGTTAAGCTAAGTTTGGCTGTGGGGGCCATCATGGTCGAAGGGCCGAACCGCCGGACACATTTTTGGAAGAGAACCATCCAATGACTATTTCATCAAAATTTTGTTCTTATTGAGCAAATGGTTTCAGACAAGAAGATTTTTATGGGAATTTCCCATAGGGTCCTATGTTAAATTAAATTCGGCTGTGGTGGCCATCTTGGTCGGAGGTATGAAATGCCGGACACAATTTTGGAAGGGGACCACCCAAGGATCATTTCAGCAAAGTTTGGTTGAGATTGACTCAGTAGTTTCAGAGAAGAAGATTTTTTTTTTAATTTCTCCCCCCCTTTTTCTAATTTTAGCTTGGTGGCCATTTTGGTTAGAAGTCGAGATCACCGGACACAATTTTGGAAGGGGGCCATCCAAGGATCATTCCACCAAAGTTTGGTTGCAATTGGCCCAGTGGTTTCTGAGGAGAAGATTTTTATGTGAATTTCCCATAGGGTCCTATGTTAAGCTAAGTTCGGCTGTGGGGGCCATCTTGGTCAAAGGGCCAAACCGCCGGACACATTTTTGGAAGAGAACCATCCAATGACTATTTCACCAAAATTTTGTTCTTATTGAGCAAATGGTTTCAGAAAAGAAGATTTTTATGGGAATTTCCCATAGGGTCCTATGATAAATTAAGTTCGGCTGTGGCAGCCATATTGGTCGAAGTTCTGAAATGCCGGACACAGTCTTGGAAGAGGATCACCCAAGAATCATTTCAGCAAAGTTTGGTTGAGATTGGCTCAGTAGTTTCAGAGGAGAAGATTTTTTTTAAATTTCATCCCCCCTTTTTTCTAATATGCATAATCGGTCAAAATCGGCAAAAGTTCAAAGTTCATAAAAAAATCCCGCAATATATGTTTAAAAGCTCATCATTATGCTTTAACAGTTCAAATTTGGGTACATTCTGGCTTAAAATAGAGCAGTTTTGGCCATTTGAAGAAATTTCTATTTTTAGTAATGGTGGGCATCTTGGATATAGGACGGCGCTGACGGACACAATTTTGAAAGGGTACCACGTAAGGATCACTCAGACAAAGTTTGGTTGAAATTGGCCTAGTGGTTTCTAACAAGAAGATTTTTAAATGATTTTTTGCTTATTTATGCCCAATTTGCATAATCGGTCAAAATCGGCAAAAGTTCAAAGTTCTGGCTTAAAATAATGCAGTTTTGGCCATTTGAAGAAATATCTATTTTTAGTAATGGCGGCCATCTTGGATGGAGGGTGGGGCTGTCGGACACAATTTTGAAAGGGACCCATCCAGAGACCATCCCTGCCAGGTTTGGTTTAATTTGGTTCAGCGGTTTCAGAGAAGAAGATTTAAATGTGATCTTTTATCAAAATATGCCTAATTTGCATAATCGGTATAAATCGGCTGAAAGAAAAATTTCACAGAAAAACCCGGAATATATGTTAAACTACTCATTGCCATGTAGCTGCAGTTAAAATTTGAGCTCATTTTGACTTATACTAAAGCAGCAATGGACAATTAAAATTTCATCCCCCTTTTTTTCTATTTTTAGCTTGGCGGCTATCTTGGTGGAAAGTCGGGATCACCGGACACAATTTTGGAAGAGGCCATCCAAGGACCATTCCACCAAAGTTTGGTTGCAATTGGCCAAGTGGTTTCTGAGGAGAAGATTAAAATGTGAAATGTTGACGGACGGACGACGGACAAATAGTGATGACAATAGCTCACTTGGCCTAAAGGCCAGGTGAGCTAAAAATGACAATTACAAAATTGGAAATATTCTGTTAAAACACGCCTTTACCAGTCTATAACTTAGCTCCGTGCTGCCTTGATCCACCTATGCAGGGGTCGATTTAAGAAAAAAAAAATTTGAACAACTGTCCCCTTCAAAATTCCACTGGCCCGAGAAATATCAGTCCACTTTGTGGACCGATATAAAAGGGGGGATTTGGCCCCCCCTCCCAAGAAACAGGAAACTAAAGATCGAGCAATATGAACCCCATTAAAACCTTGGGTAAACTCATTTTCTCCGGAAGGATAAGCAGTTTCTGCTCCACTAATAGCATCCGCAAAAAATTAAATTGATTGTCAGTGATTTAAACATGTACATATAGTTTTTGTATTCTATGAATGAATGTTGTACTTGCTTTAAACAAGGGTAAAGTTCATGACATTTTCCCATACATGCAGTGTTTTTAATGCATTACAATTAACAGGTATGGTTAGAAGATAATCAAACAATCTACATATAGATAGTCAAACTTGTCTCAGCGACCCCCTCTGTTAGTCTGTATAACGGCTTCCTTTTTTAGCCAACCTTATTTATTCCTCCCCAGCGTTTTCCCGTGCATTTGACCTTTATATAACGACCCACTGTCTAACGACCATGTTCTTTGGGTAAAAATCCTTCATATAACGACTATTAGAAGATTATTATCAAACTGGAAGTTAGATAATAAGCTCGCTTCGCTAAGCGAGCTATTTATGACTGAAACATGGTAAAATTAAGTCAATAAAGGAATAATGACGAATACCATTTACTTTGACTAAAACAGAAATCCTTATCATCCATACACTATGCCTATGAAAAAGTTTCAACACATCCGGGTTATCCATACCACTATGCTTATGAAAAAGCTTCAACACATCCGGGACTTTCCGGGTCACTGCTTTTCGCAACACCCTCGAGAGCTTATGAAAGATGCGGTGTACGAAAGGTATCGAAGAGCGAATACCGGTATTTCTCTGTTGCCTATATTGTTTGCTTGTGAAATAAACATTAAATTTAATTCAACATTCTTCTTCTTTGACGAAAATATACAAATCATTTGTTTGAAATGAATATTTAAAGAATTTTGTCTGTAAATTGAAACCGATAATTATCGAATCCTACACGGAAAGTAACGAGTCGCTAAAAATAACATGATTGCACAACCCGATCGTCTGCTTTGAATTATTGCTAAAGCAAACGCAAGCTTATATTTATATTCGCTTAATCGCATCAGGTATTGATAAAATACACAATTGCTCAAAATGTCTCAAAGAAAAACACTTTCAAAAGTTCCGTTGACCCCCCAATTTACAACAAATGGTCCAAAGTCCAATCGGAATAAAATCCGGGTGTTAAGCGGCCTTACTGTTTGGATTATTTCATGGCGTTTCATTGACATTGGTGATACCACTTCATTTTTAACCTTTTCGAAGTTCTATTCAACTATATAATTTTATTCTACATTTACACATGGATCCTGGTGGTAAAATCTACACTATTGATGAGTTTAGATGTTGGAAAGTCGAGAATCTTGACGATCAGAGGTCTGACGAAAACAAGAACGAAGGGGAAGGGTACCGGGTCGTTTCGCCCCACTTAATCGCTATTATATAATAATAGATGAAGTCTTTTTCGACAATTTTTTGGTAATTATTTATTTATTAGTTGTATACAAAAAATAATAATAACAAATGATAGGTGTCATGTCAACAACTAATATGAAGCCATGCAGAACAAACAATACATAGCCTTTTGGATACATATAAATTTATTACTGTATTGTTCAAAGAAATTTTACAAATTTAAGCAGGTGTCAAACAATTTACTTTATAATGATTTTATTGTCAATATATATATACAATTGGATTGGGAACAAGTTTTTACAACTTACTAGTCCCTCTCCATACAAATACAGTATTACTAATAGCATAAACAAAACATTTATATCACGGTTGGGGATAATTAATTATTAAATCTACAAGTTTGTCGAATACATTTTTGCATTGATTTGAACAATAAAGTATTCAATTCTTCACTAATTTCATTACATCCAAAGAGTATATATTCTATAGAGATGGGAACAATGTTATTAAAATAGTTAAACAAAGAAGTTCTATCGTGTTGATAAAGTGGACATGCAAGAAAAAAATGAATAGCATCCTCAAATAAATGACCACATACATGATACACAACGTGGATCATTCTTCAAATTTACTCTATATAAATCGGCATTAAGGCCACTACATCTATGTCTTAGCTTAGTATGTATTATGTTAGTTTTCCTATCGCCAATATTGTAAAATGAAGCCACTGGAATTTGGACAGCTTGAATTGTCAAACAATGAAAGTGAAGCCATACATAATATTAAACAGGTCAAGAAAGCATGTTAATTATGAGGAAGACAAAAATAAAGTAACCATGAACAACCCTTACAACATCCAAAATACGAATATTTGCAATGGTATTTTCCATATTTCATTTTTTAAAGCACTATTAATAAATGAGGGCAAAACGACCCGGGACGAACGGGAATAGGGGAAAAATGACTCACGGGATGAAACGACCCGGATTCAGGGAGAGCTGACACCAACAGCCTTCAGGCTTGTGTTGTCGGCAGGTAAGTTAAACTTGCCTTTGGTGCCATCACAAGATTATGTTTTATAAGATAACAAGAGGTGCTACGACAAAATTTTGAGTCACTGGAATTTCAGACTCCCTTCATTGGGCTTCAAATGTATTCTGGTAGGCTTGATGAACATGATTGATGGTATGCAATTTTGGACACCAATTTTTTTTTACAGACATAAAACAGTTCTTGTTAGCCCATGGTTATGTTGCATTGACAAATGACATGCTGAAAGCCTATAAGGTTGCCCAGGTCTGAATATTTTTAAGTGGATGGTTGCAGGAGGCATATTTCCTAAAGACGAAGTCGAACAACAACACCTTATGTATTTTAAGAACAAAGTGTTCACCATCATAGACACTGGTTGACGACCCCCACAATGTATAGATATTGCACCAAAGAAGATGATGGTTCGACAGAAGGAGCTTATTGTTCTTGCACTGCAGGGTATGAAATTTATGCATGTTTTTCTTTATTTTCTATATCGTGTCTATGCAGTGCCAATTCAAGACCATTAGATAATAACAGAAGGGATTGCAACCAATCTTGGCTGAAATGTTCCTAACAAATTCATGACAAAATGTTGTAGTTACTATGGTGTCAATGAATCAGTACATTTCAATAATGTTTGAGAGATGTCAGTTCATATCTCTCTGGAAGCTAATGATCTGCGTACATATTAGGTTTGTCAACTACTAACAATTACAATACATGTATATACAATGTAGCTTCTATAGTACAAGGTAGTACGTTTCAATAATGTTGAAAAGATGTCAGTTCATATCTGACTGGAAGCTAATCTATGGGTTTATTTTAATACATGCTTGATCATGTTGACTGCATTAACTAACTTGGACACAAGTCCCTAGCTTAATGAAAGTTTTGAAGAACTACTCCTTTTTCAATGTGACCGCAAAAATGTTGTGTAATAGTTAGCATGCTCACCTAGAATGTGGTAGATCCATGGGTTCTAGCCCCTGTCTAGTCAAACCAAAGATTATAATATTGGTAAGAATGCAGCATTAAGGAGTAAGAACAAAAACTGGTCGAGTCAGAATAATGTTTCAGAGTGGAACGACATATCTACCCACAGACTGTTGTTTCAATGAACTACATTTTGTAGCACTAAAAATCCGACTAAGGGTGTTGGTCTTTTCATTTTTTGTATCTAAATGTGCTTCATGTTGCTCATGCTTAAATAGTTTACACATCACATGTTATAGTTTATGTTTCTTGTTTAAAAATTCTATGAATAGAATGTTTTTATCCCCCATATGAGTGTTGTTTTTCATGTAACATTATTGAATATTTTGGGCTTTGTTCATTTACCTGAGAAAGTCTTAAGACAAATAATTTGAAATTAAAGGAGTTTTGAACCTTATTACATGAGTATGGTTTTTTTTTTGGGAGGGGGGTGGAACTTTTGTCAGATTTTTTAACTTCTCAATTCAATAACTAAAGGATAGAGAAAATTGCATAGTGTCCCCCAATATTAACTTTTTGATGTTAAAAGGAATATAATTTTCATTCAATCATTAACTTAAGACTTAATCAGGATGAGGGGAATGTGTTTTATTACCCATTCTACAATGTTCCAGTTCATAGTTTTGTTATTTTACAACATTGTTATTATACATGTAGCTGACCTTTTAATAATGTTTTGTTTTTGCAATAAATATTTTCTTGTTATTCAATATTTGTGCTCTATAACTTACAAAAGTTATCGAGTTGAATCATTTACAAAGTACGTGTGCATGTACATATTTTGCCCAACCAAGACTGACTTGTTCCTGAATTTAGCACTTTTTCCATACTAATCCTTATATGTTAGTATTGGTCTCCTGACATTGGCATAAACAAGAAAGGATGGAGCGCCTCATGAACAGACACCACACCATAATAATGTGTTTGACATACATGTAAGAATGGAACATGACTGTTAATGTATAGCCCTGTATCGGGGCATACTATTTAACCCTTGTCTGTCCCTCCCTATAGTTTTCAGCTACAGTTTTTGTAGTGTTTTTAATGTACAAATACTAAAGGTGTGCATTCTTACAGGAATTTGACTTCTAACAAGGGCAATGCAAAGCGTGGCATATCCCCTCGACTAAAAATTAGACCCTGTGACCTTGACCTTTGACCTTGAAAATCAATAGGGTTCCAGATTCTCTTAAGGTCTAAGTATGTACCAAGTTTGGTCAAAATCCATTGAAGGATGTTGATTCTAGTGTTCACAAGGATGTTACGCAGTAAAAATTTGACCCGGTGACATTGACCTTTGACCTATGACCTTGAAAATCAATAGAGTTCCAGCCTCTCCTAAGGACTACGTATGTACCAAGTTTGGTCAAAATCCATTGAAGGATCTTGATTCTAGTGTTCATAAGGATGTTATGCAGTACAAATTTGACCCTGTGACCTTGACCTTTGACCTTGAAAATCAATAATGTTCCAGACTCTGGTAAGGACTAA